>BSBK01001803.1:280000-346009 GCA_027943335.1 Chamaecyparis obtusa | reverse complement strand
GCTAGTAGCAATCGCAAGGCGCATAAAACATTGAATAAATTAATCTGATCAAGATTATAATTAGGGTTCATATTGAAGGTTAAGGTTTATATCACGGTTAGGGTTAGCATTAGGGTTAGGTTTTTTTTTAGATTCTTTATTATGATTAGGGTTACGGTTTAGTGTTAAGGTTGGGTTTATAATTAGGGTTAGGGTTTCATATCAGTGTGAGAATTATATTAAGGTCACAATTAGAATTAGGGTTAGGGTTAGGATTTAGTGTGATGTTTTGGGTTAGGATATGGTTAGGGTTTATTGTATGGTTAGGGAAAGGCTTATGATTAAGGTTTTGGTTTAGATTAG
This sequence comes from Chamaecyparis obtusa, assembly GCA_027943335.1. Classification (NCBI taxonomy): domain Eukaryota; kingdom Viridiplantae; phylum Streptophyta; class Pinopsida; order Cupressales; family Cupressaceae; genus Chamaecyparis; species Chamaecyparis obtusa. The sequence goes on along the minus strand of BSBK01001803.1, from coordinate 345,667 downwards.
AAGTATGATTGTGGTTAGGGTTAAAATTATTGTAACACTTAGGATTAGGGTTAGGGTTTGTATTAGGAATCGAAATATGGTTATATTAGGGTCAAGATTAGGCTAAGAATTATAATTTTTGTTAGAATTAGGGTTTAGGGTATATATTATTATTTGAATTATGATAAGATTAGGGTTAGGATTAGGATTAGGGTTTAGGGTTAGGGTTAGGGTTTAGGATTATGATTTGGATTAGACTTTGGTGTTAGGATTAGGATTAGGGTTGAAGGTTTAAGGATTAGGTTTATGATTAGTGTTTGGGAATTTAGGGTTAGGGTTATGATTAGCGTTAGAGTATGGACATAAATCTTCCTTAGTATTAGTGTTAGGGTATGGATATGGGTTTACATCATGGTTAAGATTTGTATTAGGTTTACGATTTAGGGTTAGGAATATAATTATGGTTTAATATTTACATTTAGGGTTTAGCATTTATAATTAGGGTTAGGGTTTAATATTAGTGTGAGAATTATGTTAGGGCCATGATTTGAATTAGGGTTATGATTAGAATTAGGGTTAGGGTAAGGATTTAGTGTTAATACATAATACTAACCATAATACTAAGAATGAGTAACCCTAATTATAAATGTCAAACCCTAATACTAATCCCAATCCTAATTTTAAATGATAAAACTTAATCCTAAATGTTAAAACCTAACCCTAATTGTAATTCTAAATCCTAATCCTAATACTTGAACCCTATCCCTAACTATAATAATAACCATGATGGAAAGTAACCCCAATTCTAACTTTAACCCTATAGCCTAAATGTTAAATCCTAATCCTTAATGCTAACCCATATTCCAAAATACTAAATACTAATTGTAATCCTAATTATTAAAGACTAATCATAAACCATAATCCTAAATGGTAAACCCTAATCATAAATGATAAACCCTAATATTAAATGATAAACCCTAATCATAACCATAACTATAACCCTAAATCCTAAAGGTTAAACCCTATCCTTAAATGATTAACCCCAATCCTAATCTTATTACTAAACCCTAATCCTAAATGCTAAACTCTAATTTTAAATTCTAGCCCTAATAAAAACCCTATCCCTAAGCATAACGCTAATAATTGGGAGTTGGGAGCAAGTAGATGGATTTGATTTTCATGTCTATTTACTAAATTGGATGTCATTTTTCTAAATATAAGTAATGGAGTATTGGGAGTTGTGATGAAAGTAAAGAAAGTATTTCAATCCCTTCTCCATAAAGTCATTTTAAAATTATAAGAAAGAATGTAGTAATGGTAAATATTATAAAACTAATATTATTTTTAATATTAGAGTTGGGAATGTGATTCAATATCATTAATGTTAATGAATAAATACTCTTCTTAAGATTTCGATAGGGAATTGATCCAATATATATTAACGTAAAGAATATGAAATATTTTTGCCACACAGTCATGACAATCACAAGTATTAATAACAAAATTATCGATAAAATGATAGTCAGACATTTTTATGATAGATCAGGGAGTAGTAGTCCACAATATTTTTGGAATACAATGAGTATATATTAGCTAGTAGTAGTTGCATCACGTGTAACATGTTGAATAAGTTAATATGATTATGTGAGGCCCACCTTCGGCCCACATAGTGATCCCGATTTTGAGACTTAGCATTTCATTTTGATTATGTTTTTCGAGATACTTGGACTCTTTCGATCTACTGTTATGTTGTGATGGACTCGTTAGACTTCACATTTTGTTGACTCTGTATGTGGATCCATGATGAGTGGATTTGGATTTGATCATGTTAGACTATATACTTTCATTGATCCTGTGCAAGGATCCATGCTTAGTAGTTTCAGATGTGATTATGTTAGATGCTATTATTATCTTTTTATTATGAGAACCTGATAACTATCTGATGATGATAATAGACTATAGATAATCTTGATTTCATTTGAATTATGCTATTGAATTAAAAATTGGATTATGCAAATTAAATTATGAATTATATAGGCAATTGAAGTAATAACTAAAATATGCAAATTGAATTTACTTAATGTGGTTATTGAATCCTAAATGATTACGTGTAGACAACTGAATTATGACATTTCATTCTAGGTGATCGAATGACCAATTGAATTGTGTTAGATCATTACTTTTTGTATGACTCCTTGTATGCAATTGAGCTAAGATTAATGTGTAGATATTACATCTTGTATGTTATATATGATGGTTTTCTTCCTTGAATTACTGATGCTGCATTTAGGTTTTGCAGGTGGAAGGACCATGGAAACATTCGGGGAAACCACATTGAATACTTGTGCTAACAGTAAAGCCAAGGCCCCGTCTATTGAAGAGACCAGGGCCTCATTGTGAAGTGTTTTATTTTGTAACCGTAATGTGAATGTATGTGTAGGATTGTTAAGTGTTGAAATATGTTGGACATACCTTAATTGTGATGTTAATTATGTGAGTGTCGCTTGACACTAGAGTTATTGTTAACTAGGGTATGTTGTGTGATTGGAGTGTGAGAGCAAGTCCTAGAAGATTACTCAAGGGGGTATTTTAAGTGTAACCTCTTATCTTAGGATCCCTAAGTCAAGTCATACCTTACATTTTCGTGCTTTAACTAAACCATGGCTTTTGGAGGGTTAAATGGGACCCTAGGGGGTAGTTTCATGCATTTTTAGGTAGCCCATTCCTTGTACCCATAGGTTAGGGGTAATTTTAGCATGGGAAAAACCATATGTTGACCTTTCGTCCCCTCCAATAGTGCCCATTTAATCTTGCACGAAATTTCAACTTGCATGATGGACCATCTTAATGAGGGTTGTGGAGAGTTGGTTGGGGGGAGTCCCTTTTGGTAGAACTTTTAGAGGGGTTTGGGTTGTTCACCCACTCTCTACCTTTAGAGACCACTAAACTTGGAGAAGGAAAAAAAGCTGAGGATAGAAGAAAGAAAAAGCTCAAAACTTCATCATTTTGCATTGGATCATAGGTTGGAGGATCTTGCTCTTCATCTCTTTCATTTTGTTGTAGATGAAACTTGTAGATGTAAATTTTGTTAAGTGTCTTAGCTCCCCATGGTTGGTCATGGTGAGAGCATGAAATGGCATTGTGTTTTCTTTTGTGATTGGATTTTGGGTTGTATACTCTCAGATTCACTCACCCTTGGGAGGGAAGAGAAATCGAGAGGGGGTGTGGAAGTGGAGGCAACTCCATGTGTAGAATCTCCTCCATGTGTGAGGAAAGATGAACTTGGGTGAGTGATTTTCCCCAAGAAACCTTGCATTTAGCCCGTGTGGCAATGGGGGTTTAAGGAGGAAAGATGAACTTGGGTGAGTGATTTTCCCCAAGAAACCTTGCATTTAGCCCGTGTGGCAATGGGGGTATAAGGAGGGAAGATTGGCCATGAGAGCCTTGTATGAAATTCAGTTATATGGGTCCATGTGTGGCCTTGTTCTTGTATTGCAATGGTTGTCTCCATGGGATGTCCACCCACACCCCATAAAGGATATTCATGGAATTTCCTTAGTTTCTTTCACCTTGAGGGATTTTGGGATTTTCATGTGTTTATGTTCTTGTTGTGTTTGTGTGTGAGTGTTTGTTTCCCATTCATTGTGGTTTCACCAAGCTCGGGGGGTGGCCTCATGAGAGGCCTAGGATGGGAGGTGAGCTTCCCATGGTCGCTTCCTTTGCCTTGTATATATTTGCAGATTTGTGGAAGCTCAAAGAGGAGCTATCATGGAGGTCTTCATGTTTTGGATGGTTGAGAGAAGACATCCCTTTTATTCCATTGTGAATCATTCTTTGTATTTAGATTTCATTTGATGTAAAAGAGAATGTAATGCCTTTCATTTGGAGCTATTGTGAAGATGAAATGGATGAGAGACTGTTATTATCTTGATCTTTCATTGTGTGGAATTGTTCATTGCAATGCTTTGTTGAAACTAGGATGTTGTAAACTTTATTGATGTATTTGTAAATGAGTTGAAATGGATTTCTTTATGTTAAGATGAATTCTTTCAAACATGATAAAAGATCTCTCTCTCTCTCTCTCTCTCTCTCTCTCTCTCTCTCTCTCTCTCTCTCTCTCTCTCTCTCACGATAATTGAAAAATAATCTCTCTTTGCAAATGAGTTATCCACAATGATAGATTAAATATTGTAGCAATTTCATTATGCTTCCATATTTGGATTGATATATGAATATCGTAGTATCATATATGATGAACTAAATGTAATGATCGTTGAAAACAATCTCTAAATGTGTCTCATATCTCACTTTTAGTTCTATAAATTGTAATGGAACAACTATGAACAAATGATCATGTTAGTTTCTACGTGGAAATCTCATTCGGTTGTCAATCAACTATATTTAATCCTTATTGATACACTATCAAATTTAAGACTATAGACTTCCTAATGCAATAATGAAACAAATAAAATGATAATATTCTACTCATTGTTGAGAAGGAAAAAGATAATGTTCTCATACTTAGAAGAATTCTATTTCATAGAAAATTTGGCTTTCTATTCTCTGGAAATTGTATGGGAAAAGAATTCCCATACAATCTCTTACCACAGTCAATTTTATATATTAAATCCTGCCACCTCAATATACATTAAACAAATAAATTATTAATCTACTTTACCCCCTTACCTTATTTAATATCTTCCCCTTATCTAGGCACATGTGGAGGGATGTCTAGTCTTTGATTTTAATTCAAACCTTTTTATTGGTCAAGATAGTGTCCTTGTGTGACACATCATCAAGCTTCTCCCTCATAACTTCACCATATATGGCGCAGGGTATGGTAGCTCTTCCCATATATTAATATATGTCTTGCACTTTTGATTAATGCTCCTGTCATTATCCACATCACCCTTGAGTAGCGTGAGTTTTGGTTGGGTCCCACTACCCATACTAACTTCCTTGGGCGCCACCCTTTGTTGACTTTTCAGTCCCCTTAGCAGGGCTATTTTGATTGGAAATTAAATTCTCTTACCTTGCCTTTAGCTTAGCATGGGGGCACACTCCCATGCTTTAATACTCTTGTCCCCTCCCTTAAATGGCACCAGCTTTTGGGAGACCTTTTCAACCCCCTTAAACAGCGCACCCTCTTCCTTGCCTTGTGATGTTGACTCCTTATCTTGGGCACGTGGTTTAAGATAGGAGTTAAGAGGGAGATAGGGTGTAGCTTAGGTGGTGTGAGTAGGTTAGTATTTAGTTAAGTTAGCTTAGTTAGTTAGTTAATTTTGTTTATTTGAAAACTAATGCATTGTTATAGATATAGATAGTTTTATGTTAATCAATATTATTATTTATTAATTTGCTAATTATGTTGCTCAATATTATTAACTAAATAGTATGTACATATTATTAGTTAATATATTATAATTTATTAATTAATTAATAACTATATTAATTAATTATTATATTATAATTATTAATTAATAATATATAAAATATTTAATTATAATCATTAATTAATATTTTCTAATTAATTAGTTAATAAATTTGTTAATAAATTTATTAATTAGTTAATTAATTTAATTCATGTTTATCCAATTTGGGTTAATGGTTTAAATTGATTTATTAGTTTATAAGTGCATTGATTAATTGGTATAATGTAATCATTTATTGAATTAATTGGAAATGGTTAACCTATTTATAGAATGTTGAATAACATTAAATAATCAAATTCCTCTTGGATAACCTATATGATTAATCGGCTGATGATCGATGAAATTGATCATTAAGATGATTAACGAACTTTGATTATATTGAATTTCATCTAGCATCTTATGGAAAAACAACTTGTAGAGGTTTTGACCTCCTGACTCCTTTGAGCTTGACATTAACACCCTTTTACCCGCATCATGAATGTGGCAACTTATATCCTTTTAAAAAAATTTGTTGGTTGTGTTTTGACCCGAACTTTTGGGCATCACAGATTAGGGTTCTAGTATTTAGGGTTATAGTTTATATCATGGTTAGGCTTACCATTAGGGTTACATTTTGGATCATGGTTAAGGTTAGCATTAGGTTTAGGTTTAGGGTTAGGGTTAGGGTTAGGGTTACCATTAGGGGTACATTTGTATCATGGTTAGGGTTAGCATTAGGGTTCTAAATTTTGGATTACTAAATAAACTATAATGATAATCCTAAACCAAACCATAATTCTAAACATCATATAAACCCTAAAACTAAATGTAAACCCTTATCCTAGATTCTAAATGCTAATTCTGACCCAAATTGTAACCATAATATTAACTATATGTAAACCCATACCATAATCATAATCCTAATTATAATCATAAATTTAAAATCCTAAACCCTAGTCATAAATGCTCAACCCTAATCATAACACTAACCCTAAATCCTAACCTTGACCATAATACTATAACCCTAAATTGTGAATTTAAACCCTCATCCTAATCCTAATGGTTAAACCCTTATCCTAAATTATAAAACCTAAACACTAAATCCTAAGATAAACCATAATCTTAAATGGTGAACCCTAATACTAATGATAACCCCTAATCTTGTATGCTATGACCTAAATGTTAAACCCTATTCCTAAATGTGTAACCTTAATCCTAACCTTAACCCAATACTAATTATTATACATGAACTATATTGTAACCCTAATATTAATCATAATCCTAAATCCTATATGTTGAACCATAATCCTTAATTATAAACCCTAATCCTAACACTAATTGATAAATTCTAACCCTATTCCTACACCCTAAACATTACATTTAGAAAAACATTTAGGATTATAATTAGGGTTATGGGGTATACATCATGGTTAAGGGTATGGTTAGGGTTAAGATCAAGACTATTATTATGATTAAGGTTTAGGGTTAGACTTCAGATTATGGTTAGGGATAATGTTTAAGATAATGGTAATATTTTAGTTAGAGCTAGGGTTTACATCAATCTTAGAGTAGAGGTTAGGGCTAGTGTAGGGTTATAGTTAGGGTCAAGGTTAAGATTATGGTTAGGGTTAGGTTTCCATCATGTTTAGGATTATTATTTCACTTATAAATAAGGTTAGAGTAAAATTATAGTTAGGGTTAGGGCTTAAGGTAAGGGTTATGGTTAAATTAAGGGTTTGCATCATGGTTAGGGCTACAATGAGTATTTAGGTTATACATAAGATTAGGTTGTACGTTTAGGTTTGGGACTAAGGTTAGGGTTCTAAAGTATACATCATGGTTAGAGTTAGGGTTTGGGGTATGGTTAGTACAAGGCTTAGAATTATCATTATGGTTAGGGTTTAGGTTTGAAAAATAATTATGGTTTTAGAATAGGGTTTGTTGAGGGTTATGGTTTTAATTTTGCATAGGGTTAGGGTTATGGCTTGATTAAGATATGATTAGAGTTTAGTGTATATATAATGATTAGGGTTGGGGTTTAGGGTGTGGATATGGAAAGGCTTAGAATTATTGTTAGGGTCAGGATTTTGGTATGAATTATGACATGATTAGGGTTAAAGTTAATTATAGTTAGGGTTTGATTAAAATTATCCTTTGATTATTATTAGGGCTTTATTATACTTCTAGTGTGGATTAGAGTTTAATTAGGGATATAATTATGGTTATGATTTAGTTATATTAAGGTTAGGATTAATTTGAGGCTTAGGTATCAAGTTGGGTTAGATAAGGGTCAGGAGTGGGATTTATATATATGAATATATCTTAAATTTGATAATATCATTTAGGAGTAGGCTTATGATTCATATGTGTGTATCTTCAACATAATAATATAATTTAGAATTAGGTTTCAATAAGGCTCAAAAATTAGGCTTATAGTTTAATTTGGTTGAGTGTAAGGATCACGGTTAAATTTAGGGTTAAATTTATTAAGTGACCAAAGTAGATTTTGAAGGCCTGTAAAAGTTGAATAATGGTTAGGGTTAGGGTGCATGTTTTGGGTTATGGTTTAATAAATCTTAAAATTAGGCTTGATACTTTAATTTATCAAGATAGATCACTATGATGACAACTAAAACTTTATCAAACATTTGAGTAGATTTTGGAATGCCATATTCTCTAAACTTAAATTTTCTATACAACTTAAATTTGCTATCCTTATTTGCAGAAAAATATTGCGGACGATGTAATCAAACTTGAGAATAACATAATTAAAGTCGACAACAAATTACGAATTGCCGATGAAACGTAAATTCTCAAATAATTTAAGACAGTTTAATTGTTCTGAATAACATTATATTCATTGCATATTGATTGCATGCTTCCATAAAAATTACACCAGTTACTTCCTGCAATTGCCATCCTCAGTTGTGAAATGGAGTGATAAAATGGAGATGCCGTCACATCTGGAGGGCTGCCTATGCCCTTCAGCTCTGATTCCAAACCAACAGTATACGACTGTCTTCATAGCCCACTAAATAATTAGAAACATCATTATCTGAGAAGCAAAAACAGACAAGATGTAACTGTGGCCATTAATGCATGCGCATTACCTCTAGTTCATCGGCATATTTTTTGTAGTTGAAGGGAAGAATCTCCTCGTCTGCAAGTTTGAGGGAAACTAATCCCCAAATTGCTGCCACTGAATACAAGACACCCGATCACAAATTCAGGAATTTATTCCATAAACATATCTGTCCAATGATGGCCTCTCCACCGAAAGGAAAAGCAAGGAAAATTAAAACTGTCGCAACAATCTTTACCTCTAGAAGGTTTCAGAACATAATATTTAGAAAATATACCTTTCGTGTAGCATCTTGCACAAGGTTATCTAGCTGGGGCGTAGCAAAGGCAAAAAAAACCGAGGCCCCGCTACTGCACAATCCACATTGATGATGACTATTACAAATTCTTGATAAATAGATTAGAATCTTCCTCTATACTTCAAAATCTCTTGAACCTACATTTAAACAGACAGGTTACCATATTGTTCTATATTAGAAAGCTAATTAGATTTAAATTAAACATTCATTTCTAAAGAAATTTATCTTACAAATCTTCCAATCTGTATGTCGATCCAATCCAGTCTGCAAAAAATAAATCTGTGCTTAAAAAACAGAAGAGTGCGTAGGAATTGAAATGAAGACACTGAATTAAAATTCCTCCTGTCTCTTGCATTATAAGCTCTTTGTTTATATCAGTTATTTTCGACTCTTTTATCATTTGAATCGATTCATTGCTCATCAGTTACTTTTTAGGGTTATTATTTAATGAATAATGAATAACCGCAGAATTTAAATTTGTAGATATCCACGTTCAGCGAATGCAATGCAGATCGTGGATATCCACGTTTGAAGCCAGCTAATGCCTTCTAAACATTCTTTTTTAAGCTGCAGTGCTCTGTCAGAAAATGCGTTGTCAATTATTTGTGTGACTGAGAATTTGAAAAGATACTGTCTGCATGTCCCCATGTCCAGTTGTAATATTTTAAATTAATTCCCTTTTAAAGAGTTGCCATTCGTATTCTAAATGAACCCTATTTTTTCAGGCTTTTTTTATGTGATGGTGGCAACTCATAAGACATTTATTTTTGAAATTTTGAGCTGGCATTGGAATACGGAGTGTTTCTTTTTTCTTACACCATTATTTTGGATGACCTCCTATAGGGAGGGGTAGGATGCCATTGTAGGTTACGCCTCTCGGTGTAATAAATTTTCAAAAAATTTAAGATCTTAAAAAAGCGGTGAAATTTTAAGCCCACCTATTCGATGATTAACCTTTTCTGGTATTGGAGCTCATTATATTATGTATTTATCCTAAAATATCAATAAAAATAAATGATTCACTTATGAAATATTATTATTTGAAAATATACTTATGTCGTTTACGAAAGATAAATATTCTCTGTGCTTGAAACAAGCTGGATGTGAAAATATCTACGGATGGAAAGTATTAAGAAACAATTTAACTCTATAACAACGAAAACAATCATTGAAAAAAAATATATTTCAGAGTTAAAGTTATATAGTTTGAAACGTCGGCGTGAAAAAAAATTAGTTGGAGACATTGGAAAAGCAGAACAACAACTCATCCAATCTTTGTCTTGACGATAAAACAACAACTCATCCAATCTTTATCTTGACGATAAATACAAACCACAATTCCTTCTGGAGCACGTCTAAGCATTTGATCTGTCAAATAGATTGTTATGGAGAAAATTAATTTTTTGAGATTAATGGGATTATTGCTTGTATGGCTCTTGATTTTGAAACCTTGTATGGGTTATAGTGAGTTTACTATATGGAAAGGTCCTGGGTGTGGCGGCTACAGCGAATATTTCATTGGTTGTTCGTCTGATTGTCATCCGATTTCCTACAACGGAGGATTTTAATTTGTATACAAAGGACAAGCTGTATATCTCTATAATTCTGATGATTGCACCGGTCCCGTACATACTAAACTTATTGTCGATACAAAGGACTGCACTGATTTTGGGTGGAAGAGCTACAAGCTTTTGTGCTGATAATATTGGCTTCACAACTATTGATATCGAACGATGACTATTACTATAAATAAAGAGACCATTTTGTATCCCTAGCCATGACCCTAACCCTGAAGATAATGCTTATTTTAATTGTATCTATAGTTAAAATCTTAATCCTAATGCTGAAGTAAACTATAATCCTAACTATAACTAAACCCTAATCCTAACTATTATCCTAACTATGAACCTAATCCTAAGGGTAACTATTATGTCAACCCTAACCCCAACCAAAATCTAAACCACCCCTAACTATATTCCTAATCTTTAAATTAAACCTATCACAATTGTGGTTTACATAAAGTACTAAATGTGTGGTAGATATATATGAATACTATTAGGAAAATGTGTATAAATATTTTTATATTTTATGCACTTATAAATGAATCTCCAATCAATTCATAATTTTTTTTTCTAATAATGCTAGTAGAAATTAAACATATACATAAGGTTTCATGTATATTTTCCTTATTACGAAAAATTCCACTATCCCAAAGGTGATCCTAACTCTCTAGCAATAATATTAACTAACCCTAACCCTAACTATTAACATAATTCTACTCTTAACTCTTAAGCGTACACCCTAACCCTAACTCTAATTAGACCCTCCATCCTAATCGTAATACTCACCTTAACTATAATTATAAGCCTAATACCAATCCTAGCCCTAACCCTCACCCTAATATAACTTTTATAATTATATATTAAAATTCATATAATGTATTACGTGTTGTGCCACAATTTCTACTAGCTTATATATTCCTATATATAATACATGAGACTAATTTTTCTTGAGGCACCTATTTTCATCAACCCTAACCCACACACAAACTTTGCAATTTGATGAATGTAAGTGCCTCAAAAAGGATTACTCTCATGTGTATTATATATATAGATATATATATAAGCTAGTTATATTCTTCTTTGAATGTCATCACCCATATTGTAGAACAACTTCCTCTCTATAAGGATTTGTATAACGTATTATATAACTGTTTCTGCCCCATTATATTATGGTACCTTTTAATTTAGAATCTGGTTCCTATTGCGTGGAGGATTACATGAGCATAGCTGATTGTTCATTATTAAATTCTAGTAAACCTAAGTAATTTTGAGCCATTTTTTGGGTGTTTATCGTGTCTTAGTTTTAATTGAGAAGAACAATTGATAGATCATTCAATGTTGTGAAGGAAAATAAATCAAGAATAGTGATCTTTTGATCACAAAACAAGCACATAAACAAAAGCCCCAAATTGCCTTAAGAAAAGAGAGGCTGGGCATCTATTATATAGAAAATCAAAAGAGAGGTGACATTATGGAATTCAACCATATTCACCAATATTCCAACTACAATCATAAAGATCTGCAACTATCAACTACAAATATAAATACATGCAACTATATAATTAATATCAGATTGTGGAGTCAATATGGACTGCACAGGTAGGCCCAAAATGGGCATTATTGCTGTCATTCTCCCCCATAATGACCATTGGGAAGAACATGAAGTAGATCCCTGAGCTTCTAAAACCTTTCATGAGCTAGAGCCTTTGTGAAGATATCTGCAATCTGATCTTCTATACTGCAGTACACAATTTTGATCAAACCTTGTTGAACCAATTCCCTGATATAGTGATGTTGTATCTCAATATGTTTGGTTCTACTATGAAATATTGGATTCTTTTTCATTTGTATAGCACTCTTGTTGTCACAATATAACAAGGTAGGTTCACTCTGAATGTGGTGTAAGTCTTCTAGTAGTCTTCTCAACCATACAGTTTGACAAGCTACTGATGTTGCAGCTCTGTATTCCGCCTCTGCTGTGGAAAGTGATATTGTAGGTTGTTTCTTGGACTTCCAAGAGAATACTGCAGAACCAAGGCTAAAAGCATAACCAGAAGTAGACTTTCAATCATTAGTAGAACCTGCCCAATCTGAATCTGTATAGCCAACCAATCTGCTATCCTCTAAATGCTAAAATTTGAGACCATAGCTCAATGTCCCTTTAACATATCTGAGAATCCTTTTAGATGCATTCCAATGTGTTTCCTTAGGTTCTGACATGAACCTAGAGACCAAACTCACTGCAAATGTGATATCTGGATGAGTAGTAGTTAAGTAGATCAAGCTTCCAATCAACTGTCTATATAGAGTGGGATTTATTGGATCTGACACATCTATAGTAGACAATTTAAGTCCAAGTTCAATAGGTGTTGCAAATAGTTTGCAACTCTGCATCTAAAATTTTTGTAGGATATCTTATGCAAATTTTTTCTGAGACATAAATATTTCATCTTCATTTTGCCATACTTCTATACCAAGAAAGTAGTGCATTTATCCCAAATGTGTCATTTCAAACTCAGTAATCATGGCTGCTCTAAGCTCTGCAAATAAAGTTGGATTATTCTCTATGTAGATAAGATCATCAACATAGAGAACTAAGATAAAGATATCCTTAGCTGAGCTTCTGATATAGAGATTTGGATCTAATTGACTTCGTGAAAAACCTTTCTGTTGTAGGTAAGAGTCTATCCTTGAATACCATGCTCTTGGTGCCTATCTGAGACCATACAAGACCTTCTTTAATTTGCAAACGTAATGTTCTTTAGAAGGTATTTCAAAACCCTTAGGTTTTGAAACATACACTTCCTCATCAATATATCCATTCAAGAAAGCACTCTTTATATCCATTTGATAAACTATCCAACTCTACTGAGCCACCATTGCCAAAACCAATTTGATAGTATCCATCCGTGCTATAGGTGCAAATGTCTCAGTATAATCAATACCTTCCTATTGAGTGTACCCTTTGGCTACCAATCTAGCCTTATGCTTATCAATGCTTCCATTAGATTTATACTTTTTTTTGTACACCCATCTTGTACCAATAACTTCCTTACCATGAGGTAATTGAACCAAATCCCATGTGTCATTCTTTTCAATTGTGTCTATTTCATTGTTCATTGCTTCAATCCATTCTTCTTTCTCTTGAGCTTGTTCAAATGTTTGTGGCTCATTATTTTCCATGATTTGAGTCATCAATGCAAAATTCACTTTTGCTTGTGACCTTGTTGTCATTTTTTCAAAATTTGAATCCAACATAAGAGTTGATGGATGATTCTTTTCTGTCCTTCTTTGATATTTTTGATATTTTCTTTCTCCTGCACTAGATGATTCAGGTACATCTTCTTCTTCATCCTCTTCAATATCATCAATTACTATCTCTTTTCCTTTTGTTTCATTTTCTTTGGTATATTTTGCTAGTTCATTGAATACCACATCTTTGCTTATGACAAGCTTTTTTGCTACTGGATCATACAACCTATATGCTTTATTTTTAGTTCCATAGCCAATAAAAATGCATTTAAGGCCTTTATCATCTAACTTAGACCTTTTTTTCTTTTGGTATGTGTGCATAAGCAACACACCCAAATACTCTCAAGTGATCAACACTTGGCTTTATCCCAGACCATGCTTGTTCAGGAGTCATCCCTTTAATTGCTTTTGTAGGACTTCTATTTAGAAGATACACTATTATGTATACTGTTTCTGCCCAAAAACATTTATCCAAACTTTTCTCTTTCAATATACTTCTTGCCATTTCAACAATTGTCCTATTCTTCCTTTCAGCAACTCCATTTTGTTGTGGAGTGTAGGAAGTAGTGAACTCTCTTTTGATTATTGATTTTTGCAAAAATCAATAAACTGATTTGACTTATACTCACCTCCATTGTCTGACCTTATCACTTTGATATACTTACCACTTTGTTTTTCAGCCAAGTTTTTGAACTCTACAAACTTTTCAAATACGTATGATTTTGAAACCAAATAATATACCCAAGTTTTTCTTGAGTAATCATCAATGAAGGTTAGAAAATACTTGGATTTGTTCAAAGAAGGTGTTTCCATAGGACCACACAAATCTGTATGGATTATCTCAAGATGTTGTTTAGCTCTGCTGGATTTACCAATAGGAAATTGTATCCTATGTTGTTTTCCAACAATGTACTTTTCACACACCTCTTTTGTGTCTTCAATTAATGGTAGACCTTCAACCATTTTTAATCTTTTGAGTAAATTAACCCATTAAAACTGAGGTGACCATATCTCTTGTGCCAAATCTTACTTTCACTCATTTCACTAGACCTTAGTGCTTGGTTCCCATGAGTAAAATGAAGAGGAAACATCCTATCTCCTGTCATTTGTGCTCATGCAACAACTGCATTTCTTTTTAATTTATCTCTTATTATGCACTCATTTTTATCAAAAGTTACTTGATAATTTTGCTCTAACATTTGTCCAACAGACAACAAATTCTTTTTGAGTGCTGGAACCAATAATGTTTCATTGATATGCTTCACTTCACCATATTTAGTTGTAACTGCAATGGTACCCTTACCTTTGCTTCCATGAGAATGATTATCTCCTACTACTACAGTACTTTGATGCTTTTGATCCAAGTTGACAAATAGATTCTCATTAGATGTCATATGTGAAGAACATCCAGAGTCTATATACCACACATTATTTTCACTGACATTTGTATTGAAGCAAGAAATGAACAAATTTTTCTTATCTTCAATAGTGCTATGAGCACCTCTTTTTTCTGTTTCACCTTGTTTACTCCAACATTCTAAAGAATAATGTCCAAACTTATTGCAATGAAAGCATTGGACATTCCTTTTACTATTATCTCCCCCATTACTTCTACCTCTTCCTCTTCCAACTCCTCTGAAGTTACTACTTCTTCCTCTGAAATAATTTCTTCTTCCTCTGGAATTGCTAGATTCACCATTGTATTCATTCTTATTGTTATCGTCATGTTTATTATGACTCTTGAATAATGTGTTTCTTTTTCCTCTTATATTTTCTTTAGAGGAAAATTCTTTCTCTAAACTTTCTTCATTACTTTTCATTCTTTCTTCAGCAGTTAACAAAATTCCACTTAATTCATCAATTTGCATGCTTGAGAGATCCTTAGATATCTCAATTGTAGAGACCACACCTTCAAATTTTGGAATCAAGCTTCTCTAAATCTTTTCAATGACATGCTTGTCATCTACATCTTCCCCTAGTATTTTCATTTGACTCACTAGGCCTTCTACCTTTGTCAGAAATTCATTGACAGATTCACTAGATGCCATTTTTACATTTTCAAAGTTCTTTCTCATTGTTTGCAATTTAGCAGTTTGTGCACCTTGATATGCATTACTTAATATTTTCCATGCTTGCTTAGAATGAAGAGCACCACTTATCCTAGGAAAATAGATTGAGTGATTGCACCCTAAATTAAGAATAAAGCTTCATTATCTTTCTTTACATTTTCTTTGTATTCCCTTTTTTGTTGGTCATTTAATGCATTTACATCTACTATCTCAACATAGCCATTCTGAACAATTTCCCACAAATCCTTAGATTTGGGAAAAGTTTTCATTCTAGTGCACTAATATGTAAAATTGTCTCCTTCAAAGACAGGAATCAACACATTAGACATTACATTGCCTGCCATATTTGTCATAAAAATATGAACAATGACCCAAATGCACAACACAGAATTCAAGAGAGATCTCTGCAAATGAATACTCTCCTCGTCCCTTCAATTGGGACCCACACACCAAAGTTTTTTATTAATATATATTAATTTACTTGAGAAATATGTGTCGGTTGCAACCGATAATGCACTTAATTACAAAAAATAATATATCTCTTACAACAATTTTTTTTAGTAATCCTCCTCAAAGATTCTATTTCTCAATATATCATTTCTTATGATATAAATAAAATCTCAAAATATTACCATATTTTGTTTTCCTCTTTTTTACTTTTAAGGCCCGTTCGGGTGCTGGAATACCAAATGTCAATTCCACTCAATTCTGGAAGATACAAATCCTGAAAATGATTTCTGGAATATGGGCTGACCCGTTTGGTTCACCTGGAAGATGACTAAGAAGATGCATAAGGAATTTTAATTCTTTATTTTAATTTCTTTACATATGGTGTGTATATGCATGTATATATACACACATACATGTGTGTATATATACATACACACATACACACATGCATGTACATGTGTGTGTATACACACACATACACACATATACACACACGTGTGTTTATATATACACACATGTACATATATATACACATGTATATATATATATACACACACATGTATGTGTATATATACACACATACATATGTGTATATATACACATACATACATACATACATACATATATATATATATATATATATATATATATATATATATATAGATATACATATATATATACATACATACATACATATATATACATACATACATACATATATATATATACATACATATATATATATATACATACATATATATATATATATATATATATACATATATATATATATATATATATATATATATATATATATATATATATATATATATATATATATATATATATATATACATACATATATATATATATATACATACATATATATATACATACATATATATATATATACACAAATACACATGTGTGTGTATATACATATATACACATGTGTGTGTGTGTGTCTATATATATATATATATATATATCTGTGTGTGTGTGTGTGTGTGTGTACACACATGTATATATATACATCCTTATAGCAATATAATATACATCCTTATTGTCACTTATCCCACGAAATATTAAATTTGATTTTATAAAAATTGGAATTAGAATTCAAAATTCCAATTCCAATTTTTTGGATGGACACAAACATGAAATTGATATTATCCGGAAATCTAATTCCAAAATATGGACTCTAATTCCAGCACCCAAACAAACCCTTAGTTTTCAAAAATAACTTTATAGAATCTCCTTCAAATAAAAATAATTTTCAAAACTTCAAATATGGCAAGCTTTCAATGAATTTTTTTAAAACAGAAGTTTAAAACTTCGTAGAAGTAAAACCCCTATTAAAAAATTGATTTTGCTTTGAAACCTGGAAGATGCCTCCTTCTTCAGGCAGACAAATTTCATCTTTGTTGGCAGTCTGCACGCTACCTCCTAGGCTTTGTTGCTATTTTTAAAAAAAACTGCACAGTAAAGCCACACGCAGCCTCCTTCAGAACTTTGTAGTTGCTTCCCAAAAAAAAACACTTGTGACAAGAAGCTTTCAAAACTTGATTTGCAAAACAATGAAACCCTCTAAAAAATTTTTTTGTAAACTAGCTCTGATACCAAATGAAGGGAAATAAATCAAGAATGGTGATCTGCTGATCACAAAACAAGCACATAAACAAAAGCCCCAAATTGCCTTAAGAAAAGAGAGGCTGGATATCTATTATATAGAAAATCAAAAGAGAGGTGACATTATGAAATTCAACCATATTCACCAATATTCCAACTACAATCATAAAGATTTGCAACTATCAACTACAAATATAAATACATGCAACTATATAATTAATATCAAACTGTGGAGTCAATATGGACTACACAAGTAGACCCCAAATGGGCATTATTGATGTGACGTTGTTCTTGAAAGATGGTTTTAGTATTTTTTCATTTGCTTTTTAAAAGCCATCTGAATTGATGTGCCCAATCAAGGCTCGTTGTAGTATTCGTATCTATATATTCTTGATGGAAATGATACTACAATATTCATTTTCTCTGTTATGAAGAGTTTAAAAAGAAAAATATTCGAGTCTTTTTCTATCTTTTTCATTGGCCAACTTGGCACATCCGACCTGACGTTTTGCCCGTCAAGCATCACCCCAGTGGAATAGCCTATTGGCAAAATTATTATTACAAATTTTTAATTTTTAAAAATATACTAAATTTGTACTACGTACTCTACAAATATTATTGTAATAATTTTTCAAAATAGTTAACATCATAAAAAGGCAGTGAAATTTCAAGTCCACTTATTCATGATTAACATTTTCTGCTATCACAGCTCATTATATTATGTATTTATCCTCAAATATCAATAAAAACAAACGATTCACTTTTAAAATATTATTATTTAAAAATATACTTATTTCATTTACGAAAGATAAATATTTGCCTTGCCTAAAACAAGCTGGATTTCAAAATATCCACGGATGGAAAGTATTAACAAACAATATAACTCTATAACAACGAAAACAATCATTAAAAAAAAGTATATTTCAGAGTTAAAGTTATATAGTATGAAACGACGGCGTGAAAAAAATTAGTTAGAGACCTTGGAAAAGCAGAACAACAACTCATCCAATCTTTATCTTGATGATAAAACAACAAAAGCCGACATAATGAAACCTATTCTTCTTCTATAAATATAACCCACAATTCCTTCTCGAGCACATGTAAGCATTTGATCTGTCGAATACATTGTTATGGAGAAAATTAATGTTTTGAGATTAATGGGAGTATTGCTTGTATGGCTCTTGATTTTGAAACCTTGTGTGGGTTCTAGTAAGTTTACTATGTGGCAAGGGCCTAGGTGTGATGGCCCTATCATCCAATATTACTTTGGTTGTTCGTCTTTCTGTTATTCCATTTCCTACAACGGAGGATTTGAACTTATATACGAATCAGGACAGGCTGTATATCTCTATAATTCTGATGATTGCACTGGTCCCGTACATACTAAACTTATTGTCGATAAAAAGGAGTGCACTGGTTTTGGGTGGAAGAGCTACAAGATTTATTGATAATATTGACTCCACAACTATTGCTATCGAACGATGACTATCACCTTAAATAAATATACTATTTTTTTGTGCCTCTCATTGGATTCAGTATAGAAGAAGTTACAGTCAGGAATTTTATCTGTTGTTGTTAAAGTTGGTAAGATTTGCATTAGGTCATTTGATTGATGTATTCTTACAGTTAAATCTTGAAGGACTTGAATCTGGTCATTTCATTGATGAAATAATTTTTATGTTGAACGTGTCGAATTCGTAATCGATCTTTTTTCTCGTATGTATGCCACCTTTACGATTGAATGCTTTGTGTAAATGTATATTTAGAGTTTACTTTAATTTAATTTTCTACGCAGAATTTGGAAACAATAAGGTAAGACAATTTTCTTTTTAATAAAATTTAGTGTTTACAGAATAAATTTAATTTGTCTTTGTATTCATTTTAGTAATATAGAGCTTTCTCCCTTTTTATTAATTTTTTACAAAATTATTATCAATCTTTATGACTACATGTTCAAACTTTATGCTTGTAAATGTTCAATAAATTCTTAAAGAAATAAAAATGTAAGTTAACTAAATTTTATAACAATAAAACTTTAAAATTAAAATCTTAATTCAGGGGACAATGGTCTATTATTTCTAATATTGGAATCACAGTATTATTTTGTATAATTATATATTTTAAAAAAAAAAAATCCTCATTTGCATTATTTAGCACTCTTCAAAGCTAGAGTATTTCAGTGAGTCATATATTACAGATGAGCATAAGCATTGAGATACACTCATAGATTTTAATTAGTTAGATGAACAACAATATACTAAAAGGCATGCTTCCACTCAAATGATTTCTTGATAGAAAAATTCCTAGCCTAAGAAGTCCATTGACTTCTAATAAAGAAATAATCTAACAATATAACCTCATAGACATGAAAGATCCTAATATTTTTTCTTAGGAAAGGGGCACATTGAGGAAGAGAAGGAATTGGTGTGTTTAGTTATTGTGAGAACTTCAAAATTGCTATGACATTAAAAATTTAAGACATCAAGGTCTTCGATAACACTCCTAGGTCATTTGTGGTTCTTTCTAATGTGGGAAGTCAATGTCCACAAGTTCCACTTTTTAGAATATTTGGAATCCCTTTACTATGATTTTGTTTCCGATCACCTTATCATTGTGAGCATCGATTTTCTGCAATAGAACACTTAGTGTTTATTTGAAGTTTAGACTTGCCACTAATATGTCATATTTCAAGGACACTTAGGAAAAAAATGGTGAAGACTTATATGACCAAACATGGGAAACCATTTTCATGATATCCCAAATAAAGATAAGGACTCAAACTCATGCCATGAGGATAGAAATAACACCCTATGGGGACCCATATTCTCAAATTCTTAACTGCACCCAAATCACAAATTTCTTACGAGCTACCAGTTCTTGAAAAATATCAACACTTAGAGACTTAAACATAGAAATGATCTTTCAACTAGTCTTAGAAATTTTAATGCCAATTTTATACAGAGCGCGACTAAAATATGGTAATAGATGGCTCTAAGTAGGGAACACTACTATTTACAATCAATAAACAACTCCAAAATCTTTGGCTAAGAACAGTGCTAAATTCCATTGGGCAATAGAGTCAATAAATGTAAGCACAAGGAGTGTTTTTGCAAGGTGTCGGTGGGGAATAGGTCAAGAAGCAAAAATGAGAAAGAATTTTTTTTCTAGAATATACAAAAAACCAAAATTTTATTTACAAAAGGAATAGGGACAAAATCCCTTACCTTAGGAAATCCACAAATAAATTATGGAAAACCATTCAAATCATGGAAGAAATATGAGCCCTCCTGGAGAAATGGACTATGACCAGACAATTTTCTTAAGAACAATGGCCACATAGAGAACTCCTCAATGCTAAGTTTTAGACTGATAGCATTGAAAAATAGCATGTAAACATACTCCCAATGAAAAAGCCACTTCTCATTCTAGATTTATGAATCTTCTTGTATGATATTTTTTGTACTTTTATTGACATCTTCATCTCCTTTGATTTAACTATGCTAATGATTGAGATAAATTGATCAAAGAACTGGGCAGCCTTGGTATAGTGGATGATGAGGGATCTCATGCGTTAATGCCAACATTAAATCTGTCTCTTCACAGATGGTCGAGAAAATTTCCATAGAAATACAAGAATCATAAATATATATAGAATTTGAACAAACTTCCTCATTATCTGAATTTTTTTCACAATCACTCCAAACACAACCACTGTCATAATATGAATGGAAATTCTTCACCTCATCTTCTACATCGTAGTTTTGTGTCTCGCATGATACAAGTTACAAGTTTTTAAGACATTCCTTTTGAAGAGAGAGATTCAAAAAGAGGATATTTCTTTGTTTTTCCTTCGAAGATTTTTTCATTACAATTTCCATTGACATATTCAGATATTTAAGATTTATCATCAAGACAATCCTCAATTTTCTTTTCAGAAATTTGATTAGTTTAAAACTCATCAATTCTTTTAGAGGAAATATTTCTTTCCTTGAAGAAATGAAGACACTCGTGGGATTTGACCTCTACTCTTTTTTTTATCATCATACCTTTCTATAGGAACTTTTTTTTTTTTTGCTTCCACTTCCTTTCCTTCCACTGTGTGTTCTAAAATAATTTCATTAGCAAGAAATTGATTTCCTTTCCTTTGTTCCTCTTTTCAATCTAAAGATTCCTCCATGGAAATCGGTAAATAATTTCTCCCTTCGTTAACAAGGATCTTTGACTTATTATTGTTGTCTACAATGGATGAATGGTGCATTTCAACGCTATCTTTTATATATATGTTCGTGCATTGTCTCACTAACAATCTTATTTTCTGATATTACACTATCTATGATTGCAATTTTTTTTTAATCTTTGAAGATATTAGAGCTCATTTGACAAGGAGAGAGAAAGAGAACTTTATTATCAACATAATTTTCTATCTCTTCTAAGGATTGCAACAAAGATGGGTGTACCTTATGGGACTACAACTGCATGCTATCATTGAATTTTTATAGAAAATCCACCTTACCCATACACAAGTTATCTTTATTCACTCCTTCATGATTCTCTCAATGTTCTTGTGTAAGATATTTATCTCTATCAGAATCCCCGTGGGGTTCTTCTTCTTCAAGTTTGTTAGTATATTCCTTAAATCTGTAAATAGATACGCAAGGGACATCTTTCCCTTGTGAAGAATATTTTCAATAACATCCTTTTCAACATAGACATTTTTTTGGCAATCTTCATCCATGTAGATAGATACATAGAATTTTGATTATTCCAGAGATGATTCTTCAACAATTTTATCATCATATATTTGATCTACCACTAGATTGTTCATACTGATATAAGATGGTTCATCCTTTATAACTTCAACTTCATCAAGAACATTCAAATTTTGCATAAGAAAAATACTTTTACCATATGTATTTCTTTCAATATCTTGTAAGATTTTTAATAGAAAAGGTTGAAACTCCATACCACCGTAGAATCTTTTTAGGAAACCAGTTTGCACTAGTCCCGACATGCTATTCTTTTGAGAAAAAAAAGAAAAATCATCATCACTTTCGCTATCATATTCATCAATAATAGGAGAAATATAAAATGTTCTTGGTTGAAGGTAAGCCATGGTTAAGGATTCAAAAATAAAGTTTCTATCCTTTGCTCTAGGGAAGGCACCTTTGAGATTTTAGAGAAAAGAAGATACCAACACTTCGATTCTTTCCGCAGCAAAGTCGCCTTGAAAATATTCTAGTTAATAGATTTTTATTTAATAATATTGACTCAAACCCTCACAATACTTCTCTAATAAATAATTTTTGAAAGACATTTCAAATATTTCAATCTCGAAAGTAATAGGTACAATTCTGAGAAATACATATTCAATGAATATTTTTTATATTTTCTAAATAAAAGGGTACATTATCTTAACCAGAGAGAAATAAAGGATTCTAATGAATGGTCATCACCATGAAACATTCATGATTATATAAGATCAAGATAATGTAACTAGTTTCTATGGTTGTCCCTTAATTCTCATGACCATGAAAAAAAAACATAGTGAAATTACTATAAGTATTTCTACAAATGTACCTCCATGAACATGAAGATTACATGTACAGTGTACCCAAAAGTGATATAAAGATTTCTGACAACATGAATATAATAAAAGAATAATAAATAATGACTCTCAGATCACCTTATAATCACAGATACAAAAATAGAGTTTCACATCAATGAATAATTTATTGAATCATGTCATATTCACCCATCCCAAAATATAGGATAATAAAATAATTTTAATGAGAAACAACAATGACTCAAAACTCGAGTCTCACTCAGTTAACACCTTAACAGGGGGAATTTTGGCCCAAGTTTTTCGATAGCTTCCCTTTTGAAATTTTATAATAAATAGTTTGATGGTGACCATTAAAGTTGAGTAACTGATTCTTGAAATGTGAATTTGACATGATATTCCATTTCTTTAGCAACCTCTTTGTATTCAATATTTTCCTCTTTCTACTTCTTTGTAATTAAACTATTATATTAAAAACTATCGAGTTTTCTTTTAACTAATATTTCAATGGAGTAATAAGATATTGAACCATGGAATTGTGAAATACAAGTAGGGTCCACTTCCAAAGGCATCTTTCTCGTGGCCCTATTTATTTAATGAATCAAGAGTTTCCTCATTTATCATTGCTAGCAATGATTGTCATCTTTTGAAAATTGAGAAATCATGTTGGGGAGAGAAAACTTTCAGGACTTTTTTTTTGTTCTTTCCACTTCCTTGCCATCCTTTGTGTGTTCTAAAATAATTTCATTATTTCTAAATATTAATAAACTTAACTTTTTCATTATATATTTTATATTAATTAACTTATAAATTAGTGATAAAAATATCTATTATTTATAATAAATAACTATAAGTTATATTTTAAAATACTAAATAATATGATTTAACATAAGTAATATGAACTATATAAAATATTATTAAAATTGTTCCTAGTTAATTAAATGATGTAGTTTATTTTGATTTTAACAATTATTTTTTTAAAATAGGAAATTATATTAGATTAGATTAATAATTTATGTGAAGTGTTTAAATTTTGATTTATAGTTATATTTTTAAAATATCTTATAATATATTATATTGATTATTTATGTATAAATTATTTTATTTCAAAAATTAATAATTATATTTAAGAAAAATAATTTTACTAATATTTTTAATTATATATTTTTTAAATATTGATAATATATAAAATTAAAAAATTAAAAAATAATATAAAAGATATTACTTGAAATCTTTTTAAAAATTAAAGATAATTTATGTACTTCATTAACATAGATATATTCACTTACATTTATAAAGATTAATTTTCTTTTGTTTTTATTAATTTGATTTAAACTATGATAATTAAATATCTTAAAATTGTAAAACAAAAGAGTAAGATATTTATAATTATTATATATTTATAATTCTAAATTAATATAAGACTTCACCTATTATATCAGATAGCTATAATATTAATTACATTATGATTAATACCAATTATACTTGTACTTAGTAACTACAACAATGAATATTTGTTTATCTTTAACTTATCATTATTAACTTAATATCAAACTCCTAATCAATTAATCAATCTAATTATATTTGTATGAAATAGTCATAATACAATTTAGAAGAATTTAATTATTATTATTATTATTATTAATATTAAGGCAAGTACTTTGCCACTATGTGGCACTTGTTAAATTCTAGTAAACCTAAGCA
Source organism: Chamaecyparis obtusa (assembly GCA_027943335.1). Lineage (NCBI taxonomy): Eukaryota > Viridiplantae > Streptophyta > Pinopsida > Cupressales > Cupressaceae > Chamaecyparis > Chamaecyparis obtusa. Next base: position 320,671 of record BSBK01001803.1, on the reverse strand, counting down.
ATTTTGAGTCATTTTTTTGGGTGTTTATCATGTCTTAGTTTTAATCAAGAAGAACAATTGATAGATCATTTAGGGCCCATTTGGTTGCACCCCATAACCGGATTATGCCGCCCATAACCCGGTTATGGGGTGCAATTCCCTGTTTGAGAACGCTTTTACAAAATGAGAATGTGAATTTGCGTGACCCCATTTCGTCAAAAATGTGGATTTCAAAATTCCACCTCAGGAGGTGGAATGACTTTCGAATCCACGGTTTTGTTGACAACTAAACAAGATTTAATCTTTTCGTCGGGTCTGGGCAACTCCACGTTTTTGGACTTCAAATCATTTTTAATCTTTCTGTCGGGTCCACAAATAACCACGTTTTGATGCAGCCATTTCCACGGTTTGGAAACAGCGATTGCCGCGCATTCATGTTCGTCTGTGTGTTCGGCTTTGTGCTGCAGTGTTCGACGCTAGGGTTTGCAGTGTTTCAGCACCAGATATGAAAATATCAGACTTGTTTTCCATTTTCTGAAGCTCGAGACAAATGTACTGGGTATTTAAATATATTTTTTGAGTTTGATATTTTCATAATGTTTTCTTAAGGGTATGTTTTCTTAGCTTTGTCCTTGCATCCATTCTTTACCTAGGGGCAACCAGAGTTAGTCTCTGACTTTGAGGCCACACTCTACATGATGCTGAGCATTTCTCTTCTTGTATTTCAATCAAGTCTTCTCCAGTTGTATCTTCACCTTGAGTTCAAATTGCACAGATCCTCTTAACGGTTGCTTTTGTCAGTGTTGAATCCAATCCTCCTTGGTCACCTTACTCCTCAAGTGCAGTGTTGAGTGGACTAGTCAGTGTATATCCCAAACATACTTCAAACAGTGACTGTTCTATATAGGAATGAATTGTCTTGTTGTATTGCTGGACATTGGATAATGTCATGCCCCTGCCGTGATAAATAAACAAGATAATATATGATGTCTGATAGACGCAACACAGGTCTGATTTTTCATACAAGTGGGCAATTCTAATTACAGAGAACCATGGCTATCCTCCTGCGACAAAGAGCACTCCTACTCTTGATGCATCCTTAACCACCATTGATTTCTGCATGTGGGGGCAACCTTTGGGGGTAGAGGAGACATTCTCTTGTGTGAGTTTTTGCTTTTATATTTCTCAGGAATAAGCTCTATGCTCTCAGTATATGATTGAGCAAATACATATAATTCTGGTACATGCGAGTCCTTGCTGAAGAGTTTGAAACTGCCGAAGATTAGATTTTGGCCCAATATGACTAGCCTGAAGTTGAAAAGGCTTATAAACCTTAGTCGGACCTTGTAATGTGTGATCATAAACTGATAATCACTGCCCTTAACAACATCAACTAAGAGGGCCTTGACTACAATGATTAAATAAGAAAAGAAATGTCATTACTAAAGGGTCGCAACTCTTTGTATGATATATTAGCCAGATCATCACTTCAGGACTTGTATTCTGACTTTCTGAATCTGGGTATTTAAATGGGAAAATAATTAGTTAGTCTTTTATATTTGATGGTTGTAATTTTGAAATCAAACAAAATATATAAAGAACAATGAAGTAAACTTAATGAACATAGTAGGTCAATAAAAAGCAGGTTTCCATTCTATCTTTCATTTCCAATGCTTTTCATCCTTGTCTAAGGATGATGATCAATAATCTAAGAAGCTGTAGGGAACACTGTTGTGCCTGTTTTGCCTGGGTAAATTTTATAAATACTGCCGAGTACCAGACATGTTTCCAGATAATGCCCCACAGCATGGTTAAAACATCTGGCCCATTTATAGGGGTTTGTTTAAACTCTTTTTGTTCCATTGACCCCTCTGTTGCCTGCTATGATGCTGAAAAACAACACAATGCTTTACACATTCCAAAACATGAACAAGAGAACACATGGACATTACAACATTTGTAAAAAGAATATTTAATCATTCTAAATATTTGAATCTAATTAATATATAACAGAGTAGCATTCCATTTACATGGCATTGACATGGAAAACTAAAACTGTAAATGGGATTCAATTACAGGGGTTTAAATGCAGGAAACACAGAAAAACCTAGAAACAAAAAAAATGTTAAAATACTCATAAAAAACATGGAACAAAGAGTACATTGTTATTTCATTATGAATATATTGTATAGAACGAGGGAAAGGCTCAAAGCTCAAACTTAATAGATAAATAAAGATTCAATGTTGCCACTTACTCTCAAATTCCTTGATAAGTATCAAAGTTTCTGTCAAGGATGCTGTACCCGTGGGCCATTACAACATAGGTCTTAGAGTACAAAAGAGAAGTTGAAAAAATGATTAACCTCTAAGGCTCGCACACTACATAATGTGAAGTGGAAGCCAATGCCCCTGAATCTCACTTCTCCTCCATGTGACTGTGATCATGATAATCGATAGCCTTGCTCAACATGGCCAAGTCATGTTCATCAAATAAGGGCTTCTCCTCAGCTACAATCTTTTCCAATTCAGGATCATCTCATCAAGATCAATTAGCTGACCATCTTTGACAAGTGCGTGAGATTAACAATGCCTAAGTTCTTGACCTCCTAGTATGCTAGAAACTTGAACTGGTTGAACTCGAACTATTAAAAATCATAAATAGGAAAATTTAAAATTGATTATCATTTAACTTCTGTCTCTGTCATTATTATGTTCCTGTGTTTAGTTGTAAATATCTAAAATCTGTGACATAAAATTTAAAAACATTCAGGTGTGCTCATGCTCATATCTCTTGGTCTGAGAATTTGAAAATTGCAATTTCTGATTGAGAAGTTTCTCCTATTTCTTTTGGTATTCACACACACTTATCACTTGTTCAGAGTTTTGGAAAGTGCCATTTCCAATTTAGGTTTTTTCCCCTCATCCCAATTTCAAGGAATTCTTGACTTTGAAGTTTGTGGGAGTATAATTACTTTACCTTTTTGTTGTTTTCATATTCAGAGTAATAATGTAAATTCGGGTTCCTTTTGGATGTGTCCATTCAAAGTCATTGCCTAAACCTTCTGACAAAGTGTAGCCAGAATTTTCCATATGTAGGCTAGTAGATACCATGGTTTTACTGAAGCTGAGGCCTCTAGAAACACTACTCAAGGATTGCAATCTTTGACGTTTTCTATTTAGTGTGTTTGATTACATTATGTCCTCTCTAACATAGTATTGGATGATTGTACATTACATAACCGTGGATTTATTCAAATGAGGATATCCCTTCATTCAGAAATGATGGGCGCTGTGAGATGTCCTCATTTTCATAGGGATAGTCACAAATGAGGACAGCCACTGTATAGAAAACATGATAATGTACAGTCACTATAAGGACAGTCACAAATAAGGCCATCTTACAGTGACTATACATTATCATGTTGTCTTTACAGTGACTGTCCTTATTTGTGATTGTCCTTGTCACAAATGAGGACATCTCATAGTGACTGCCCCTTGTGTAATTGTCACTTGAATGTATTGCCTATTATCAAGAAGAAAATCATTTGCATGGTTCAATACCAATACACTCAAGTAGCAATTACACAAGGGACAACCACTGTGAGATGTCCTCATTTAGTGCGTCTGATTACATTATGTCCTCTCTAACATAGTATTGGATGATCGTACATTACTATCTATTCCTTCCTAGGGACATAGATTAACTTGACACAAAATATGCATTGTCTTTTATATTCCTTCCTAGGGACATAGATTAACTTGACACAAAATATGATCGTACATTACTATCTATTCCTTCCTTGTATTTTCTCTATATAACAAAGTACAAATCATTGCATAGGAGAACCTCATCTATAACTTCAATATGCTCTTAAAGCCTTATTTCCTTGATTAGGATATATCAAACTACTTTATGCTATTCTATGTTTTGCTTGATAGGAAAATCATGAAGTCTTACATATAAGACGATTTTCCTTAATAAACTCTCAATGCTACAATCTTTATCCACCACATCTAGGACATCGGTACGTATGTATACATGTATGTATGTATGTATGCCTATATGTATACATGTATGTATATATGTATGCTTGTATGTATATATGTATGATAGCAATTTAGATTAGATGATCATGCACAGTGCTTGCATCTACATAGCTAGTCCTCGTTGTATCTATATAGGTATGTACTCTTGCATTGTTCTTTATGGGCTTATGATCCTAACTAGTTGGTAGTCCTTGCTGTATTCCATTTACTATTTCTTGCTCCCATACTTCGTTTCTTGATATACAATCATGTTTGACAACGTTTATGTTGTCCATGTTTCAGGCCATCGATGGATCCTGACGATAGTATACAAGCGTATGCACAAATACTTAGGAATACCACATACACCTGGATTATCTCTTGTCTCTGTGCCTTGGTTGTTGTGCTCAAACTACTGCAAGCTAAAGAAGGTAGCAACAGAGGGAAAAGAATCCGAAAAGGCAATTCATTTTATAGAGAGATTGTTCACTCTACTGAAGTTGATTGTCATGATCAGATTCGGATGAGTCGGGTTGCCTTCTCTAAACTAGCTATGATATTAAGGCAGAGAGGAACATTGAAGGATAGCAGACACTTGACAATAGATGAACAACTAGTGATGTTCCTCCACACTCTTGGGCACAATCTTCGGAACTGCAAGATTGCCCATAACTTTGGGCACTTCGGAGAGACAGTCAGTAGGTACTTTCACAAGGTATTGACGAGCATCTTAGCACTTCATGGAGATTACTTCAAACCGCCTGGACCGGGCACTCCTCCTAAAATTACTGGGAACCCCCGTATGGTTCTGTACTTCAAGGTGCATTGTTTGGTCTTTTGATTATGTTGTTTGGTACAGTGTTCCCCACCATATCAGAGGCTGATTTTGCATTTTCCCATACACCATATTTGATAGGACTGTGTTGGAGCTATAGATGGAACACACATCCCAGTCACTGTCGAGATTGAGAAGCAGAGTAAATATCATGATAGAAAAGGGAACCTGTCGCAAAATGTGCTCACTGCAGTTTCCTTTAACTGCATGTTCCAGTACGTTCTTGCCGGCTGGGAAGGGTCTGCTGCCGATAGTCATGTTCTAGGTTCAGCTCTGACTAGAGCAGAACCACTTGAGGCCCCCCCCGGTAAGCCAAATCATAGTTTAATGTACTAAAGGGCACACTATGTATTCAGTCCTAACACTCTGCTAACGCTCTATAGGAAAATATTATCTAGTGGACGCAGGATATCCGAATGCCCCTAGATTTCTTGCTCCTTACCGATCTACACGGTACCACTTGAAGGAATTTTCAAGAGAAAACCCAATACAAAATGCCAAGGAGTTGTTCAACAACTGACACGCCTCTCTCAGAAATGCAGTAGAACGCACTTTCAGTATTGTGAAGCGGCGTTTTCCAATCCTGAGACATGCAACGACTTATGATATCATGACACAATCCTATATTGTTTTGGCGTGTTGCATACTTCACAATTACATCACGGAAGTGGATGGCATACTTGAGGTGGAAGTGGAAGAGGAGGATGATCATGATTGTGGTGGGGTCGATGTGCCAATGTTACAGACATATGGCTTCTCTCAACAGGATAGACATGAGTGGTCACAGTTCCGGGATGACCTAGCGAGTAGGATGTGGGAAGACTATAGACATAGAGAATAGCTATACTTTCTTGTTGGTTAATGATTGTGCAGTATAGTGGTTTCCTTTGATATTTGATGTATGGTTGTATGGTTTCCTTTTGATGACATATGCAAAGATATTGATGTATGGTTGTATGTTTTCCTTTTGATGGATACTTGATTTTGACAATGCCTTGTATACATGATTCTGATTTTCCTTTCGATGTATGGTTGTATGTTTTCCTTTTCATGTATGGTTGTATGGTTTCCTTATACTATGCCTTGTATACATGATTCTGATTTTCCTTTGGATGTATGGTTGTATGGTTTCCTTTGATATTTGATGTATGGTTGTATGGTTTCCTTTTGATGATATATGCAGAGATATTGATGTATGGTTGTATGTTTTCCTTTTGATGGATACTTGATTCTGACAATGCCTTGTATACATGATTCTGATTTTCCTTTTGATGTATGGTTGTATGTTTTCCTTTTGATGTATGGTTGTATGGTTTCCTTATACTATGCCTTGTATACATGATTCTGATTTTCCTTTGGATGTATGGTTGTATGGTTTCCTTTTGATGCATGTTGTTTGGTTTCCTTATGCTATGCCTTGTATACATGATGCCTTGTATGTATTTATCTCCTGACATTGATAGCCATGTGCAGACTACTACATGGCAATGACCGAGCTACTCATGAGCATTGATGGCAGTGCTCAAGACCCGATTATGTTGGAAGAGCCTTCGTCCAGTAAGAAAATGATCTGGACCAAACGTATGGATAGGGTTTTCCTCGATTTCCTCATTGATCAAGTCCACCTTGGCAGAAAATGCGAAGGTGGCTTCAAAAAAGAAGCATGGGCTGCCATTGAAAGGCAATTCAATGTGGAGTTGACTATGAACCTAAGCAAAGACCAATTCAAGAACAAGCTGAAAACTTGGAAGCAAGGATTCAAGCTTGTGAGAGATTTGAGGAGCAAAAGAGACTTCAGTTGGAACGAAGTAACGCAGACTGTGGAGGCAGTGGATTCGGTCTGGGACAAACTTTTCGAGGTAAATTTGTCTTTTCATGACTTTTATATCCACTCTCTTAACTATGCAAATTTGGTTTTTGTTGTGCATGTTGTTCTGATAGTCCAATGCACATTTTTTGGTGTTTGTGTAGTCTCGAGAGTACAGATCAGCTAGGATGTTCAAAAGAACATCTTTCCCATACTACAATGACCTTGCCATAATTGTTGGCAATGACATCGCTGATGGGACTGCCACAACAACTGCTGGCGAGGCCGAGGAAGGGCACTGTAACCGCCCTGCATAGTTAGATGATGATGATGATGATGATGCTAGTGTTGATGTTGATGGGCCCCAGTGTGGCACATCTTTTGAGACTCAGCATGATCTGGATGATGAGACTGCAACTCCCCAATCATGTCTGAGCACGGGATCATCACAGAGGAGGGTAAGGAAGAGGAAGGCAAGTTTGGCATCTTCCTTGGATATGATTTGTGAGACAATGCAAACCTTAACAGAGAGCCTTAAAGTGCCTCAGGTTGTCAAAGTTGACCATTCTCAGGAACAGGCCATGTTAGGTGGAGCATGGAAAACTTTGAAAGCCATGCCTCAGGTGAGCAGCAGCGATGCGATCACATTCTACTAGATCTTGATGGAGAAGCCAGCCATCCTCAATGAGTTTCTGTCCATGGAAACCGATGAGGACCGGTTGATGTTGATAGATAGAATTTTTTGATCCGCAGATGCATGAGGAATGGTCAAAGATGTGATGTCATCAATTCCTACTTGTCAATACTTTCATTTGAAGACTGAACAACAAAATACCAATCTCTATTTGAAGACTGAACAATACACAATACACAATACAAAAATATTATGCATTACTGTTAGGCATGACCCCACGGTATTAAAAAATTTAAATGCTGTTGCCTTTCTAATCATAATCTGAGTCAATTTTCGTGAAAAAAAGTTTGAATTTCGTAGGCATAAATATACATAGATGCTTATATTGAATATTCTGTTTCAGTAGCATGAACTAGTGACCCCGCGTGGTCTAAACTCTAGTATATATTGCATCCTTAGTAACCTTGCTTGGCAACTTGGCTGTAACTATTTTATTTGGGATCTCAACTGTTATTATTTACTGCATAATACTTGCTACCATATGCTTGTAAATTTTCATCTGTTGAGATAAAATGGCAGGAGCTCTGCCACACATAGTAATATTTGTTGAGGTCTATTGCTACTAGCATAGATGATGTAGTGATATTGCTATCAGGATTCAATTGTGTAGTTTTTGAGTCCAACTCATTGACCCATGTTTCATGAGTTGGATGAGTTGGACTCAAAAACTACACAGTTGAATCCTGATAGCAATATCACAATTTGACTTATTGTGGAAAATATCTCCTACTTATCAATAGATGATGTAACCAAAAAGTTACAACTTCAGTGAACTGATCACATCCGGTGCCATATGTAATCGACTCTTTTCACCCAATAATTTCCTTGCACTTGCCTTGAATATGTTTTCTTGACTGAAACATGATTTATCCATCTGTGTTTTCATTTCTGCTCTTACCTAGCCTTCTAACTATCCTTCTACATATGAACATTCATATACTCTCACTACCTCTTTATTGCTAGTACCTCAAATCGTTGCCTGTCATTTTGCTCCCATTGTGTATTATTATAACAATCCTTGGCTTCTTAATCAGAAAGGTTGTGGAATATATCCCAGTAAAGCAGAAATAATCTGCCAGTCTGCCATTCATGAATAAGGATGATGTCCGGCTGAGTGCCTATCACCTGCATCAATTCCAGGTATGCTCGACTGAAAAAAAAAATAAAAATCCTCTAGCTCATCATATGAACCCTCATAGACACATTGCCCTTTGAAAAGGTGGTTGGCCAGTTCAATAAGTATTAGTGGCGTTCCAGAAACTAGACCACAATATTCCCAACCTCCATTATGCTATGATGAGTATGTATCAGAAAGAGTCAGATCATTTATCTGTTCCTTCTTAATGCATTCATAGAAAGGAAGCATTAACTCCACCTTGTGTCCTCTGTTTAGACGTGCTCTTGCAAGACCAGTAACAACATCACCCAACCCACCAAACTTTGCTATGGGTGCAATTTCAGCTATAACATGTACAACGTGCATGTGATCAGAATCAGGTTTAACATTGATTCTGAGATTTAAGGAGCTTGGAGTCACAGGTATGGTAGATCTAGTGACTTTCAATCTGGTTGATAAATATAGTATCACTTGGTGTATACTTGTGAGCTCTTTCAATGAATTTCCCCAATCTTTTGACTTGAGTCATTAGAGCCATTTGCAAGTAGTACAAAGACAAGTTACACAAGAGCTAATAGATGTCCATCTGAGCCTATCCAATGCCTTGCACCTGTGACTTTGGCTTTGCAAAATTCTGCTCCTTTCTTATGTATTTTACAACTATGAATACAAAGGCCAAGCACTGTGACAGTTCCACCTTCTGACCACAGGCAGGGGAATAAGACAATAAGATAGACTCATTAGAAATAGTAAGTTTGAAATCAAATTGCTTGAAAAATAATAAACCTGATATTTCTAAGATTGACTGAAAGATTATATGTCTACCCTCTGTTTATTGAGATTTTTGCAACTTCTAATTGTTAGAAACATTTAGCAAACACCTTCTGATTACTATTACAGGATGATATTATTAATTTTGATTCCATTGTAGCTCATCATTTGAATGTCTTCCTTATGTTCAACTTTGACTATAGGGCTTGAAATGCTCGTACTTGATATTGGACGTCCACCCTAGATTTGTCAAAGAGGCTTACAAATATAACCATGCTATTTTGGACTTATGCCAGATTGTAATAGTAAACCAGAACTATGATTCATTTCCAATTGTACCTTGGTCTTCTGATATTATCATTCAAGACAGTTTTGCATCAGCAAATTTTTCATTCAAATAAAAAATTGCAACTTAACAAACTACAATAGCTTCCTTTAAGATGACATACAAAAGAGTTATGAACTCCTATATAAAAGGGTGGAAATCTCTTTCATTTGTTGGATCAACTTCTATTTTTTCAAACATATGAATCAAACATCACACAAAATTCCATAAATTTAACTTCACTCTAACAAACACCATTACCTTTATACAATGCGTTGTCCACTAAAATAATTTTGAACATGTAAATTCTAGATCTCACCTTAGGTGATTTCTTTCTTCAACAACTAGATGTCCTATGATAGTGATATCCCCTTAGTAGTTCATTCTTCTTCCTCGTTTCATACCTTCAATGTCATTCTCTCGCAATATTTTAACACCTAAAAATAACACTTGGAATAATGTAAATTTGTTATGCATTCGGTCTTTTGTGTCCATTCTTGTGATTTTTATTTCCTTTTCATTTCGATAGTAACCACATTTTCTTTGTAATATTTCTCCTCACCAATAACCAAAACAAAAATTATTTTGAGCAACCATACTTACATTGATAACCATAGAAAATAAACAATACACATTTCTTCATAAACTAATCCTATTTATCTATATTTATTGATAGTTAATTAAATATCACAAGTCTACCTGCCACCCATATCTGCTTCTGAACTTTCAGGTGCCAATATTTTAACTTTGCTCTTAAAGCATCATGAAATCTTCCTTGTTTGGGTTGATAGTCAACAAACTAATTTTCTTGAATGTGAGCCAGGAAATCATTTGATTAGGAGTGCAATATACAGCCATGAAAGATCTAAAATCTGAGCACTAGACCTTAAGAGGATCTTCTTAAGCCTTAAGATAACCCTACTCTCTTTCAATAAGACTCCTCTTAATAACTGTGGCTGACACTTTCATCTTAAGAATATGTTACTACTGTTCATGCGTATGTTACTGTTGTTCATGAATATGTTACTGCTGTTCATGAATATGATTGCTGAATATGATACCGAATATGATACTACTGTTCATGAATATGATTGTTGAATATGCTACTGAATATTCAGTATCATATTTAGTATCATAAGTAGTATCATATTCAGTATCATAAGCTGAATATGATACTGCTTATGATACTGAATATTCAGTATCATAAGCAGTATCATATTCAGTATCACAAGCAGTATCATATTTAGTATCATATTAAGTATCATAAGTTGAATATGATACTGAATATGATATTGCTGTTCAACTCCATTATTAAGATGACAAAGCTGAACACACAGACGAACACGAATGCGCAGCAATCGCTGTTTCCAAACCGTGGAAATGGCTGCATCAAAACATGGTTATTTGCGGACCCGATGGAAAGATTAAAAATGATTTGAAGTCCAAAAATGTGGAGTTTCTCGGACCCGACGGAAAGATTAAATCTTGTTTAGTTGTCAACAAAACCGTGGATTCGAAAGTCATTCCACCTCCTGAGGTGGAAATCTGAAATCCACGTTTTCGGTGAAATTGGGTCACGCAAATTCACATTCTCATTTTGTAAAAGCATTCTCAAACAGGGAATTTCACCCCATAACTGGGTTATGGGAGGCATAATCCGGTTATCATAAGCAGTATCATATTCAGTATCACAAGCAGTATCATATTTAGTATCATAAGTTGAATATGATACTGAATATGATATTGCTGTTCAACTCCATTATTAAGATGACAGGAATATGAAGATGATAACCCGATTATGACCTTACAAAATATAGTTTTATGAGAAATGGAAGCATTGGATATTTATGTTAGAGCCACTAGTAAGTACCTGTCGGTATTTTTATTGTGTTAATTCTTTGGATCCATGCCAAGATTATTGTGTGTTGCTAGTGGTTATGTTGGCTTTCACAGAGTGTGTTTGTCATTTTATACTTCATTTTATATAGTGCTCATTTTCCTCTCCATTATTTTGTGTTGGTAGTGATTATGTTGGCTTTCATAGAGTGTGCTTGTCATTTTATATTTCATTTTATGTAGTGCTCATTTTCCTCTCCATTATTTTGTGTTGCTAGTGATTATGTTGGCTTTCACAGAGTGTGCTTGTCAATTTATACTTAATTTTATACAGTGTTTGTCTTTCTCTCCATTTTTTTATTCTTCTCTCCAGTTTTAGGAAACCTTGTTTCTCTCGTCTTTTGAATTTTGAGTGCTTTTAGACATATTAGCTTGCATTTGTTTTTAAGTGGAATACACGAAGGAGTACCGCATGATGAATGCTTCATTTAATGTATTGTTAAGATGTAGTCTCTTAACTATCCATTTCTAGTTCTTCAGACATGATTTTATAGATGTGTTTTGGTAGACGATTGTATTGTTCATGATTTTGTATGTATTAACCATCTTGTTATTATTGTCGCATTACGAAATTAAGTTAAATTATTCTACTTTGTTTAATGCTCTATATCATCTTCAATTTTTTTTCATTTTTTATTCATTTTAAAAAACCATGTGATAGGTACAGAAATAGAAATGGATAGTTTTGAGACTACACATGATAAAGTGAGACTACACATATGCTGACATTAAATATGTTTGAAATAGCTTCTGGATTTGATTTTGTAGATATTTTACGGTCACACTCTGTGATCCTTCGTGGGGATGGAAGAGATTAAAATAACTGAAAGAAAAGTCCATTTGGATCTATTGCAATCATTTTGGTCTCAAACTATCTCTTGCAATCTCAATGATGAATCATAGAGTGTGATCCAAAACTATCTACACAATCGAACCAAGAAGGTATTTCAAATATCGATGCAAAAAATATCCACATATGTTGATAAAAAAATGAGCTATCTGATGATTGTTTACTGTACATGTTTGTAAACAGTCAAAATTTTTGATGGTACTCCTTGGTGTATTCCATTTAAAAATGAACAGGTTTTAGTTTTTGTATCATGTTTACTTTGGAGATGTAGGATTGATCATCGAATGTGGGGCATAAGGGCGTAGACGGTGGATCTACTTGTGCTTTTTTATTTAACGGTGTGTTTTCACACCACCACCCAGTTCATGGATATTGTTATATCTGATGCTATAGTTGTGTCATTATATTTTTTGCATAACTTTATTAATTTGTACCCATATAATATATTCATGTTGTTATAGCAAACAAAATTAATATGAATGAACAAATTTTTGCTTGATACAGTGTTGATGGCTACGAGGAATGCTCCTATGTGTGACTGCGGTGATGGATTGTGTTGTGTGTTGAGGAAGTCACAGACAGAGGAGAATCCAGGCCGTAAATTTTGGGGATGTAAAAACTTCTATAAGGTTGTTAAATGCACAATATTTAAATATTTACAAATAATAAATATTAGTCATTATAGCGAGACTAACTTATTTGTATTGTAGGATGGAGCTGGATGCGGTTACTTCCGATGGGTCAATGACACCCCGTCGTTGTCTACATCATCAGTACATTGTACACACAGACCTGTTGTAGATGACGAGTGCAAGAATTGTAAAAGACTAGAGAAAACTATGGCAAAAGCGGAGGCTACATCCAAAGCCGAAATCTTGTTTTTACGATGCCTTCTTTGTGCAACAATCATTCTATTTAGTTTGATCATCTTACTACTTAGTTTGATAATTTTTTGGAGATAGATATATATGTGGACTAGATAACTTATTTATATTTTGATGTGATATGAGCAATGTGTTAGTAGTTTGGAATCTTTGAAATGAAATAAATGTGAATAAAAAATAAATATGTTTAATATGATAATTAAAGATGATATTTATAATGATTGATTTATATTTGATGTATTTTAATAATTTGTTCTGTGATTAATTCAAATGAGTAAGCCATTTAAGGGTAAATATATTTTTTGTCACAATATTCGCTAATACTCTGAATATTCTTCCCCTTTCCCTTTGATATTGACTTTCCTCTTACCTCTACTTGAATTCACATTCTTCTCATATGCGCCATTATCATTTTCTTGATTAACCACACCCAACTTGCTTCCTTCCACTATATTGATTCATGTCCACATGACACCATTTCCACTAACATGAGGTCGAGCTTTAGACTTGTGATATTTTCTACTAAAATCCTAATTCCCTTCCACATGTGACACCACTAGGATAGGGTACCACCCCTAATGCTAATAGGTTTGCCAATAAAAAAACTTCACACCACACTAGCATTGTTCCTTCTCTTCACGTACTTCTTACTCTCTACAAGAATACTATCCCTTCTCATGTTAAAAGTTGCAACGATTAGCTCTGTAGGTCTTCCACAATCACTATTGGGAGTAGTTTGAAAAGACAAACAAGGCATATGAGGTAAAATAAAAGGTCCTCATTATCCTATACCACTTGTGTGTGTCATACCAAGTCTTGCTAGGAAAGTAATGAGGTTGCAAGTTCTTGAAAGAAATTATTGGAGTGGGTATGATGCACGACCCTTTCATAGTAAAATTCTCTAGATTTATAATGTGGCATTTATAATTTTTACCTTGCCACAACCTTTTACCTTTCCTACAAGTTTTTATATATTTTTCACAAACATTACTATACTTTGGCCACATAAGGGCTTGAAGCTCCATAATCCTAAATCCCAAAAATACCTTGTGGGTTTCAAAGTTTATTTTCTCCATACATTTATCCTATTATATGTCTTCCTTAGTAATATTATAATGTTTGAACATTACAAAGTACACCAACCCCACCTGTGAAGACTACCAAGAGCATTGGTTGATGTTGGACATTGTATTGGTTCTCAAATCAATAGATTGGAAAGCACTAAAAGTATGCCAAGCTTTATCTTATAACTCTCCAATTGATTTAGCCAACTGATAGAATTTTTTATATTACCGAGCAATGCAATCTTGTTACTTTCATTGTATTGATTTCTTATGATGGATTAAATACACAAATTCAAGTTCAATTAACTTTAAAATTTAAAATTGAAATAAATATAATAAATTAACAAAATATAATAAATATAATTAAATATAATAATAAATAATAAATATAATTAACATAGGTCAATAAAATATAATAAATATATCAAAACTGACTAATCATAAATTAATTTAAAAAAATAAAAAATAAAAAATCGGTGTCATATTCCAATTCTAATTTGAAATGAACAACCAAACGAAGAAGATGGAGACCCAAACTCAAATCCTAATTCAAAGTGCAGAACCAAACAGAGAATATGGAGACCTGCATTCTAATCCCAATTCGAAAATGTTCAACCAAACAGAGAATGAGAATTTCATAAATTCGAATTCTTATTTTCAATTTAACAACCAAACGGAGAATGTGGATTTACAAATCCATCTTCCAGGGCAACCAAACAGTCCCAAAAAAGCATAACCGAGGTTTGTATAACCAGAATATAGATAACCATGATTTGCATTATTTTTCAATTCCCCAACCAAACGGGCCCTTAACGTCGTTCTTAAAAGATGGTTTTAGTATTTTTTCTTTTGCTTTTTAAAAGCCGTATGAATTGATGTGCCCAATCAAGGCTTGTTGTAGTATTCATATCTGTATATTCTTGATGGAAACGATACTACAATATTCATTTTCTCTGTTATATAGAGTTTAAAAAGCAAAATCTTCGAGTCTTTTTCTATCTTTTTCATTGGACAGCTTGGCACATCCGACCTGACGTTTTGCCCGTCAAGCATCGCCCCAGCGGAATAGCCTATTGGCAAAATTATTATTACAAATTTTTAATTTTTAAAAATATACTAAATTTGTACTACGTACTCTACAAATATTATTGTAATAATTTTTCAAAATAATTAACATCGTAAAAAGGCGGTGAAATTTCAAGTCCACCTATTCATGATTAACATTTTCTGCTATCGCAGCTCATTATATTATGTATTTATCCTCAAATATCAATAAAAACAAACGATTCACTTTTAAAATATTATTATTTAAAAATATACTTATTTCGTTTACGAAAGATAAATATTCACCTTGCTTGAAACAAACTGGATGCGAAAATATCCACGGATGGAAAGTATTAAGAAACAATTTAACTCTATAACAATGAAAACAATCATTATAAAAAAGTATATTTCAGAGTTAAAGTTATATAGTATGAAACGACGGCGTGAAAAAAATTAGTTGGAGACCTTGGAAAAGCAGAGCAACAACTCATCCAATCTTTATCTTGACGATAAAACAACAAAAGCCGACATAATGAAACCTATTCTTCTTCTATAAATATAACCCACAATTCCTTCTGGAGCACATGTAAGCATTTGATCTGTCGAATACATTGTTATGGAGAAAATTAATGTTTTGAGATTAATGGGAGTATTGCTTGTATGGCTCTTGATTTTGAAACCTTGTGTGGGTTCTAGTAAGTTTACTATGTGGCAAGGGCCTGGGTGTGACGGCCCTATCATCCAATATTACTTTGGTTGTTCGTCTTTTTGTTATTCCATTTCCTACAACGGAGGATTTGAATTTATATACGAATCAGGACAGGCTGTATATCTCTATAATTCTGATGATTGCACCGGTCCCGTACATACTAAACTTATTGTCGATAAAAAGGAGTGCACTGGTTTTGGGTGGAAGAGCTACAAGATTTGCTGATAATATTGACTCCACAACTATTGCTATCGAACGATGACTATCACCTTAAATAAATATACTGTTTTTTTGTGCGTCTCGTTGGATTCAGTATAGAAGAAGTTACAGTCAGGAATTTTATCTGTTGTTGTTAAAGTTGGTAAGATTTGCATTCGGTCATTTGACTGATGTATTCTTACAGTTAAATCTTGAAGGACTTGAATCTGGTCATTTGACTGATGAAATAATTTTTATGTTGAACGTGTCGAATTCGCAATCGATCTTTTTTCTCGTATGTATGCCACCTTTATGATTGAATGCTTTGTGTAAAGGTATATTTAGAGTTTACTTTAATTTAATTTTCTACGCAGAATTTGGAAACAATAAGGTAAGACAATTTTCTTTTTAATAAAATTTAGTGTTTACAGAATAAATTTAATTTGTCTTTGTATTCATTTTAGTAATATAGAGCTTTCTCCCTTTCTATTAATTTTTTACAAAATTATTATCAATCTTTATGAGTACATGTTCAAACTTTATGCTTGTAAATGTTCAATAGATTCTTAAAGAAGTAAAAATGTAAGTTAACTAAATTTTATAACAATAAAACTTTAAAATTAAAATCTTAATTCAGGGGACAATGGTCTATTATTTCTAATATTGGAATCACAGTATTATTTTGTATAATTATATATTTTTTTTATAAAAAAATCCTCATTTGCATTATTTAGCACTCTTCAAAGCTAGAGTATTTTAGTCAGTCATATATTATAGATGAGCATAAGCATTGAGATACACTCATAGATTTTAATTAGTCAGATGAACAACAATATACTAAAAGGCATGCTTCCACTCAAATGATTTCTTGATAGAAAAATTCCTAGACTAAGAAGTCCATTGACTTCTAATAAAGAAATAATCTAACAATATAACCTCATAGACGTGAAAGATACTAATATTTTTTCTTAGGAAAGGGGCACATTGAGGAAGAGAAGGAATTGGTGTGTTTAGTTATTGCGAGAACTTCAAAATTGCTATGACATTAAAAATTTAAGACATCAAGGCCTTTGATAACACTCCTAGGTCATTTGTGGTTCTTTCTAATGTTGGAAGTCGATGTCCATAAGTTCCACTTTTAAGAATATTTGAAATCCCTTTGCTATGATTTTGTTTCCGATCACCTTAGAATCGTGAGCATCAATTCTCTGCAATAGAACACTTAGTGTTTATTTGAAGTTCAGACTTGCCACAAATATGTCATATTTCAAGGAGACTTAGGACAAAAAGGATGAAGACTTATATGACCAAACATGGGAAACCATTTTCATGATATCCCAAATAAAGATAAGGACTCAAACTCATGCCATGAGGATAAAAACTAACACTCTATGGGGACCCATATTCTAAAATTCTTGACTGCACCCAAACCCCAAATTTCTTACGAGCTACCAGTTCTTGAAAAATATCGACACTTAGAGACTTAAACATTGAAATGATCTTTTAACCAGTCTTAGAAATTTTAATGCCAATTTTATACAAAGAGCGACTAAAATATGGTAATAGATGGCTCTGTGTAGGGAACACTATTAGTTACAATCAACGAACAACTCCAAAATCTATGGCTAAGAACAGTGCTAAATTCCATTTGGCAATAGAGTCAATAAATGTAAGCACAGGGAGTTTCTTTGCAAGTGGCCGGTGGGGAATAGGGCGGCTAGCAAAAATGAGAGAAATTTTTTTCTATAATATACAACAATCCAACATTTTATTTACAAAAGGAATAGGGACAAAAACCCTTACCTTACGAAATCCACAAATAAATTATGAAAAAACATTCAAATCATGGAAGAAATATGAGCCCTGTTGGAGAAATAGACTGTGACTAGACAATCTGCTTAAGAACAATGGCCACATAGAGAACTCCTGAATGCTGAGTTTTAGATTGATAGCATTGAAAAATAGCATGTAAACATACTCCCAACAAAAAAGCCACTTCTCATTCTAGATTTATGAATCTTCCTGTATGATACTTTTTGTCTTTTTATTGACATCTTCAACTCCTTTGATTTAGCTATGCTAATGATTGAGATAAATTGATCAAAGAACTAGGCAGCCTTCGTATAGTGGATGATGAGGGATCTCGTGCGCTAATACCAACATTAAATCTGTCTCTTCACAGATAGTCAAGAAAATTTCCATAGAAATATAAGAATCATAAATATTTATAGAATTTGAACAAACTTCCTCATTATCTAAAATTTTTCCACAATCACTCCAAACATAACCACTGTCATAATATGAATGGAAATTCTTCACCTCATCTTCTACATCCTAGTTTTATGTCTCGCATGATACAAGTTACAAGTTTTTAAGACATTCCTTTTGAAGAGAGAGATTCAAAGAGAGGACATTTTTTTGTTTTTCCTTCGAAGAGTTTTTCATTACAATTCCCATTGACATATTCAGATATTTAAGATTTATCATCAAGACAATCCTCAATTTTCTTTTCATAAATTTGATTAGTTTAAACCTCATGAATACCTTTAGAGTAAATATTTCTTTTCTTGAATAAATGAAGAAACTCGTGGGATTTTACCTATACTCTTTTTTTTTATCATCATACATTTCTATAGGACCTTTTTTTTTGTTTCTTCTACTTCCTTTCCATCCGTTGTGTGTTCTAAAATAATTTCATTAGCAAGAAATTGATTTCCTTTCCTTTGTTCCTCTTTTCAATCTAAAGATTCCTCCATGGAAATCAGTAAATAATTTCTCCCTTCGTTAACAAGGATCTTTGACTTATTATTTTTGTCCACAATGGATGAATGATGCATTTCAACACTATCTTTTATATATATGTTCATGCATTGTCTCACTAACAATCTTATTTTCTGATATTACACTATCTATGAGTACAACTTTTTTTTATCTTTGAAGATACTAGAGCTCATTTGACAAGGAGAGAGAAAGAGAAATTTATTATCAAAATAATTTTCTATCTCTTCTAAGGATTGCAACAAAGATGGGTGTACCTCGTGGGACTACAACTACATGATGTCATTGAATTTTTATAGAAAATTGACCTTACCCATACATAAGTTATCTTTATTCACTCCTTCATGATTCTCCCAATGTTTTTGTGTAAGATATTTATCTCTATCAGAATCCCCTTGGGGTTCTTCTTCTTCAAGTTTGTTAGTATTTTCTTTAACTCTACAAACAGATACGCAAGGGACATCTTTTGTTCGTGAAGAATATTTTCAATAACACCCTTTTCGACATAGACATTTTGTTGGTAGTCTTCATCCATGTAGGTAGATACATAGAATTTTGATTGTTCCAGAGATGATTCTTCAACAATTTCATCATCATATATTTGATCTACAACTACATTGTTCATACTAATATAAGATGGTTCATCCTTTGTAACTTCAGCTTCATCAAGAACATTCAAATTTTGCATAAGAAAAATAATTTTACCATATGTATTTCTTTCAATATCTTGTAAGATTTTTAATAGATAAGGGTGAATCTATTGAGGTTGAAACTGCATACCACCGTAGAATCTTTTCAGGAAACCAATTTGCACTAGTCCCAACATGCTATTCTTTTGAGAAAAAAAAACCATCATCATCACTTTTGCTATCATATTCATCAATAATAGGAGAAATAAAAAATGGTCTTGGTTGAAGGTAAGCCATGGTTAAGGATTCAAAAATAAAGTTTCTATCCTTCACCCTAGGGAAGGTACCTTTGAGATTTTAGAGAAAAGAAGATACCAACACTTCGATTCTTTCCCCAGCAAAGTTGCCTAGAAAATATTCTAGCTAATAGATTTTTATTTAATAATATTGACTCAAACCCTCACAACACTTCTCTAATAAATAATTATTGAAAGATATTTCAAATATTTCAATCTCAAAAGTAATAGGTACAATTCCCATAAATACATATTCAATGAATATGTTTTTATGATTTCTGAATAAAAGGGGGTATTATCTTAACCAGAGAGAAATAAAGGATTCTAATGAATGGTCATCACCTTGAAACATTCATGATTATATAAGATCAAGATAATGTAACTAATTTCTATGGTTGTGCCTTAATTCTCATGACCATGAAAAAAAAACATAGTGAAATTACTATAATTATTTCTACAAATGTACCTCCATGAACATGCAAATTACATGTACAATGTACCCAAAAGTGATATAAAGATTTCTAACAACATGAATATAATAAAAGAATAATAAATAATGACTGTCAAATCACCTTATAATCAGAGATACAAAAATAGAGTTTCACATCAATGAATAATTCATTGAATCATGTCATATTCACCCATCCCAAAATATAGGATAATAAAATAATTTTAATGAGAAACAACAGGGGCAATTTTGGCCCAAGTTTTTTGATAGCTTCCCTTTTGAAATTTTACAATAAATAGTTTAATGGTGACCATTAAAGTTGAGTAACTGATTGTTGAAATGTGAATCCGACATGATATTCTATTTCTTTGACCACCTCTTCGTATTCAATATTTTCCTCTTTCTACTTCTTTGTAATTAAACTATTATATTAAAAACCATTGAGTTTGTTGGATCTTCTCCTTGCAGGACCAAGCTTGAATCAAATAGTTGGGCTTAGACACTGGTTAGGCACTCAAGCTTGACAAGAAAAACAAACCAATTGATGAGGATAAAGAGAAATCCTCCTTCTTCTTTGAGCTCCACATTCACTCAGGCAGGTATTGCCTTATCTGCACATTCAAGACACCTCATGACAAACCAAAGGCCTGCAGATAGATTAATGTGGAATAGCAATCAATCTCCTATAGGTATCCTATACCCCAATGATAGAAAATCTCATGCAACAGCCCTACTTGCATGGAATGAGATTGAAAGCTAGAAACCTATCCTAACAACATGAAAGGGAAAGGATGGAACTAAAAGGAAATGATTCTAAATTGATGAGTTTGAAGGGACCCCTGAGAAACCCTAAGTCTCTCATAGACCAGTGCCTTATCCAATGGGCAGCAGAGTCAAATACTTCATTGCAACAGAGCTATGAAACAAGGAGACAACACACTCACCCTGACCAGATCATACATTACCAAACCAACTGTGCACCCAAATATGTTATCACTTATCCAAAGGAAGACCTAGAAACAAGTAATACATTAACCAACATCCACTGGAAGACAAGCATGATGCATCTTTGATACCCTAGCCCATACATATCTGAACACTAGTCCTAGACTCAGTTGCTTCTACGAAAACAACTCTATTGCAGACACTCACTAGAAATGCAAGTAGAAAGAGTACACACCCTTGATGCTGTAATCTATAAGTCTAAAACCCAAATGGAGACAATTTGATACAAGAACAAGTATTCTGCAATCTCATACATAAGACATCTGTTACAATTTCATTATATTCCCATACCCAGAAAGGACAGAGGGAACACCCTGTATGCAGAGAAGAAGGAAAAATCTACAGGAAAAGTACCCTTCACTTGAACCAATTCTCCTCAAAAATTTGCAGAAGAAGGAACCCTTACAAAAACAAACTACCTGCCATTTATACCACTAGCTACCTTGGAATTCTCTAGGAGAGTGCAACAAGCTTAGGGACAGCTAGGGTTAGGGTTTCTACTGCCCAACCAACCAAAAATTACATCAGAATTTATTACAAGGGTAGGAAACCAAGCAATCTCAGAGAAACAAATCCAAGAAGATCTCCAATTATGATAATTCTCAAAACAGAGCATAGAAGATCACAAATTTGCCAAGAGAGCAAGTCAAAACAATCACCCTGAAATCACGCCTTGAGCCAACAAAACTATCCTCCTCCACGTGGCACAAATCCCTACAATCACCAAAGCACCCTGGACCACACTGCAACGACAGAGAAGTTCAATTTCACCAACTCTGGCCCCCTCTGTCATCAATTTTAGTCCTTACTGGCACTAGAAACGTCTCTGAGATTCAAATTAAAACTCCAATGGCTAAGTCTTTTTGCCAGCAGCACATCGGTGGTCTTGATTCGATCAGAGATCGACAATTAAGTCCCGACCGTTAGATCTCTCATCTTCCTAGGCTTCAAATCCTCTAACTCATCAAGCACCACAAGTTAACCCTCAGTGAACTGGCGACAAGGTGAAAACCTAGTTGCGGGATGAAATACTTAAGTCTAGTTGAACTCCGTGAACACACGACTGCATGTGTTGAAATATCCCACCTAAGTCATTTGGCGAACTGGTGACAAAGGAAACTTTGCCAATTCATGGAATACTTCCTGCCTCCGCTAAAGAATCTAGCGATCCCATGACCTCTATTCGCCAAGTCGCCAAATGAATTTGGGAACCACCAAATCATCTCTCAAACCAGTGACAAGAAGGAACCTATCAGCACTGCCAGACCTTATCCACTCCGCCATTAACTCCGCAACCGTGACTTATGACACCACCTATCACGCCTCCACTCATTGCAACCACTGAGTCACACCAGCCATAGGACCCACCTGCAAACCCTTGGCCACCTGGCACACCGGCACTAATCAGAACATAGCACGTCACCATCTGCCACTGGGCCCCAAGGACATGTGGCAAGCAGTCGCATGATCACATAGCCAAAAACTGGGCTATGCGATCATGCGACAGCCAATCATATTTTTCCACATCACCACCTGCTGTAAACGGGTCCACTGGGTAGTCTCCTCATAAACCAAAATTGAGGTTTGTCGCTATACTGTGATGTTAAAAAGTGAGCACCTCCGCTCAATAGTATAATGGCAACCACTAGATCTGTCCACACTTTAACCTCCTCAGAAGACCACGAACCCACTGACGCTATCCAACTTGTCAATCCACCAACCAATCAAAAGATGTCTCACCTCACCACCTGCTAACGGGCCCCAAAGACACGTGGCAAGTGGTCGCATGATCGCATAGCCAAAAACTGGGCTATGCGACCATGCAACAGCCAATCACAAGCTGCCACATGACCACCGCTAGGACCACGGAATTGTAAACACCAACTATGAAGAGTCAGGACCCATGCAGACAGATGGAAAGTGGTCACATGATCATATGTTAAAAAAAGTCTGACATGCGGCCATGCGACAGCCAATAAGAACATGCCATCTCTCCACCCTCTGACACCGGGACCACCGCGCTCTGCAAACATAATCAATGACAGGCGCATGATCGCAAGGGGAAAGAATATCCCTTGCGATCACATGCCGACCGTCGATCTCCTTTCCTGCCACTTGAAGAAATGAGCCCACCTGCCAACAGCAAGAATCTAGTGACTACGCGACAAACCACTCACCAAGTTGTTGAATGTTAGTTGCTAACCATCAGAAGAGAAGAGATCACATGACTACACAGTCGCTAGGTCGCTAGAAGAAGACTTAACTACCAGAAAACCTAGAGAACCTGTGACACAAAATTGAGCAAGGACTGGGCCCGACCAACATCACACATGCGCAGTAAAGAAAAGTAAACCGCCAGGCAGTTGAACAGAAACTAGGACCTGCATAGCTAGGTGGCAAGCGATCGCATGATCGCATGTCAGAAAAGTCTAACATGCGGCCATGCGATAGCTAATCAGGAAAAGCCTGGACCCACACCCACATCAGACTTGTGCAGTTGAGGGAACGCCAACAAATAGGGAAGTAGTGTGAGGTAAAAAACACACAATGTTTTCAGTAAAAGAGGATCGAAAACACATAAAGTTTCCGACACGTAATAGATAAGTGCACAAAGCTGAAAGACAAAGGGTCAAAAATAACGTAGGTTGTTGGTCAAAGATTGAAAACATCATGGATTTTTTAAAACACTGTGGGTTTTCGACACTGTGGCAGATTTTGACAAAATTTCCAGCAAACTTAGAATTTGAATATCTTTCTGGGTTTAGCGAATTAGGAGATGCAGTTTGGACCAGGGCTAGGTGACACAGTGAAGAACACAGGGCAGGAGGCAAAAACAAAGCCTGCAAAGAAAATAGGCAATTTTCATAAGATTTTGCTATGACAGAAAAATGGCCTAACATAGTTTTCTTTTTACTAATATTTCAATGGAGTAATAAGATATTGAACCATGGAATTGTGAAATACAAGTAGGGTCCACTTCCAAAGGCATCTTTCTTGTGGCCCTATTTATTTAATGCATCAAGAGTTTCCTCATTTATCATTGCTAGCAATGATTGTTGTCTTTTGAAAATTGAGAAATCATGTTGGGGAGAGAAAGCTTTCAGGACCCTTTTTTTCGTTGTTTCCACTTCCTTGTCATCCTTTGTGTGTTCTAAAATAATTTCATTAAAAAGAAAGTGACTTCCTTTCCTTAGTTCCTCTTTGCAATCTAAATATTCCTCCATGGAAATTGGAAGATGATTTCTCCCTTCATTAACAAGGATCTTTGATTTATTATTGTTTTCCACCATGGATGAATGATGCCTTTGAACACTATCTTTTATATCTTCCTGCCTTATCTAACTAACAATATTATTTTTTGATATTACACTATCTATAGGTGAAAATCTATTCTCTTTGAAGATATTAGAGATTGTCTGACAATGATATAGCAAGAGAGCTTTATTATATCAACATCTTTTTTCTATCTCTGTCATCTTCATAAATGAAATGAGCGATACAAAAATCACCTTTTTTGAAGCTTGGCCATGGTTCAAGCTTCGAAAATAGAGTCACCATCCTTCGTTCTAGGGAAGGTATCTTTTATATTTCTGAGAAAAGAAGACACCAACACTTCAATTATTTCCCAAAAAGAGTCACCAAAAATTTCTTATCATCTTTTCCTCTTTCAACCATTAACAAGGATCTTTGATTTATTGTTGTTTTCCACCATGGATGAATGATGCCTTTGAACACTATCTTTTATATCTTACTGCGTTATCTCACTAACAATATTATTTTTTGATATTACACTATCTATAGGTGAAAATCTATTCTCTTTGAAGATATTAGAGATTGTCTGACAATGAGATAGCAAGAGAGCTTTATGATATCAACATCTTTTTTCTATCTCTTGTAAGGTTCAAAAAAAAGATAGGTGTACCTCATGGGACTAAAACTCCATGCGGCCATAGAAACATTTCAGGAAATCCACCTCATCTATGCACATGTTATCTTTATTCCTCCCTTCACGATTCTTGAAATGTTCTTGTGTAAAATATTTATCACTGTCAGATTCCCCTTCCAGTTCTTCTTCCTAGATTTTGTTAGTAGATTCTTCAAATATGCAAACAATTACACAAGGGACATCTTTCACACATGAAGAATAATTTTCAATAGCGCCCTTTTCAACATAAATCTTTTCTTGGTATTCTTCATTCATGTAGATAGATACATAGAATTCTGATTGTTCATGAGATGTATCCTGAATAATTTCATTACCATATATTTGACTAAACGGGCTATATTGTTCAAACTAATGCAAGATGGTTTAGCCTTTGCAACTTTAGTTTCTTCAAGAACAATCAACTTTTGCATAATCAAAAGACTTTCACCATTGGTATTTATTTTAATATCTTGTCAGATTTTGAATAGGGAAAGGAAAACCTCTTGAGGTTGAAAATTTATGCCACCATAGAAACTTTTTAGGAAATTAGTTTCCACTGGTTCATGCATGCTATTATTTTGAGAATAAAAATCATCATCACTTTCTCTGTCATCTTCATCAATGAAATGAGCGATACAAAAATCTCCTTTGTTGAAGCTTGGCCATGGTTCAAGCTTCGAAAATAGAGTCCCCATCCTTTGTTCTAGGGAAGGTACCTTTTATATTTCTGAGAAAAGAAGACACCAACACTTCAATTATTTCCAAAAAGAGTCACCAAATTTTTTTTAATTAATATATTGGTCTTTAATAATATTGACTCAAATCCTCACAAAAATTCTCTATTGAAGAACATTTTAAAGAAATTCCAAATAGCTCAATCTGTAAATTAACAGGTACAACTCATTGAAATAGATATTCAATGAATATGTTATTATGTTTTCTAAATTAAAGTTGGTATAATCTTAACCAGAGAGTAGGAGATGCTTCTAATTAATGTTCCTCACTATGAAACAATCATAAATATATAAGATCAAAATAATGTAACTAATTTCTACGACAATGCCTTAATTATCATGACCGTGAAAATCAAAACACATTTAAATGACCATAAATATTTTTGAAAATGTACCTCCATGACCATGAAGATTACATGTATAGTGTGCCCACAAGTGATATAAATCTTTTGAATACAATGAATATGATAGAATAAAATAAAAAAATGATGACTCTCAAATTAAATTATAATCACTGATTCAAAAACACAGTTTGATATCAATTACTAATTTATTGAATCATCCCATATTCACCCATCCCATAGTAAAGGATAATAATTTATTTTTTAAAAGAAACAACCATGACTCAATATTAGAGTATCACTCAGTTATCACAATAACACGACAAATTCTGGCCTTAGATTTATGAAAAATTCCCTTTGGAAATTTTTCAATAAATAGTTTGATGATGACAATTTAGTTTTAGGAACTGATTCTTGAAAGGTGAATCTGAGATGATATTTCATTCCTATAACTGACTCTTCTTATTCATTCTTTTTATCTTTCTGCTTCTTTCAAATTTAAGACATCAAGGTCTTGTCAGTCAACAATTTATTAACCAACTTCTATTAACTTACTTTTGTTATTTATATATTGTTCATCGATCAATCAATACAAAAATTGATCATTCACTTTACTACTAACATATGGTATTAGATAATTACACCAAAAACTTGTGATGGAAGGAGCAGGAGTGGGTATGGGAGCTAGGGCATCATAGGAGGAAGGCGATGTAGAGGAATATGATGGAGATGTAGAGGAGCGGGCTTGCTTCGCATTTTCTAGGGGCATTGGTTTTTGGGGGCCCTTGCCCTCTACACATGCCTTTTTTGTGATTTCTGAGGGGAACTTGGACCATAGGGTTTCAATGGCTCCTCTTCTCATTCAATGGACTTATATCTTGGCTCCTCCTCTTCTCATTCGATGGGCTTACATCTTAGCTCCCTTAGCTTTTGTTGGGGATCTTCACTTGAGTGGTCTGGATTTTAGGGTTGGGTGAAAATTTGTGAGGGAAGGTCTTTCCCTTTGTAGTAGAGTTGTGAGGCATCCTAGGCTGCTTCAGGGTCAAAGGCATTTTATAGATCTATCTACTATGGTTAATGCTGCTGGGTTGGACTCAGCTTGGGATGGCTTTGCTCCTTTCTTTGTTGTTAGATCTGTGACGCTTGTCTTTTCTTCTCCCCTAATTCTGGAAGCTTATTCTTATGAGGAGAATGGTTTGTTTCCCTGCATATCTTTTGGTGTAGGGTACAGATTCATGAGGGATGGGATTTTTTTGTGGTAGTATTGCAAAATATGTTAAGATGCTTGAGGGTCAATGGTGCTATAAGGAACTTGTTAGGCCAATTTTCTGTCATAGAAAAAATCTTATGAGAGTGGCCTATTTTCCTTGCAAGTGTTCTTCATTTCCCCCTTCCCTGTGTTCTTTGTGTTGTCACCTTGCTTTGGTCCAAATTGCATGTGCTGAATTGCAAAACTCAGAAAGTTAGTCGAGTTTCATGCTCTGCAGGAAATATTTTCAAAATTTACCACAGTGTTGAAAACCCACAGTGTTTTCAAAAATCCATGATGTTTTTGATCTTTGAAAAATAACCTAAATTATTTTTGACCCTGTGTTTCCTTCTTTTGTGCGCTTATCATTGGGCATCAAAAACTCTGTGTGTTTTCGGTCTTCCGCTGTGCCGAAAACATTGTGTTTTTGACCTCGCACTAGTTCTTTGTCTGTCGGCTTTCCTTAAGTGTACAAGTGCAATGATAGGTGGGCTTGGGCCTTCAAAAGCTCTTCCTGATTAGTTGTCGCATGGCCCCATGTCAGATGTTTTTAACATGTGATCATGCGACCGCCTGCCACCTGTCTGCGTGGTCCCAGCTCTTCATTGTGTTCGGTTGCCTGGTGGTTTGTCTTCTTCTAGCGACCTAGCGACTTGCAATTTTCTCCTTGTCACTGAATCCTAACGGTTAAGTCGCTAGCATCTGGCGACTTGGCTGGCGGTTAAGTTTTCAACAGTCGTGTAGTCACTGAGTGCATGGTGGTTTGTCTCTTCTCATGCTTCCAGCATGGTTAAAGCTCAGACAAGATCTGTGGACGTCGCTTGTTTGCTTGGTGAAGTTGCATGGTGTTTATCCTTAGCGCTTTTGCGATGGCCGTCGGATTTTCTTATGTGAGCATGATGTGGGTCCGGTGTTAGAGGGGTGGCAGATGGCATGTTCTTATTGGCTGTCGCATGGCCGCATGTCAGACTTTTTTGACATGCGATCATGCGACCGCTTGCCATCTGTCCACCTAGGTCCCGGCTCTTCGTAGTTGGTGTTGTAGTTTCATGGTCCAAGGCAGTGATGTGGCAGCCTGGGGTTGGCTATCACATGATCACATAGCCCAATCTTTGGCTATGCGATCATGCAACTGGTCAATGCGTGTCCCTGGGGCATCTTTCGGATGCTAGCTGGTAGTGTTCTATTGGTCGGCGGGTGGTGATGTGGTGGTCTAGTTGTCCTGTCACATGATCACGAGAGCCATTTCCATAGCTTGTGATCATGCGACAATGGTCTGACTATGCGGTTGCGTGACTAGGGGCGAACAGGTTGAAGAACATAAAACCCGTGAAGTGTAAAGTGACGGTTGCTTTTCAAATTCAAACTTACAGAGAGTTTTTTGCGACAGGAAGGGTTGGTCTTAAATGTTTTAGCGGTCTAATTGGATTGGTTTGGTTGTTACAAAGTGGTCCAAGGGCTCTGTGGTTGATTACATGATGACTTTTGTACCTGGTGGAGTTTGGTTTTGTGCTCGAGAAGCTATTTGCAGGTGGTCGATTAAACTGATTTTAATTGCATTCTTGGTGTACTATGCTGAGCTCACAGATTTTCATGTTAGAGATTTATTTTCTCCAGGATGCTTATGTTTCTTGCCCTTGCCATAAATTTTTGTGACTATTTGAGTTGGTTGGGTAGTTGAAACCCTAGCCCTAGGTGTCCCTAAGCTTGTTGCATTCTCTTAGAGAATTCCAAGGCAGCTAGTGGTATAAAGTGTCAAATTTTTGACTTAGAAGGGGTTCTGAATTTTGTCAGTTCCAGTGAAAGTTTCTGCTCTGCAGATTTCCCCTTCTCTCTGCATATAGGGTATTATGTTTCCATTGTTGGTTCAAAGAACACAATACATACTATAAGAGATTTATTTTATGCATGAGAACTTAGTTTGTTCTTACTATTACTAAGTTGTCTCCATTTGAGCTTTGAATTCATTGATCATGCATCAAGGGTGTTTGATTTGTCTTCTTGTATTGCCTATGTGTTTGCAAGTGGAGTTATCTTTGCAGAGGTAACTGGTTCAGGGCTAGTGTTTATGCATGTATGAGCTGAGGTGTCAAAGATGTTTCATGCTTGTCTTCCAGTGGATGCTGGTCAATGTATTGTCTGATTTATAGGTCTCTTCTAAGGGGAGGGTTAAAATCCTTTGAATGGATAATAACATGCTTGAATGCACAGGTGGGTGTTAAGTTGAGGTTTGGTCATGGTGTGTGATTGATGTCAGACATCAACACATTGAGCATATTGTTTTCTTGTTTCATAGTTGTTCTTTGCAATATTGTATTTGACTCTGTGGCCCAATGGATAGGGCACTCATCTATCAAAGATTTAGGGCATCTTAGGGGATCTTTCAATCATTTTAAAATCATTTCCTTTCTGTCCCACCTTTTCCCTTTCATGTTGTTAGGATAGATCTCTGGTTTTCATACTCATTCCATGCAAGTAGGGCTATTGCATGAGATATTGGCTTCATTTAGGTATAGGATACCTAGGAGTTTGAGACCCATTCCACAGTCAATTACCTGCAGGCCTGTAGTGTGACACAAGTTGTATGAGTGTGCAGATGAGATATACCTGCCTGAGTGATGTGGAGCTCAAAGTGTAGAAGGATCTCTCTTTGATCCTTGTCAGTTGGCCCTTTTTTCTGTTAGATTTGGAGTGTTGAGTGAATGTGACACTAGCCCTATCAATCTTGATGCCAAGCTGACCTTTGGGGAAAAAGAACACCAACAAAACCATTTTTGTGGTTGATGCTATTGAGTTGATCTCTACTTGTGCTTCCTGTTGTTGGTTGTTCTTTTTCCCCAAAGGTCAAATTGGCATTAGGATTGATAGGGATAGTGTCACATTCACTCAACACTCCAAATCTAAAGGAAGAATGGCCAACTAACAAGGATCAAAGAGATATCCTTCTACACTTTGAGCTCCACATCACTCAGGCGGGTATACCTCATCTACACACTCATACAACTTGTGTCACACTACAGGCCTGCAGGTAACTGACTGTGGAATGGTTCTCAAACTCTTATAGGTATCCTGTACCTCAATGAAACCAATATCTCATGCAATAGCCCTACTTGCATGGAATGAGTATGAAAACCAGAGACCTACACTAACAACATAAAAGGGAAAGGGTGGGACTGAATGTAAATGATTTTAATGGGTTTGAAGGGATCCCTGAGATATCCTAAGTCCCTCATAGACCAGTGCCTTATCCAATAGGCCATAGAGTTAAATACCCTATTGCAAGAGATAGCCATGAAACAAGAAGACAATATACTCAACCTGAATCAGATCATACATTACCAAACCACTTGTGTACCCAAATGTGCTATCACCCAATTAAAGGATTTTAACCCTCCCCTTAAAAGAGACCTATAAACAAATGATACATGACTAGCATCCACTGGAAGACAAGCCTGAGACACCCTTGATACCTTAGCTCATACACACCTGAAGACCAATCTTGAACTCAATTATCTCTGTGAAGACAACTCTATTGCAGACACTCACTAGAAATGTGAATAGAAAGACTACAACACCGTTGATGCTATAATCAATAAGTTCAGGATTCAAATGGAGATAATCTGATAATAGTAGAAATATATTGAATCTTATACATGAGACAAATCTGTTACAATATGCATTATATTCTTAGAAAACTAGAGAGGAAAGAGGGAACTCTATATGCAGAGAAAAAGGAAATATCTATAGGAAAATGACCCTTCACTTGGAACCAATTCTTCTCAAAAATTATAGAAGAAGGAACCCTTACAAAGTCCAAATTTCAACTATTTATACCCCCTAGTCATCTTGGAAACCAAAAATACGTTGCAACAAGCTACAAATGACTAGGGTAAAAGTTTCACCCACATCCACCAACTAGAAATACATCAAAATTTAAATCTCCTAGAGGGAAAACCAAGCACATGTCTATCAAACCAAGGATGATCTTCGCACTTGAGAAGAATCTCTGAGAAGGACAGGAAGATCATAAATTTAACATGCAAATCAAACTAATCAGTTCACCTACAACCTACCTCAAGCATAAAAATAGTCCTTCACACAGCACCAAAGTCTCTGCAATTAATTGTCAAGCATTTTGGACCACACCGCATCAGTACTCGAGGTTAATTCTACCAAATCCAGCCACCCAAGCATTCAATACCAGTTCCTTAGGGTTGGAAAGTCCTTTTGATATTCAAATTTGTAGAGAAATGACTTTCTTGAGTTATGCCTCTTTTATCTTTAATCGCGAAGTCACGTAGCCATCTACTTCATTGCAATAGGAATCCTAGTTTACATTGTCACATGATCGCAAGGCACCTTAGTAACCCTTACGATCATGCGACTGCAATCTCTTAACCATGGTCAATAGTTGATCACAAACCCCGTGAAAGGTCCTCGGCCACACTACCTTCACAACTCCGCAACTCCGCAATGATGACATACCATAGCTATCGTCGCATGATCGTATAGCCAAGAGATGGGTTATGCGATCATGTGACAACCCGCCAACACTGCAACCATTGCCTGCACTTAAGTATCAGACCCACCACATGTATCCACCTCAGCAGTTGCCAGCCAATGAAAATCACGCACATTAGCATCTCCTGGCAAATGGACCCACCACCCGTCAACCCTTTTAAATGCTGCAAGATCAGATGATTGTCACATGATCACAAGGGGAAAGAATATTCCTTGCGGTCATGCGGCAACTGTAGGATTGAAATGGATCTGACAATTGGGCCCACATCTCTACCTTGCATCCAATAGAACCTTACCACCTCAGCATCAGAAAGATGCCGCTTCACCACCTACCACTGGGCCCCAGCACAACATGGCACCCTTGTCGCATGATCGCATGGCCGAAAGATGGCCCATGTGAACATGCGACAAGGCCACAAGATTGCCACCTCAACCTCCCAGTCAAATAGGGGGACCACAATACCTCCATCACCAATGGGCCCAAGAACAGGTGTCAACCGGTCGCATGATCACATGTCAAAAATTTTTGACATGCAATCATGCGACAGCCAACCACAGGATGCCACATAACTGCCAGCGGGACCACTAGCTTGCCTGAAAGAAAACCGGCCCCACTGAAACACATCGTCACCACCTCATAGCCAATGAGAGATGAGCACATCAGCACCGTCTGATAGGCAGACCCACCTGGATCCATGGCATGCCCTCACAAGAAAATCCAATGGCTGTCGCAAAAGCGTGAAGGATAAACATCATGCATCTTCACCAAGCGAACATGCGACAACCACCGATTCTGTCTGAACTTTAACCACACCAGGAAATTGAGAAGAACTAGGTCCCACCAATTGATTGCACCTGCGTAGTTAAGATCGAGGTAAAAAACATCCAAGGTTTTCACAATAGCAAAGGATTGAAAACATCCAGTGTTTTCAACATTCACACAAAGGTAAACAAGGGATGCGAAAATATTGAGGGTTTTCAACACCTGAAGAAAATTGCACAAAAGCGGGAAGGCACAAGGTCAAAAACAACCAAGGTATTCATGCAGACCAAATAGAAAACATCATGGGTTTTTGACATTTAGGCATATTCTGTGCTATTTCCTCCAGACCATAAAAATTGAATAACTCCCTAGTTTTAGTGATTTAGGAGATGCGATCAGAGCTGGAGCATGGTGACACAATGAAGAACCTATGGCTAAGGGCACACACCATAAAACCAAATAGATTTTCTTTGCAAATTAAAACTATGTATGCAGGCTGGCAGGACAACAAAACAAACCTTTTCAGGGAAGAGGCCATTTTCAAAAAAAAATTGCATTGATAAGAAAATGGCCTAACACCTATACCTATTTCTCTTTTGCTAGGTCTGTGACCCTCGTGTTTGTTTCTCCCCTGATTCTAGAAGTTCCTTCTTTTTGGGAGAATGGTCTGATCTTGGCTGTATTGGGGGATTATTTTTTGGGCTGATATCTTTTGTGCTATACTCTTATTGAGGTGAAGTATACCCCTATTGAGGTGGGGTTTGTTCTGGAGGTTATTTGGTGGTGGAATCCTTTTTTGTTCCTATTCAGTTCATGCTTGAATCCTTTTGAGGTAGATGTCACACATCCTATGGACGTGGTTTGTGTCGGCTAGATAGAGTGTTCTTGTGGGAGAAAAAGGCCTTCTGTCCCTTATAACTACTTGATGATTGGCAAGATCCGACTAGGTAGAGGTCCTTATATTTTTTAAGACTTTACAAAAATGGGTTTTAGATTTGATCTTGTGGCTATGAGCAAGGGTCTAGCTGGTTATTCTAGTTATGTGAGCCAAGACAAAACCAATAAATTATTAGTTTAGGGAGCCTAAAAACCCTAAATATTTCGTATTGATGTATAGATTTGGCTTTTGGTTTTAAGCACCTAGAGCCTAAATGCTTATTCTTATTGTGGCTGCTGTTATTGTGTTGGTCTGGGATTGCTAGTATTTCTATCGGTAATCTATGTTGGGGGGAATTATAAACCCTTTATCTTCGCCCCCTAGCTATCTCTTTATGGTCGATGCTTATATTTCATATATTTCTTAGTTATTATATAGGGTTATGGTTTCCTTCAAAAATTGACTGTAAATAGTTTCAGGCCCCATTCAAATTTTTTTTTTACCTTAATAAAAAACATGTGGTATTAGATCTTAGTATGCTTTGATTGTTAAATTTTAGATGAGAAGGTTCTTTGTTGTCAACAATGAAGGAACAAGAAATCAAGGATAGGAAGGTGAAGTGTAGAGTTAACCTTGATGTAATTTCAAAGACCAGGAGTTGGTCGAAGTAGATTGGCGGTTTTGGGAGACCAATTTCAGAATAGGAAGGGGAAGCACAAAGTTAACCTTGATGTGATTCCAATGATCAATGCTTGGGCATTAGAAGTTGGAGAAGAAATGATGATGGTGGAATAGATCATTTGAGAAATGTTCGAGGAGGAGCAAACGGGGAATGGGAAGATTCAACGGTTTTGTACCCTTTCTGAGGTGGTGGGGAAAGGTGGATAAAGGGAAATATCATGAAAAATATGCCAAGGGGATGAAAGAAGATAAAAAATATTTAGTCTTGGAGGAGGACATCAACACAGGTAGATGGTCTCTAATGTCACTATCCAGAGGAAGAAAAAGGGAAAAAGACGAGGCAATATGAGAAAGGTGAACCCTAGGTTAATTTTTTATTCTAGAAGAGCTTTTTGGTGAAATATTGTTCTCCTTAGTAGTTTGGGCAAGAGTGAAAAGATATATTATCTTATATGAAAGGATACCTATATTTTGGTTTTATAATGACATGTAGTAAGTAACGAAAGGTTACTGGAGTAGGTAGTTGGAGATTAAGTTATGGGGCTGTGTAATGTTAGATGATGGGGAAACCTTTTCATAGTGGTAGACTCCTTATATGAAATAGAGAAGAGAACCTCAGTGATGGAAGAAGAGAACTCCATTTTTGGATGTGTGCCGATATAGAGGCATATAATAGTAGAAGTGAGTGAGCGGGGAGGTGGTTTTATTAAATTGGTTTTTAAGCAAAATATGACCCTACATTTTGACAAGGCTAAGGATTTTTTTGTTTGATATTAATATAGTTGTTTATATCTGTAAATCTGCATTTTCCATTATCAAATGCCTTTATATGTACATACTTGAAATATAACTACTTTCTTTATATTAATAAAATAATATTGTTACCAACCTAAAAAAATAAAGGGACTGAGAGACGTGATTTAGATATAGGTGATTTTTCATGTGTAGGATATAGAAAATCATATCCTTTATATTTTATATAGAAATCAAAGCCATAGAAGTGGCATATGGTAAAGAGAGTAGTGGTACCTTTATTTTAGTAATATTCATACCTCACTAATTTAAACTATACATAAATGCTTTTATTTGGGCAATATATCATTTGTACTCATTTATAGATATTAATAAGACACAACAATAATTTGATCCATTATTACAAAACTATAATTTTCTTTTCAAAGAAAGGAAGAGGAAGACATTTGAATTTCAAAGTAATTACATGGTGCTAATTGCATTCTCCTAAAAGTTTATAAAGCCTTCTTAACAAATAAATATTTTTCATATCATGTGGTCATTGTATTTCATGATAACACCCCCTTCTATCTTCTTCCCATGGTACCAATTTCCGCACTAAATTTCTACTTTTGTTCTATGTTTTTTTAATTAAATAATCAATTATGAACAACTTATGGTCATCCATGGTTGTTGAGGATTCATTCATGATAATAATGGTAGGCTTTTCTAAGTGGCCACCCTCCCTTTTGGTAGCTAGATAAACTACTTTGACAAGGCTTTTGTAGCATATGCTGGTATAAAAATGGTGAGGGAGAGAAGTTTGGAAAAGGTGTGGATTGAAGGTGATTCTATCAATGTCATCAATTTCTTGAAGGGTATTACTCCCCCTACTTGGATGATAAGTTCAATCATTAGAGATTTCCTAGATATGGTTAGGGACATAGATGATCTCATTATCTTTGATGTGTACCATGAGGCTAATTTTATATATGTGGAGCCTAATTAGACTCAGGTTCTTATGATGTGGTTTCTCCCCTGACTTATCTACGGGGTCAAGGGGCAAAGCCCCTGATGGGGTCAAGGGGAAGGCATCAATTTTCTATTAGTCAGAGTATTTTTGACCTAATTTCATTATGTCAAAAATACTTGTAAAAGGGCTTAGGGTTTGAGATTCATTGTATGAGGGATTTTGTAGCTTCCTGTGGCACTATTGAGTTGCAGGTTTCAGATTGTAATCACTGGATAATAATAAAGATATTGGACTCACTATATGGAAAGGTCCTCGGTGTGGCAGCTACAGTGAATATTTCATTGGTTGTTCGTCGGATTGTTATCCCATTTCTTTCAATGGAGGATTTGAATTTGTATACAAAGGACAAGCTATATATCTCTATAATTTTGATGATTGCACCAGTCCCGTACATACTAAACTTATTATCGATACAAAGGACTGTACTAATTTTGGGTGGAAGAGCTATAAGCTTCTGTGCTAATAATATTGGCTTCACAACTATTGATATAGAATGATGACTATTACTATAAATAAAGAGACTATTTTGTATCCCTAGCCATGACCCTAACCCTAAAGATAATGCTTATTTTAACTATATCCATAGTTAAAATCTTAACCCTAATGGTGAAGTAAACTATAATCCTAACCATAACCAAACCCTAATCCTAACTATTATCCTAACTATGAACCTAATCCTAAGGGCAACTATTATGTCAACCCTAACCCCAACCAAAATCTAAACCACAACCGCTAACTATATTCCTAGTCTTTAAATTAAACCTATCATAATTGTGGTTTACATAAAGTACTGAATGTGTGGTAGATATATATAAATACTATTAGGAAAATGTTTATAAATATTTTTATATTTTATGCACTAATAAATGAATCTCCAATGAATTCATAATTTTTTTTTTCTAATAATGCTAGTAGAAATTAAACATATACATAAGGTTTCATGTATATCTTCCTCATTACGAAAAATTCCACTATCCCAAAGGTGATCCTAACTATGTAGCAATAATATTAACTATGATGTAAACCCTAATCCAAACAATAATCCTATCCCTAACCATGACCATAATCAAACCCTCAAAATGATCTTAATCATACCCTAACCCTAACCCTAACCCTAGCTATTAACAAATTCTACTCTTAACTCTTAAGCATACACCCTAACCCTAACTCTAATTAGATGCTCCATCCTAATCGTAATACTCACCTTAACTATAATTATAAGCCTAATACCAACCCTAGCCCTAACCCTCACCCTAATATAACTTTTATAATTATATATTAAAGTTCATTTAATGTATTCCATGTTGTGCCATGATTTCTACTAGCTTATATATTCTTATATATAATACATGGAGAGTAATCCTTCTTGAGGCACCTATTTTTATCATTCCTAACCCACACACAAACTTTGCAATTTGATGAATGTAAGCACCTCAAAAAGGATTACTCTCATGTGTATTATATATATAGATATATATAAGCTAATTATATTCTAATTTGAATGTCGTCACCCATATTGTAGAACAACTTCATCTCTATAAGGATTTGTATAACGTATTATATAATTGTTTCTGCCCCATTATATTACAGTACCTTTTAATTTGGAATCTGGTTCTTATTGCATGGAGGATTACATGAGCATAGCTGATTGTTCATTATTAAATTCTAGTAAACCTAAGTAATTTTGAGCCATTTTTTGGGTGTTTATCATGCCTTAGTTTTTGTCGAGAAGAACAATTGATAGATCATTCAACGTCGTTCTTGAAAGATGGTTTCAGTATTTTTTCTTTTTCTTTTTAAAAGCCATATGAATTGATGTACCCAATCAAACCTATAATAGATGAACATATACCCCTTGTAGTAAAAAACATTGAGATCATTGATGGCCCTACAAGCGCCCAATCAAGTGTAGTGTTTTTAGCAAGATTTAGGCAGCTAGGCCCTACACATCAAGAAGCATTAGGAATAGAAAATACCCAAGTGTCCCCTCTCTTCAGATGAAAGGAAGCTTTTAATTATAGTGGGAGGGAGTAGTTGGGTTCACTTGTTCCCCATTTGGGTCATTCCCAAAAGATTTCTTTCTTGGTAGGCCCTCTGAAGGTAAATGCAATAAAGCAAAAGGATAGCCAATGGAGGTCTAGATTTCTAATTTTTGAAAAGGAAAAGAGAATAGTCACCTACTCCATAGTTTATCCTAAACACATCAAACACATGTTCATTTACCAAAAGAAAACTAATTAAGCTATGCTCCTATGAAAAATGATCTAATGATATCAAAGACACACAAGATCTAGTTACAATAAAGTGTCAAGATCTAGTTGCATACCTTCAATGCAATTTTCCAAACTCTCAATTGTTATTAACTTTAGGAATGCAATTCTTTTGGAAAGAAAATCCTATAAAACCACAAGTTAGGTCACAAGAATATGAAAATTAAAGCAATAACCCTACAAAACCACTTGTTAGGAGATAGGTAATATCAAATACTTGCAAGAAATATCAATCATGCATTGAGCTATGTGCAAATAAAGTGCAAGCTCATCAAATTTTTATGTGTTTTTTACTTTTGACCTAGTGAACAAGATCCAATATTTTTCTATAATTTTGGCCCCAAAAATAGAAATGAAAAGATGAGATGCCTATTAAAAATCTGAGAGCTTTCCAAAAATGTAAAAAATTCAAAAATATCCCTTAACTTTTTCCCTAAAGAACAATTTTTATAAATTTACTATATGGGATATGTTATTGCATCTAAATTAACAGACAAAGAAGTAATCCCCTGTATAATCCTGAGACCTTTCCAAAAAAGTATTTTTTTCTAAAAAATATGATGATTTGCGACCAAATATTAATTTTCATGAAAAATTAATAAAAAATTATAACTCACGGAAAATGATAAAAAAAAATAAATCAGATTTTTAGACTGAGACATTTTATCCATCCCGAACTTGCAAATAAAATTTTAGATCAAAACCCCAAGCCATTTGTGATATATGATCAAATCTTTCAGAAACCTAGGGTTTTTGCCTTCAGCTCAACGTGCACAAGAGTTAGCATTAAAAACAAAAGTGAGTATCCAAAAATTCGTGGGTTTTCCCTACGGTGGGTGCTAAAAAATATGTACCCAAAAGTGTGGAAACTTTTATAAACCATTACACTTGAGGGAATCCATGAAGAAGGAGATCTCAAAAAGTGGCTTATAGCTTCCTAACCATAACGTGCAAGAACCATGTAGATATTATGAATGGTGGCTCTCAAATGAACCTTAAAGAAAGACCCTTGCAAGGTGCACCATAGAATAGAAGATCCAAATGATAATGCAAAGTAGATCTAAGATGAGATGCAAGATCTAAGATAAAATGATATGCAAAGAAAAGTAGATCTAAAATGAGACGTAAGATCTAAGCTAAAATGATATGCAAGAAAATTAGATCTAAGCTAGATACAAGATCTAAGTTAAAATGATATGCAAGAATGCAAGAAAATTATATCTAAGCTAGATGGATTAAGATAGATGCAAGAAATAAAATAACAATGATGACACAATTCTTCTATATGAAAGATCTACGAATGTCATAGCTCCAAGATGGGAAGATTGTAAGACTCCAAGATTCTAATAGGCTAAGATGTCAAGACTCCAAGAACCTACAATGATATTTCAAGATCTCAAGAAGCTAAGAATGCTATGAGGATGGGATCTCTAGAATGAGGAGAGAGTCTCTGTTTAAAAGAATTCAGAAATAAATGGGCGGTCAAGATGAAGAGGCAAAAATAAATGATAAATGGTGGAGATTAAATCTTCATTGATCCATGTGCTCAAGATTCTCAAGAGGCAAAATGAGTGGTTGAGATAAAGAAGCAAAACCCTTTTTAAAAAGTCAAAAGATTCCATCTCATTGGAAAGTCCACTTTTCTTTTAATTTTTAATTTTTAATTTATTATTTTTAGCAAAGTGGTTTCCATTATTTAATTAAAAGAGAATATTGTTTAATTAAAAGGGGACATGTTCTTTTAATTAAATGTGGCTTAGGATAAAGTGATTTTATTAATTAATTAAAAGATTTTTTAATTAATTAAAAGAGAGAATGTTATGTTAATTAAATCAAGCTTAGGATAAAGTGGTCAAACTTTAGGATATAATAAAATAAATGATAGAATGATGATTTGATCAAGAAATAAGAGATTAAATAAATATGCAAAATTGATCAAGCACAAGATTTAGTTTAGTATTTAAATTTTAATATGTAGAAAGGGGTTCAAAGTTTACTATACTATTTTTGGGTGATTGCAATGGTTAGAAGATGGTTAAGAGAGGGAAGGTTGTGGATGTTGGTAATTAGAAGAGGTACAGGGATCCTTTGGAGGAACTAGATGCTGATGTGTATGAGGTTGAGAAATCCCTTCCTGGTCCAATGATGAGACTTTATAGAAAAGATAAGGCCTTGAACCCTATTAACAAC
>BSBK01001803.1:0-275000 GCA_027943335.1 Chamaecyparis obtusa | reverse complement strand
TATATAGATATATATAAGCTAGTTATATTCTTCTTTGAATGTCATCAGCCATATTGTAGAACAACTTCCTCTCTATAAGGATTTGTATAACGTATTATATAACTGTTTCTGCCCCATTATATTATGGTACCTTTTAATTTAGAATCTGGTTCCTATTGCGTGGATGATTACATGAGCATACCTGATTGTTCATTATTAAATTCTAGTAAACCTAAGTAATTTTGAGCCATTTTTTGGGTGTTTATCGTGTCATAGTTTTAATTGAGAAGAACAATTGATAGATCATTCAATGTTGTGAAGGCAAATAAATCAAGAATAGTGATCTTTTGATCACAAAACAAGCACATAAACAAAAGCCCCAAATTGCCTTAAGAAAAGAGAGGCTAGGCATCTATTATATAGAAAATCAAAAGAGAGGTGACATTATGGAATTCAACCATTTTCACCAATATTCCAACTACAATCATAAAGATCTACAACTATCAACTACAAATATAAATACATGCAACTATATAATTAATATCAGATTGTGGAGTCAATATGGACTGCATAGGTAGGCCCGAAATGGGCATTATTGCTGTCATTCTCCCCCATAATGACCATTGGGAAGAACATGAAGTAGATCCCTGAGCTTCTGAAACCTTTCATGAGCTAGAGCCTTTGTGAAGATATTTTCAATATGATCTTCTGTACTGCAGTACACAATTTTGATCAAACCTTGTTGAACCAATTCCCTGATATAGTGATGTTGTATCTCAATATGTTTGGGTCTACTATGAAATATTGGATTCTTTTTCATTTGTATAGCACTCTTGTTGTCACAATACAACAAGGTAGGTTCACTCTGAATGTGGTGTAAGTCTTCTAGTAGTCTTCTCAACCATACAGTTTGACAAGCTGCTGATGTTGCAGCTCTGTATTCCGCCTCTGCTATGGAAAGTGATATTGTAGGTTGTTTCTTGGACTTCCAAGAGAATACTGTAGAACCAAGGCTAAAAGCATAACCAGAAGTAGACTTTCAATCATTAGTAGAACCTGCCCAATTTGAATCTGTATAGCCAACCAATCTACTATCCTTTGAATGCTGAAATTTGAGACCATAGCTCAATGTCCCTTTAACATATCTGAGAATCCTTTTAGATGCATTCCAATGTGTTTCCTTAGGTTCTGACATGAACCTAGAGACCAAACTCACTGCAAATGTGATATCTGGATGAGTAGTAGTTAAGTAGATCAAGCTTCCAATCAACTGTCTATATAGAGTGGGATTTACTGGATCTGACACATCTATAGTAGACAATTTAAGTCCAACTTCAATAGGTGTTGCAAATAGTTTGCAACTCTGCATCTAAAATTTTTGTAGGATATCTGATTCAAATTTTTTCTGAGACATAAATATTTCATCTTCATTTTTCCACACTTCTATACCAAGAAAGTAGTGCATTTATCCCAAATTTGTCATTTCAAACTCAGTAATCATGGCTGCTCTAAGCTCTGCAAATAAAGTTGGATTATTCTCTATGTAGATAAGAGCATCAACATAGAGAACTAAGATAAAGATATCCTTAGCTGAGCTTCTGATATAGAGATTTGGATCTAATTGACTTCGTGAAAAACCTTTCTATTGTAGGTAAGAGTCTATCCTTGAATACCATGCTCTTGGTGCCTGTTTGAGACCATACAAGACCTTCTTTAATTTGCAAATGTAATATTCTTTAGAAGGTATTTCAAAACCCTTAGGTTGTGAAACATACACTTCCTCATGAATATATCCATTCAAGAAAGCACTCTTTATATCCATTTGATAAACTATCCAACTCTACTAAGCCACCAATGCCAAAACCAATTTGATAGTATCCATCCGTGCTACAGGTGCAAATGTCTCAGTATAATCAATACCTTCCTATTGAGTGTACCCTTTGGCTACCAATCTAGCCTTATGCTTATCAATGCTTCCATCAGATTTATACTTTTTTTTGTACACCCATCTTGTACCAATAACTTCCTTACCATGAGGTAATTGAACCAAATCCCATGTGTCATTCTTTTCAATTGTGTCTATTTCATTGTTCATTGCTTCAATCCATTCTTCTTTCTCTTGAGCTTGTTGAAAATTTTGTCGCTCATTATTTTGCATGATTTGAGTCATCAATGCAAAATTCACTTTTGCTTGTGACCTTGTTGTCATTTTTTCAAAATTTGAATCCAACATAAGAGTTGATGGATGATTCTTTTCTGTCCTTCTTTGATATTTTTGATATTTTCTTTCTCCTACACTAGATGATTTAGGGACATCTTCTTCTTCTTCCTCTTCAATATCATCAATTACTATCTCTTTTCCTTTTGTTTCATTTTCTTTGGTATATTCTGCTAGTTCATTGAATACCACATCTTTGCTTATGACAAGCTTTTTTGCTACTGGATCATACAACCTATATGCTT
Organism: Chamaecyparis obtusa; assembly: GCA_027943335.1. Lineage (NCBI taxonomy): Eukaryota > Viridiplantae > Streptophyta > Pinopsida > Cupressales > Cupressaceae > Chamaecyparis > Chamaecyparis obtusa. The sequence goes on along the minus strand of BSBK01001803.1, from coordinate 272,558 downwards.
TATTTTTAGTTCCATAGCCAATAAAAATGCATTTAAGGCCTTTATCATCTAACTTAGACCTTTTTTTCTTTTGGTATGTGTGCATAAGCAACACACCCAAATACTCTCAAGTGATCAACACTTGGCTTTACCCTAGACCATGCTTTTTCAGGAGTCATCCCTTTAACTGCTTTTGTAGGACTTCTATTTAGAAGATACACTATTGTGTATATTATTTCTGCCCAAAAACTTTTATCCAAACTTTTCTCTTTCAACATACTTCCTGCCATTTCAACAATTGTCCTATTCTTCCTTTCAGAAACTCCATTTTGTTGTGGAGTGTAGGAAGTAGTGAACTCTCTTTTGATTCCATGATTTTTGAAAAAATCAATAAACTGATTTGACTTATACTCACCTCCATTGTCTGACCTTATCACTTTGATATACTTACCACTTTGTTTTTCAGCCAAGTTTTTGAACTCTACAAACTTTTCAAATACGTATGATTTTGAAACCAAATAATATACCCAAGTTTTTCTTGAGTAATCATCAATGAAGGTTAGAAAATACTTGGATTTGTTCAAAGAAGGTGTTTCCATAGAACCACACAAATCTGTATGGATTAGCTCAAGATGTTGTTTAGCTCTGCTGGATTTACCAATAGGAAATTGTATCCTATATTGTTTTCCAACAATGCACTTTTCACACACCTCTTTTGTGTCTTCAATTAATGGTAGACCTTCAACCATTTTTAATCTTTTGAGTAAAATTAACCCATTAAAATTGAGGTGACCATATCTCTTGTGCCAAATCTTACTTTCACTCATTTCACTAGACCTTAGTGCTTGGTTCCCATGAGTAAAATGAAGAGGAAACATCCTATCCCCTATCATTTGTGCTCATGCAACAACTGCATTTCTTTTTAATTTATCTCTTATTATGCACTCATTTTTATCAAAAGTTACTTGATAATTTTGGTCTAACATTTGTCCAAAAGAGAACAAATTCTTTTTGAGTGCTAGAACCAATAATATTTCATTGATATGCTTCACTTCACCATATTTAGTTGTAACTGCAATGGTAGCCTTACCTTTGCTTCCATGAGAATTATTATCTCCTAGTACTACAGTACTTTGATGCTTTTGATCCAATTTTACAAATAGATTCTCATTAGATGTCATATGTGAAGAACATCTAGAGTCTATCTACCACACATTATTTTCACTGACATTTGTATTGAAGCAAGAAATGAACAAATTTTTCTTATCTTCAATAGTGCTATGAGCACCTCTTTTTTCTGTTTCACCTTGTTTACTCCAACATTCTGAAGCATAATGTCCAAACTTATTGCAATGAAAGCATTGGACATTCCTTTTACTATTATCTCCCCCATTACTTCTACCTCTTCCTCTTCCAACTCCTCTGAAGTTACTACTTCTTCCTCTGAAATAATTTCCTCTTCCTCTGGAATTGCTAGATTCACCGTTGTATTCATTCTTATTGTTATCGTCATGTTTATTATGACTCTTGAATAATGTGTTTCTTTTTCCTCTTATATTTTCTTTAGAGGAAAATTCTTGCTCTAAACTTTCTTCATTACTTTTCATTCTTTCTTCAGCAGTTAACAAAATTCCACTTAATTCATCAATTTGCATGCTTGAGAGATCCTTAGCTATCTCAATTGTAGAGACCACACCTTCAAATTTTGGAATCAAGCTTCTCTAAATCTTTTCAATGACATGCTTGTCATCTACATCTTCCCCTAGTATTTTCATTTGACCCACTAGGCCTTCTACCTTTGTCAGAAATTTATTGACAGATTCACTAGATGTCATTTTTACATTTTCAAATTTCTTTCTCATTGTTTGCAATTTAGTAGTTTGTGCACCTTGATATGCATTACTTAATATTTGCCATGCTTGCTTAGAATGAAGAGCACCGCTTACCCTAGGAAAATAGATTGAGTGATTGCACCCTAAATTAAGAATAAAGCTTCATTATCTTTCTTTACATTTGTTTTGTATTCCCTTTTTTGTTGGTCATTTAATGCATTTACATCTACTATCTCAACATAGCCATTTTGAACAATTTTTCACAAATCCTTAGATTTGGGAAAAGTTTGCATTCTAGTGCACCAATATGTAAAATTGTCTCCTTCAAAGACAGGAATCAACACATTAGACATTACATTGTCTGCCATATTTTTCATAAAAATATGAACAATGACCCAAATGCACAACACAAAATTCAAGAGAGATCTCTGCAAATGAATACTCTCCTCGTCCCTTCAATTGGGACCCACACACCAAAGTTTTTTTTTATATATATTAATTTACTTGAGAAATAAGTGTCGGTTGCAACCGATAATGCACTTAATTACAAAAAATAATATATCTCTTACAACAATTTTTTTTAGTAATCCTCCTCAAAGATTCTAATTCTCAATATATCATTTCTTATGATATAAATAAAATCTCAAAATATTACCATATTTTGTTTTCCTCTTTTTTACTTTTAAGGCCCATTTGGGTGCTGGAATACCAAATGTCAATTCCACTCAATTCTGGAAGATACAAATCCTGAAAATGATTTCTGGAATATGGGCTGACCCGTTTGGTTCACCCGGAAGATGACTAAGAAGATGCATAAAGAATTTTAATTCTTTATTTTAATTTCTTTACATATGGTGTGTATATGCATGTATATATACACACATACATGTGTGTATATGTACATGTGTATATATATACATACACACGTGTGTGTATATATACACACATACACACATGCATGTACTTGTGTGTGTATACACACACATACACACATATACACACACATGTGTTTATATATACATACATGTACATATATACACACACACATGTGTATATATATACACACATGTATGTGTATATATACACACATACATATGTGTATATATACACATACATATATCTATATACATGTATACATGTGTGTATATACATACATGTATACACATATACACACATGTATATATATACACAAATACACATGTGTGTGTATATACATATATACACGTGTGTGTGTGTGTGTGTGTGTATGTGTGTGTGTGTGTGTGTGTGTGTGTGTGTGTGTGTACACACATGTATATATATACATCCTTATAGCAATATAATATACATCCTTATAGTCACGGATCCCACGAAATATTAAATTTGATTTTATAAAAATTGGAATTAGAATTCGAAATTTCAATTCCAATTTTTTGGATGGACACAAACAGGAAATTGATATTATCTGGAAATCTAATTCCAGAATATGGACTCTAATTCCAGCACCCAAACAAACCCTTAGTTTTCAAAAACAACTTTATAGAATCTCCTTCAAATAAAAATAATTTTCAAAACTTCAAATATGGTAAGCTTTCAATGAAATTTTTTAAAACAGGAGTTTAAAACTTCTTAAAAGTAAAACCCCTATTAAAAAACTGATTTTGCTTTGAAACCTGGACGATGCCTCCTTCTTCAGGCAGACAAATTTCCTCTTTGTGGGCAGTCTGCACATTGCCTCCTAGGCTTTGTTGCTATTTTTTTAAAAAACTGCACGGTAAAGCCACACGCAGCCTCCTTCAGAACTTTGCAGTTGCTTCCCAAAAAAAAACACTTGTGACAAGAAGCTTTCAAAAATTGATTTGCAAAACAATGAAACCCTCTAAAAAAATTTTCTACAAACTAGCTCTGATACCAAATGAAGGCAAATAAATCAAGAACAGTGATCTGCTGATCACAAAACAAGCACATAAACAAAAGCCCCAAATTGCCTTAAGAAAAGAGAGGCTGGACATCTATTATATAGAAAATCAAAAGAGAGGTGACATTATGAAATTCAACCATATTCACCAATATTCCAACTACAATCATAAAGATCTACAACTATCAACTACAAATATAAATACGTGCAACTATATAATTAATATCAGACTGTGGAGTCAATATGGACTGCACAAGTAGACCCCAAATGGGTATTATTGCTGTAACGTTGTTCTTGAATGATGGTTTTAGTATTTTTTCATTTGCTTTTTAAAAGCCGTCTGAATTGATGTGTCCAATCAAGGCTCATTGTAGTATTCGTATCTATATATTCTTGATGGAAACAATACTACAATATTCATTTTCTCTGTTATGAAGAGTTTAAAAAGCAAAATCTTCGAGTCTTTTTCTATCTTTTTCATTGGCCAACTTGGCACATCCGACCTGACATTTTGCCCATCAAGCATCGCCCCAGCGGAATAGCCTATTGGCAAAATTATTATTACAAATTTTTAATTTTTTAAAATATACTAAATTTGTACTACGTACTCTACAAATATTATTGTAATAATTTTTCAAAAAAGTTAACATCATAAAATGGCAGTGAAATTTCAAGTCCACCTATTCATGATTAACATTTTCTACTATCGCAGCTCATTATATTATGTATTTATCGTCAAATATCAATAAAAACAAACGATTCACTTTTAAAATATTATTATTTAAAAATATACTTATTTCGTTTACGAAAGATAAATATTCGCCTTGCCTGAAACAAGCTAGATGCGAAAATATCCATGGATGGAAAGTATTAAGAAACAATTTAACTCTATAACAACGAAAACAATCGTTACAAAAAAGTATATTTCAGAGTTAAAGTTATATAGTATGAAACGACGGCGTGAAAAAAATTAGTTGGAGACCTTGGAAAAGCAGAACAACAACTCATTCAATCTTTATCTTGACGATAAAACAACAAAAGCCGACATAATGAAACCTATTCTTCTTCTATAAATATAACCCACAATTCCTTCTGGAGCACATGTAAGCATTTGATATGTCGAATACATTGTTATGGAGAAAATTAATGTTTTGAGATTAATGGGAGTATTGCTTGTATGGCTCTTGATTTTGAAACCTTGTCTGGCTTCTAGTAAGTTTACTATGTGGCAAGGGCTTGGGTGTGACAGCCCTATCATCCAATATTACTTTGGTTGTTCATCTTTTTGTTATTCCATTTCCTACAACGGAGGATTTGAATTTATATACGAATCAGGACAGGCTGTATATCTCTATAATTCTGATGATTGCACCGGTCCCGTACATACTAAATTTATTGTCGATAAAAAGGAGTGCACTGGTTTTGGGTGGAAGAGATACAAGATTTGTTGATAATATTGACTCCACAACTATTGCTATCGAACGATGACTATCACCTTAAATAAATATATTGTTTTTTTGTGCCTCTCGTTGGATTCAATATAGAAGAAGTTACAATCAGGAATTTTATCTGTTGTTGTTAAAGTTGGTAAGATTTGCATTTGGTCATTTGATTGATGTATTCTTACAGTTAAATCTTGAAGGACTTGAATCTGGTCATTTGACTGATGAAATAATTTTTATGTTGAACATGTCGAATTCGTAATCGATCTTTTTTCTCATATGTATGCCACCTTTATGATTGAATGCTTTGTGTAAAGGTATATTTAGAGTTTACTTTAATTTAATTTTCTACGCAGAATTTGGAAACAATAAGGTAAGACAATTTTCTTTTTAATAAAATTTAGTGTTTACAGAATAAATTTAATTTGTCTTTGTATTCATTTTAGTAATATAGAGCTTTCTCCCTTTTTATTAATTTTTTACAAAATTATTATCAATATTTATGAGTACATGTTCAAACTTTATTCTCGTAAATGTTCAATAGATTCTTAAAGAAATAAAAATGTAAGTTAACTAAATTTTATAACAATAAAACTTTAAAATTAAAATCTTAATTCAGGGGACAATGGTCTATTATTTCTAATATTGGAATCACAGTATTATTTTGTATAAAAATATATTTTAAAAAAAAAATCCTCATTTGCATTATTTAGCACTCTTCAAAGCTAGAGTATTTCAGTCAGTCATATATTACAGATGAGCATAAGCATTGAGATACACTCATAGATTTTAATTAGTCAGATGAACAACAATATACTAAAAGGCATGCTTCCACTCAAATGATTTCTTGATAGAACAATTCCTAGACTAAGAAGTCCATTGACTTCTAATAAAGAAATAATCTAACAATATAACCTCATAGACGTGAAAGATCCTAATATTTTTTCTTAGGAAAGGGGTACATTGAGGAAGAGAAGGAATTGGTGTGTTTAGTTATTGTGAGAACTTCAAAATTGCAATGACATTAAAAATTTAAGACATCAAGGTCTTCGATAACACTCCTAGGTCATTTGTGGTTCTTTCTAATGTGGGAAGTCGATGTCCACAAGTTCCACTTTTTAGAATTTTCGGAATCCCTTTACTATGATTTTGTTTCCAATCACCTTATCATCGTGAGCATCGATTCTTTGCAATAGAACACTTAGTGTTTATTTGAAGTTTAGACTTGCCACTAATATGTCATATTTCAAGGACACTTAGGACAAAAAGGATGAAGACTTATATGACCAAACATGGGAAACCATTTTCATGAGATCCCAAATAAAGATAAAGACTCAAACTCACACCATGAGGATAAAAATAACACCCTATGGGGACCCATATTCTCAAATTCTTGACTGCACCCAAATCACAAATTTCTTACTAGCTACCAGTTCTTGAAAAATATCAACACTTAGAGACTTAAACATAGAAATGATCTTTCAACCAGTCTTAGAAATTTCAATGCCAATTTTATACAGAGCGCAACTAAAATATGGTAATAGATGGCTCTGAGTAGGGAAGACTACTAGTTACAATCAACAAACAACTCCAAAATCTTTGGCTAAGAATAGTGCTAAATTCCATTGGGCAATAGAGTCAATAAATGTAAGCACAAGGAGTTTCTTTGCAAGGTGTTGGTGGGGAATAGGTCAACAAGCAAAAATGAGAAAGAATTTTTTTTCTAGAATATACAAAAAGCCAAAATTTTATTTACAAAAGGAATAGGGACAAAATCCCTTACCTTAGGAAATCCCCAAATAAATTATGGAAAACCATTCAGATCATGGAAGAAATATGAGCCCTCCTAGAGAAATGGACTGTGACCAGACAATTTTCTTAAGAACAATGGCCACATAGAGAACTCCTCAATGCTAAGTTTTAGACTGATAGCATTGAAAAATAGCATGTAAACATACTCCCAATGAAAAAGCCACTTCTTATTCTAGATTTATGAATCTTCTTGTATGATATTTTTTGTACTTTTATTGACATCTTCATCTCCTTTGATTTAACTGTGCTAATGATTGAGATAAATTGATCAAAGAATTGGGCAGCCTTGGTATAGTGGATGATGAGGGATCTCATGCGTTAATGCCAACATTAAATTTGTCTCTTCACAGATAGTCGAGAAAATTTCCATAGAAATACAAGAATCATAAATATATATAGAATTTGAACAAACTTCCTCACTATCTAAATTTTTTCCACAATCACTCCAAACACAACCACTGTCATAATATGAATGGAAATTCTTCACCTCATCTTCTACATCGTAGTTTTGTGTCTCGCTTGATACAAGTTACAAGTTTTTAAGACATTCCTTTTGAAGAGAGAGATTCAAAAAGAGGATATTTCTTTGTTTTTCCTTCGAAGAGTTTTTCATTACAATTTCCATTGACATATTCAGATATTTAAGATTTATCATCAAGACAATCCTCAATTTTCTTTTCAAAAATTTGATTAGTTTAAAACTCATCAATACTTTTAGAGGAAATATTTCTTTCCTTGAAGAAATGAAGACACTCGTGGGATTTGACCTCTACTCTTTTTTTATCATCATACATTTCTATAGGAACTTTTTTTTTTGTTGCTTCCACTTCCTTTCCATCCATTGTGTGTTCTAAAATAATTTCATTAGCAAGAAATTGATTTCCTTTCCTTTGTTCCTCTTTTCAATCTAAAGATTCCTCATGAATACCTTTAGAGTAAATATTTCTTTTCTCGAATAAATGAAGACACTCGTGGGATTTTACCTGTACTCTTGTTTTTATCATCATACATTTCTATAGGACCTTTTTTTTTGTTTCTTCTACTTCCTTTCCATCCGTTGTGTGTTCTAAAATAATTTCATTAGCAAGAAATTGATTTCCTTTCCTATGTTCCTCTTTTCAATCTAAAGATTCCTCCATGGAAATCGGTAAATAATTTCTCTCTTCGTTAACAATGATCTTTGACTTATTATTTTTGTCCACAATGGATGAATGATGCATTTCAACACTACCTTTTATATATATGTTCGTGCATTGTCTCACTAACAATCTTATTTTCTGATATTACACTATCTATGAGTACAACTTTTTTTTATCTTTGAAGATACTAGAGCTCATTTGACAAGGAGAGAGAAAGAGAAATTTATTATCAAAATAATTTTCTATCTCTTCTAAGGATTGCAACAAAGATGGGTGTACCTCATGGGACTACAACTACATGCTGTCATTGAATTTTTATAGAAAATTGACCTTACCCATACATAAGTTATCTTTATTCACTCCTTCATGATTCTCCCAATGTTTTTGTGTAAGATATTTATCTCTATTAGAATCCCCTTGGGGTTCTTCTTCTTCAAGTTTGTTAGTATATTCTTTAACTCTACAAACAGATATGCAAGGGACATCTTTTGTTCGTGAAGAATATTTTCAATAACACCCTTTTCGACATAGACATTTTGTTGGTAGTCTTCATCCATGTAGATAGATACATAGAATTTTGATTATTCGAGAGATGATTCTTCAACAATTTCATCATCATATATTTGATCTACAACTAGATTGTTCATACTAATATAAGATGGTTCATCCTTTGTAACTTCAGCTTCATCAAGAACATTCAAGTTTTGCATAAGAAAAATAATTTTACCATATGTATTTCTTTCAATATCTTGTAAGATTTTTAATAGATAAGGGTGAATCTATTGAGGTTGAAACTGCATACCACCGTAGAATCTTTTCAGGAAACCAATTTGCACTAGTCCCGACATGCTATTCTTTTGAGAAAAAAAAACCATTATCATCACTTTTTCTATCATATTCATCAATAATAGGAGAACTACAAAATGGTCTTGGTTGAAGGTAATCCATGGTTAAGTTTTCAAAAATAAAGTTTCTATCCTTCACCCTAGGGAAGGTACCTTTGATATTTCAAAGAAAAGAAGATACCAACACTTCGATTCTTTCCCCAGCAAAGTTGCCTTGAAAATATTCTAGCTAACAGATTTTTATTTAATAATATTGACTCAAACCCTCACAACACTTCTCTAATAAATAGTTTTTGAAAGATATTTCAAATATTTCAATCTCAAAAGTAATAGGTACAATTCCAATAAATACATATTCAATGAATATGTTTTTATGTTTTCTGAATAAAAGGGGGTATTATCTTAACCAGAGAGAAATAAAGGATTCTAATGAATGGTCATCACCTTGAAACATTCATGATTATATAAGATCAAGATAATGTAACTAATTTCTATGGTTGTGCCTTAATTCTCATGACCATGAAAACAAAACATAGTGAAATTACTATAATTATTTCTACAAATGTACCTCCATGAACATGAAGATTACATGTACAATGTATGCAAAAGTGATATAAAGATTTCTAACAACATGAATATAATAAAAGAATAATAAATAATGACTGTCAAATCACCTTATAATCATAGATACAAAAATAGAGTTTCACATCAATGAATAATTCATTGAATCATGTCATATTCACCCATCCCAAAATATAGGATAATAAAATAATTTTAATGAGAAACAACAGGGGCAATTTTGGCCCAAGTTTTTCGATAGCTTCCCTTTTGAAATTTTACAATAAATAGTTTAATGGTGACCATTAAAGTTGAGTAACTGATTGTTGAAATGTGAATCCGACATGATATTCTATTTCTTTGACCACCTCTTCATATTCAATATTTTCCTCTTTCTACTTCTTTGTAATTAAACTATTATATTAAAAACCATTGAGTTTGTTGGATCTGCTCCTTGCAAGACCAAGCTTGAATCAAATAGTTGGGCTTAGACACTGGTTAGGCACTCAAGCTTGAAAAGAAAAACAAACCAATTGATGAGGATAAAGAGAAATCCTCCTTCTTTGAGCTCCACATTCACTCAGGCGGGTATTGCCTTATCTGCACATTCAAGACACCTCATGACAAACCAAAGGCCCGCAGATAGATTAATGTGGAATAGCAATCAATCTCCTATAGGTATCCTGTACCCCAATGATAGAAAATCTCATGCAACAGCCCTACTTGCATGGAATGAGATTGAAAGCTAGAAACCTATCCTAACAACATGAAAGGGAAAGGATGGAACTGAAAGGAAATGATTCTAAATGGATGAGTTTGAAGGGACCCCTGAGAAACCCTAAGTCTCTCATAGACCAATGCCTTATCCAATGGGCAGTAGAGTCAAATACTTCACTACAATAGAGCTATGAAACAAGGAGACAACACACTCACCCTGACCAGATCATACATTACCAAACCACCTGTGCACCCAAATATGTTATCACTTATCCAGAGGAAGACCTAGGAACAAGTAATACATTAACCAACATCCACTGGAAGACAAGCATGATGCATCTTTGATACCCCAGCCCATACATATCTGAACACCAGTCCTAGACTCAGTTGCTTCTACGAAAACAACTCTATTGTAGACACTCACTGGAAATGCAAGTAGAAAGAGTACACACCTTTGATGCTCTAATCTATAAGTCTAAAACCCAAATGGAGACAATCTAATACAAGAACAAGTATTCTGCAATCTCACACATAAGACATCTGTTACAATTTGATTATATTCCCATAGCCAAAAAGGACAGAGGGAACACCCTATATGTAGAGAAGAAGGAAAAATCTATAGGAAAAGGACCCTTCACTGGAACCAATTCTCCTCAAAAATTTGCAGAAGAAGGAACCCTTACAAAAGCAAACAACCTACCATTTATACCACTAGCTGCCTTGGAATTCTCTAGGAGAGTGCAACAAGCTTAGGGACTGCTAGGGTTAGGGTTTCAATTGCCCAACCAACCAAAAATTACATCAGAATTTATTATAAGGGCAGGAAACCAAGCAATCTCAGAGAAACAGATCGAAGAAGATCTCCAATTATGATAATTCTCAGAACAGAGCATAGAAGATCACAAATCTGCCAAGAGAGCAAGTCAAAACAATCACCTTGAAATCATGCCTCGAGCCAACAAAACTATCCTCCTCCACATGGCATAAATCCCTACAATCACCAAAGCACCCTGGACTACACTGGAACGGCGGAGAAGTTCAATTTCACCAACTCTGGCCCCCTCTGTCATCAATTTTAGTCCTTACTGGCGCTGGAAACATCTCTGAGATTCAAATTCAAACTCCAACGGCTAAGTCTTGGCACTAGTAGCACATCGGTGGTCCTGATTCGATCAGTGATCGACAATTAGGTCCTGGCCGTTAGATCTCTTATCTTCCCGGGCTTCAAATCCTCTAACTCATCAAGCACCACAAGTTAACCCTTAGTGAACTGGCGACAAGGTGAAAACCTAGTTGTGGGATGAAATACTTAACTCTAGTTGAACTCCACGAACACACGACTGCACATGTTGAAATAGCCCACCTAAGTCATCTGGCGAACTGGCGACAAAGGAAAATTTGCCAATTCATGGAATACTTCCTACCTCTGCTAAAGAATCTAGCGATCCCATGACCGCTGTTCACCAAGTCACCAAATGAATTGGGGAGCCACCAAATCATCTCGTGAACCAGTGACAAGAAGGAAACTATCGGCACTGCCAGACCTTATCCACTTTGCCATTAACTCCGCAACTGCGATGCATGACGCCACCTGTCATGCCTCCACTCACTGCAACTACCGAGTCACACCAGCCATAGGACCCACCTACAAACACTTGGCCACCTGGCACACCGGCACTAATCGAAACACAACATGTCACCATCTGCCACTAGGCCCCAAGGACACGTGGCAAGCAGTCGCATGATCGCATAGCCAAAAACTGGGCTATGCGATCATGTGATAGCCAATCACAGTTTGCCACATCACCAGCTACTGCAAACGGGTCCACCGAGCAGTGTCCTCATAAACCAGAATCGACGGCTATCGCTATACTGTGATGTTAAAAAGTGAGCACCTCTGCTCAATAGAATAATGGCAACCACCAGATCTATCCACGCTTTAACCTCCTCAGAAGACTGTGGACCCATCGACGCTATCTAACTTGTCAATCCACCAACCAATCAAAAGATGCCTCACCTCACCACTTGCTAACGAGCCCCAAAGACACGTGGCAAGCAGTCGCATGATCGCATAGCCAAAAATTGGGCTATGCGACCATGCGACAACCAATCACAAGCTGCCACATGACCGCCGCTAGGACCACGGAACTACAAACACCAACTGCGAAGAGTCAGGACCCATGCAGATAGATGGCAAGTGGTCACATGATCACATGTTAAAAAAGTCTGACATGCGGCTATGCGACAGCCAATAAGAACATGCCATCTATCCACCCTCTGACACCGGGACCACCGCACTCTGCAAACAGAATCAACGGCAGGCACATGATTGCAAGGGGAAAGAATATTCCTTGTGATCACATGCTGACCGTCGATCTCCTTTCCTACCGCTTGAAGAAATGAGCCCACCTGCCAACAGCCAAGCATCCAGTGACTACGCAACAAACCGCTTGCCAAGTCGCTGAATGTTAGCCGCTAACCGCCAGAAGAGAAGAGATCACGTGACTACATAGTCGCCAGGTCGCCAGAAGAAGACTTAACTACCAAAAAACTTGGAGAACCCGCGACACAAAACTGAGCAAGGACTGGGCCCCACCAACATCACACATGCGCAGTAAAGAAAAGTAAACCGCCAGGCAGCTGAACAGAAACTGGGACCCGCACGGCTAGGTGGCAAGCGGTCGCATGATCGCATGTCAGAAAAGTCTGACATGCGGCCATGTGATAGCTAATCAAGAAAATCCTGGACCCACACCCACATCAGACTTGTGCAGTTGAGGGAACGCCAACAAGCAGGGAAGTAGTGCGAGGTTGAAAACACACAATGTTTTCAGTAAAAGAGGATCGAAAACACATAAATTTTCTGACACGTAATAGATAAGTGCAGAAAGCTGGAAGACAAAGGGTCAAAAATAACGTAGGTTGTTGGTCAAAGATTGAAAACATCATGGATTTTTGAAAACACTGTGGGTTTTTGACATTGTGGCAGATTTTGACAAAATTTCTAGCAGACTTAGAATTTGAATATCTTTTTGGGTTTAGCGAATTAGGAGATGCAGTTTGGACTAGGGCTAGGTGACACACTGAAGAACACAAGGCAGGAGGAAAAAACAAAGCTTGTAGAGAAAATAGGCCATTTTCATAAGATTTTCCTATGACAGAAAAATGGCCTAACATAGTTTTCTTTTTACTAATATTTCAATGGAGTAATAATATATTGAACCATGGAATTGTGAAATACAAGTAGGGTCCACTTCCAAAGGCATCTTTCTTGTGGCCCTATTTATTTAATGCATCAAGAGTTTCCTCATTAATCATTGCTAGCAATGATTGTTGTCTTTTGAAAATTGAGAAATCATGTTGGGGAGAGAAACCTTTCAGGACCATTTTTTTCGTTGTTTCCACTTCCTTGCCATCCTTTGTGTGTTCTAAAATAATTTCATTAAAAAGAAAGTGACTTCCTTTCCTTAGTTCCTCTTTGCAATCTAAATATTCCTCCATGGAAATTGGAAGATGATTTCTCCCTTCATTAACAAGGATCTTTGATTTATTATTGTTATCCACCATGGATGAATGATGCCTTTGAGCACTATCTTTTATATCTTCCTCCCTTATCTAATTAACAATATTATTTTTTGATATTACACTATCTATAGGTGAAAATATATTCTCTTTGAAGATATTTGTCTGACAATGATATAGCAAGAGAGCTTTATTATATCAACATCTTTTTTCTATCTCTGTCATCTTCATAAATGAAATGAGCGATAGAAAAATCACCTTTTTTGAAGCTTGGCCATGGTTCAAGCTTCGAAAATAGAGTCACCATCCTTCATTCTAGGGAAGGTATCTTTTATATTTATGAGAAAAGAAGACTCCAACACTTCAATTATTTCCCAAAAAGAGTCACCAAAAATTTCTTATCATCTTTTCCTCTTTCAACCATTAATCTTTGATTTATTGTTGTTTTCCACCACGGATGAATGATGCCTTTGAACACTATCTTTTATATCTTCCTGCGTTATCTCACTAACAATATTATTTTTTGATATTACACTATCTATAGGTGAAAATCTATTCTCTTTGAAGATATTAGAGATTGTCTGACAATGAGATAGCAAGAGAGCTTTATGATATGAACATCTTTTTTCTATCTCTTGTAAGGTTCAAAAAAAAGATGGGTGTACCTCATCAGACTAAAACTCCATGCTGCCATAGAAACATTTCAGGAAATCCACCTCATCTATGCACATGTTATCTTTATTCCTCCCTTCACGATTCTTGAAATGTTCTTGTGTAAAATATTTATCACTGTCAGATTCCCCTTCCAGTTCTTCTTCCTAGATTTTGTTAGTAGATTCTTCAAATATGCAAACAATTACACAAGGGACATCTTTCACACATGAAGAATAATTTTCAATAGCACCCTTTTCAACATAAATCTTTTCTTGGTATTCTTCATTCATGTAGATAGATACATAGAATTCTGATTGTTCATGAGATGTATCCTGAATAATTTCATTATCATATATTTGACTAAACGGGCTATATTGTTCAAACTAATGCAAGATGGTTTAGCCTTTGCAACTTTAGTTTCTTCAAGAACAATGAACTTTTGCATAATCAAAAGACTTTCACCATTGGTATTTATTTTAATATCTTGTCAGATTTTGAATAGGGAAAGGAAAACCTCTTGAGGTTGAAAATTTATGCCACCATAGAAACTTTTTAGGAAATTAGTTTCCACTGGTTCATGCATGCTATTATTTTGAGAATAAAAATCATCATCACTTTCTCTGTCATCTTCATCAATAAAATGAGCGATACAAAAATCTCATTTGTTGAAGCTTGGCCATGGTTCAAGCTTCGAAAATAGAGTCCCCATCCTTTGTTCTAGGGAAGGTACCTTTTATATTTCTGAGAAAAGAAGACACCAACACTTCAATTATTTCCAAAAAGAGTCACCAAAAATTTCTTAATTAATATATTGGTCTTTAATAATATTGACTCAAATCCTCACAAAAATTCTCTATTGAAGAACATTTTAAAGAAATTCCAAATAGCTCAATCTGTAAATTAACAGGTACAACTCATTGAAATAGATATTCAATGAATATGTTTTTATGTTTTCTAAATTAAAGTTGGTATAATCTTAACCAGAGAGTAGGAGATGCTTCTAATTAATGTTCCTCACTATGAAACAATCATAAATATATAAGATCAAAATAATGTAACTAATTTCTACGATAATGCCTTAATTATCATGACCGTGAAAATCAAAACATAATTAAATGACCATAAATATTTTTGAAAATGTACCTCCATGACCATGAAGATTACATGTATAGTGTGCCCACAAGTGATATAAATCTTTTGAATATAATGAATATGATAGAATAAAATAAAAAATGATGACTCTCAAATTAAATTATAATCACTGATTGAAAAACATAGTTTGATATCAATTACTAATTTACTGAATCATCCCATATTCACCCATCCCATAGTAAAGGATAATAATTTATTTTTTAAAAGAAACAACCATGACTCAATATTAGAGTATCACTCAGTTGTCACAATAACACGACAAATTTTGGCCTTAGATTTATGAAAAATTCCCTTTGGAAATTTTACAATAAATAGTTTGATGATGACAATTTAGTTTTAGGAACTGATTCTTGAAAGGTGAATCTGAGATGATATTTCATTCCTATAACTGACTCTTCTTATTCATTCTTTTTATCTTTCTGCTTCTTTCAAATTTAAGACATCAAGGTCTTGTCAGTCGACAATTTATTAACCAACTTCTATTAACTTACTTTTGTTATTTATATATTGTTCATCGATCAATCAATACAAAAATTGATCATTCACTTTACTACTAACATATGGTATTAGATAATTACACCAAAAACTTGTGATGGAAGGAGCAGGAGTGGGTATGGGAGCTAGGGCATCACAGGAGGAAGGCGATGTAGAGGAATATGATGGAGATGTAGAGGAGTGGGCCTGCTTCGCATTTTCTAGGGGCATTGGTTTTTGGTGGCCCTTGCCCTTTACACATGCCTTTTTTGTGGTTTCTGAGGGGAACCTGGACCATAGGGTTTCAATGGCTCCTCTTCTCATTCGATGGGCTTATATCTTGGCTCCTCCTCTTCTCATTCGATGGGCGTACATCCTAGCTCCCTTAGCTTTTGTTGGGGATCTTCACTTGAGCGGTCTGGATTTTAGGGCTGGGTGCAAATTTGTGAGGGAAGGTCTTTCCCTTTTTAGTAGAGTTGCAAGGCATCCTAGGCTGCTTCAGGGTCAAAGGCATTTTATGGATCTATCTACTGTGGTTAATGCTGCTGGGTTGGACTCAGCTTGGGATGGCTTTGCTCCTTTCTTTGTTGTTAGATCTGTGACACTTGTCTTTTCTTCTCCCCTGATTTTGGAAGCTTATTCTTACCAGGAGAATGGTTTGTTTCCCTGCATATCTTTTGGTGTAGGGTACAGATTCATGAGGGATGGGATTTTTTTGTGGTAGTATTGCAAAATATGTTAAGATGCTTGAGGGTCAACGGTGCTATAAGGAACCTGTTAGGCCAATTTTCTGTCATAGTAAAAATCTTATGAGAGTGGCCTATTTTCCTTGCAAGTGTTCTTCATTGCCCCCTTCCCTGTGTTCTCCGTGTTGTCACCTTGCTCTGGTCCAAATTGCATGTGCTGAATTGCAAAACCCAGAAAGTTAGTCGAGTTTCATGCTTTGCAGGAAATGTTTTCAAAATTTACCATAGTGTCGAAAACCCACAGTGTTTTCAAAAATCCATGATATTTTCGATCTTTGACCAATAACCTACATTGTTTTCAACCCTATGTTTCCTTCTTTTGTGCGCTCATCCTTTGGCATTGAAAACTCTATGTGTTTTCGATCTTCTGCTGTGCCGAAAACATTGTGTGTTTTCGACCTCGCACTAGTTCCCTGTCTGTCAGCTTTCCTTAAGTGTGCAAGTGTGATGATAGGTGGGCTTGGGCCTTCAAAAGCTCTTCCTAATTAGCTGTCGCATGGCCCCATGTCAGAATTTTCTGACATGCGATCATGCGACCACCTGCCACCTATCCACGTGGTCCTAGCTCTTCATTGTGTTCGGCTGCCTGGAAGTTAGTCTTCTTCTGGCGACCTGGCGACTTGCAGTTTTCTCCTTGTCGCTGAATCCTGATGGTTAAGTCCCTAGCATTTGGTGACTTGGCTGGCGGTTAAGTTTTCCACAGTCACCTAGTCACTGAGTGCGTGGCGGTTTGTCTCTTCTCATGCTTCCAGCATGGTTAAATCTCAGACAAGATTTGTGGATGTCGCTTGTTTGCCTGGTGAAGTTGCATGATGTTTATTCTTAGCGGTTTTGCGATGGCCGTCAAATTTTCTTATGTGAGCATGATGTGGGCCCGGTGTCAGAGGGGTGGCAGATGGCATGTTCTTATTGGCTGTCGCATGGCCGCATGTCAGACTTTTTTGACATGCGATCATGCGACCGCTTGCCATTTGTCTGCCTAGGTCCCATCTCTTCGTAGTTGGTGTTGTAGTTTCGTGGTCCAAGGTGGTGATGTGGTAGCCTGGGGTTGGCTATCGCATGATCGCATAGCCCAGTCTTTGGCTATGTGATCATGCAACTGGTCGACGCGTGTCCCTGGGGCATCTTCCGGATGCTAGGTGGCAGTGTTCTATTGGTCGGTGGGTGGTGATGTGGTGGTCTAATGGTCCTGTCGCATGATCGTGAGGGCCATTTCCATGGCTTGCGATCATGTGACAATGGTCTAACTGTGCGGTTGCGTGACTAGGGGCAAACAGGTTGAAGAACATAAAACCCATGAAGTGTAAAGTGACCGTTGCTTTTCAAATTCAAACTTACAAAGAGTTTTTTATGACATGAAGGATTGGTCTTAAATGTTTTAGCGGTCTAATTGGATTGGTTTGGTTGTTGCAAAGTGGTCCAAGGGCTCTGTGGTTGATTACATGATGACTTTTGTACTTGGTAGAGTTTGGTTTTGTGCTCGAGAAGCTATTTGTAGGTGGCCGATTAGATTGATTTTAATGGCATTCCTAGTGTACTATGCTGAGCTCCCAGATTTTCATGTTAGAGATTTGTTTTCTCTAGGCTGCTTGTGTTTCCTACCCTTGCCATAAATTTTTGTGACTATTTGAGTTGGTTGGGTAGTTGAAACCGTAGCCCTAGCTATCCCTAAGCTTGTTGCATTCTCCTAGAGAATTCCAAGGCAGCTAGTGGTATAAAGTGTCAAACTTTTGACTTAGAAGGGGTTCTGAATTTTGTCAGTTCCAGTGAAAGTTTCTGCTCTGCAGATTTCCCCTTCTCTCTGCATATAGGGTGTTATGTTTCCATTGTTGGTTCAAAGAACACAATACATACTGTAACAGATTTATTTTATGCATGAGAACTCAGTTTGTTCTTACTGTTACTAAGCTGTCTCCATTTGAGCTTTGAATTCATTGATCATGCATCAAGGGTGTTTGATTTGTTTGCTTGTATTGCCTATGTATTTGCAAGTGGAGTTATCTTCGCAGAGGTAACTAGTTCAGGGCTAGTGTTTATGCATGTATGAGCTGAGGTGTCAAAGATGTTTCATGCTTGTCTTCCAGTGGATGCTGGTCAATGTATTGTCTGATTTATACATCTCTTCTAAGGGGAGGGTTAAAATCCTTTGAATGGATAATAATATGCTTGAATGCACAGGTGGGTGTTAAGTTGAGGTTTGGTCATGGTGTGTGATTGATGTCAGGAATCAACACATTGAGCATATTGTTTTCTTGTTTCATAGCTGTCCCTTGCAATATTGTATTTGACTCTATGGCCCAATGGACAAGGCACTGATCTATCAGAGATTTAGGGCATCTCAGGGGATCTTTCAATCATTTTAAAATCATTTCCTTTCTATCCCACCTTTTCCCTTTCATGTTGTTAGGATAGATCTCTGGTTTTCATACTCATTCCATGCAAGTAGGGCTATTGCATGAGATATTGGCTTCATTGAGGTACAAGATACCTAGGAGTTTGAGAACTATTCCACAATCAGTTACCTGTAGGCCTATAGTGTGACACAAGTTGTATGAGTGTGCAGATGAGGTATACCCGCCTGAGTGATGTGGAGCTCAAAGTGTAGAAGGATCTCTCTTTGATCCTTGTTAGTTGGCCCTTTTTCCTATCAGATTTAGAGTGTTGAGTGAATGTGACACTAGCCCTATCAATCCTGATGCCAAGCTGACCTTTGGGGAAAAATAACACCAACAAAACCATTTTTGTGGTTGATGCTACTGAGTTGATCTCTACTTGTGCTTCCTGTTGTTGGTTGTTCTTTTTCCCCAAAGGTCAAATTGGCATTAGGATTGAAAGGGATAGTGTCACATTCACTCAACACTCCAAATCTGATAGGAAGAAGGGGAAACTAACAAGGATCAAAGAGAGATCCTTCTACACTTTGAGCTCCACATCACTCAGGCAGGTATACCTCATCTGCACACTCATACAACTTGTGTAACACTACAGGCCTACAAGTAATTGACTGTGGAATGGTTCTCAAAATCTTATAGGTATTCTGTACCTGAATGAAACCAATATCTCATGCAATAGCCCTACTTGCATGGAATGAGTATGAAAACTAGATACCTACACTAAATGTAAATGATTTTAGTGGGTTTGAAGGGATCCTTGAGATATCCTAAGTCCCTCATAGACTAGTGCCTTATCCAATGGGGCACAGAGTCAAATGCCCTATAGCAAGAGATAGCCATGAAACAAGAAGACAATATACTCAACCTAAATCAGATCATACATTACCAAACCACTTGTGTACCCAAATGTGCTATCACCCATTTAAAGGATTTTAACCCTCCCCTTAGAAGAGACCTATAAACAAATGATACATGACCAGCATCCACTAGAAGACAAGCCTGAGACACCCTCGATACCTTAGCTCATACACACCTGAAGACCAATCTTGAACTTAGTTATCTATGTGAAGACAACTTTATTGTAGACACTCACTAGAAATGCGAATAGAAAGACTACAACACCATTGATGCTATAATCAATAAGTTTAGGATTCAAATGGAGATAATCTGATAACAGTAGAAATATATTAAATCTTATACATGAGACAAATCTATTACAATATGCATTATATTCTTAGAAAACCAGAGAGGAAAGAGGGAACTCTATATGCAGAGAAAAAGGAAATATCTACAGGAAAAGGACCCTTCACTTGGAACCAATTCTTCTAAAAAATTACAAAAGAAGGAACCCTTACAAAGTCAAAATTTCAACTATTTATACCCCCTAGTCATCTTGGAAACCAAAAACAGGTTGCAACAAGCTACGAATGACTAGGGTATAATTTTCACCCACATCCACCAACTAGAAATACATCAAAATTTAAAACTCCTGGAGGGAAAACCAAGCACATTTCTATCAAACCAAGGATGATCTTCGCACTTGAGAAGAATCTCTGAGAAGGACAGGAAGATCATAAATTTACCATGAAAATCAAACTAATCAGTTCACCTGCAACCTACCTCAAGCACAAAAATAGTCCTTCACACAGCACCAAAGTCTCTGCAATTAACTGTCAAGCATTTTGGACCACACCGCATCAGTACTCGAGGTTAATTCTACCGAATCCAGCCACCCAAGCATTCAATACCAGTTCCTTATAGTTGGAAAGTCCTTTTGATATTCAAATTTGTAGAGAAACAACTTTTCCAAGTTATGCCTCTTTTATCTTTAATCGCGAAGTCGCGTAGCCATCTACTTCATTACAACAGGAATCCTGGTTTACATTGTCGCATGATCACAAGGCACCTTACTAACCCTTGCGATCATGTGACCGCAATCTCTTAACCATGGTCAATAGTCAATCACAAACCCCTTGAAAGGTCCTCGGCCACACTACCTTCACAAATCCGCAACTCCGCAATGATGACATACCATAGCAGTCTTCGCATGATCGCATAGCCAAGAGATGGGTTATGCAATCATGTGACAACCCGCCAACACTGCAACCATTGCCTACACTTAAGTATCAGACCCACCACATGTATCCACCTCAGCACTTGTTGTCCAATGGAAATCATGCACATCAGCATCTCCAAGAAAATGGACCCACCGCCCGTCAACCCTTTTAAACGCTGCAAGATTAGATGTTGTCACATGATCGCAAGGGGAAAGAATATTCCTTGCGGTCATGCGGCAACCATAGGATTGAAAGGGATCTGACAATTGGGCCCACATCTCTACCTTGCATCCAATAGAACCTTGCCACCTCAACATTCGGAAGACACCACTTCACCACCTGCCACTAGGCTCCAGCACAACGTGGCACCCTTGTCGCATGATCACATGGTTGAAAGATGGCCCATGTGAACATGTGACAAGGCCACAAGACTGCCACCTCAACCTCCCAGTTAGAAAGTGGGACCACAATACCTCCATCACCAACGGGCCCAGGAACAGGTGTCAATCGGTCGCATGATCACATTTCAAAAATGTTTGACATGCAATCATGCGACAGACAACCACATGATGCCACATAACCGTCAGCAGGACCACCAGCCTGCCTGAAAGAAAACTGGCCCCACTGACACGCATCGTCACCACCTCATAGCCAATGAGAGATGAGCACATCAGCACCATCTGACACGCAGACCCACCTGGACCCATGGCATGCCCTCACAAGAAAATCTAATGGCTGTCGCAAAAGTGTGAAGGATAAACATCGTGCATCTTCACCATGCGAACATGCGACAACCACCGATTCTGTCTGAACTTTAACCACACCAGGAAACTGAGAAGAACTGGGTCCCACCAATTGATTGCACCTGCGCAGTTAAGACTGAGGTCAAAAACATCCAAGGTTTTCACAATAGCAAAGGATCGAAAACATCCAGGGTTTTCGACATTGACACAAAGGTAAACAAGGGATGCGAAAACATCAAGGGTTTTTGACACCTGAAGAAAAGTGCACAAAAGCGGGAAGGCACAAGGTCAAAAACAACCAAGGTATTCATGCAGACCAAATAGAAAACATCATGGGTTTTTGACATTTAGGCATATTCTGTGCTATTTCCTCCAGACCATAAAAATTGAATAACTCCCTAGTTTTAGTGATTTAGGAGATGCGATCAAAGTTGGAGCATGGTGACACAATGAAGAACCTATGGCTAAGGGCGCACACCATAGAACCAAATAGATTTTCTTCGCAAATTAAAACTGTGTATGTAGGCTGGCAGGACAACAAAACAAACCTTTGCAGGGAAGAGGCCATTTTCAAAGAATTTTTGCATTGACAGGAAAATGGCCTAACACCTGTACCTATTTCTCTTTTGCTAGGTTTGTGACCCTCATGTTTGTTTCTCCCCTGATTCTAGAAGTTCCTTCTTTTTGGGAGAATGGTTTGATCTTGGCTCTACTGGGGGATTATTTTTTGGGCTGATATCTTTTGTGCTATACTCTTATTGAGGTGAAGTATACACCTATTGAGGTGGGGTTTGTTTTGGTGGTTATTTGGTGGTGGAATCCTTTTTTGTTCCTATTCACTTCATGCTTGAATCCTTTTGAGGTGGATGTCACACATCCTATGGACATGGTTTGTGTCGGCTAGATAGAGTGTTCTTGTGGGAGAAAAAGGCCTTATGTCCCTTATAACTACTTGATGATTGGCAGGATCTGACTAGGTAGAGGTCCTTCTATTTTTGAAGACTTTACAAAAATGGGTTTTAGATTTGATCTTGTGGCTATGAGCAAGGGTCTAGCTAGTTATTCTAGTTATGTGAGCCAAGACAAAACCAATAAATTATTAGTTTAGGGAGCCTAAAAACTCTAAATATTTCCTATTGATGTAAAGATTTGGCTTTTGGTTTTAAGCACCTAGAGCCTAAATGCTTATTCTTATTGTGGTTGCTGTTATTGTGTTGGTCTAGGATTGCTAGTATTTTTATCGGTAATCTGTGCTGGGGGGCATTATAAACCCTTTGTCTTCGCCCCCTAGCTATCTCTTTATGGTCGATGCTTATATTTCCTATATTTCTTAGTTATTATATAGGGTTATGGTTTCCTTCAAAAACTGACTTTAAATAGTTTCAGGCCCCATTCAAATTTTTTTTTTACCTTAATAAAAAACATGTGGTATTAGGTCTTAGTATGCTTTGATTGTTAAATTTTAGATGAGAAGGTTCTTTGTTGTCAACAATGAAGGAATAAGAAATCAAGGATAGGAAGGTGAAGCGCAGAGTTAACCTTGATGTAATTTCAAAGACCAGGAGTTGGTCGAAGTAGATTGGTAGTTTTGGGAGACCAATTTCAGAATAGGAAGGGGAAGCACAAAGTTAACCTCGATGTGATTCCAATGATCAATGCTTGGGCATTAGAAGTTGGAGAATAAATGATGATGGTGGAATAGATCATTTGAGAAATGTTCAAGGAGGAGCAAATGGGGAATGGGAAGATTCAACAGTTTTGTACCCTTTTTGAGGTGGTGGGGAAAGGTGGATAAAGGGAAATATCGTGAAAAATATGCCAAGGGGATGAAAGAAGATCAAAAATATTTAGTCTTGGAGGAGGACATCAACACAGGTAGATGGTCTCTAATGTCACTATCCAGAGGAAGAAAAGGGGAAAAGGACGAGGCAATATGAGAAAGGTGAACCCTAGGTTAATTTTTTATTCTAGAAGAGCTTTTTGGTGAAATATTGTTATCCTTAGTAGTTTGGGCAAGATTGAAAAGATATATTATCTTATATGAAAGGATACCTATATTTTGGTTTTATAATGACATGTAGTAAGTAACGAAAGGTTACTGGAGTAGGCAGTTGGAGATTAAGTTATGGGGCTGTGTAATGTTAGATGATGGGGAAACCTTTTCACAGTGGTAGACTCCTTATATGAAATAGAGAAGAGAACCTCAGTGATGGAAGAAGAGAACTCCATTTTTGGATGTGTGCCGATATAGAGGCATATAATAGTAGAAGTGAGTGAGCGGGGAGGTGGTTTTATTAAATTGGTTTTTAAGCAAAATATGACCCTACATTTTGACAAGGCTGAGGATTTTGTTGTTTGATATTAATATAGTTGTTTATATCTGTAAATCTGCATTTTCCATTATCAAATGCCTTTATATGTACATACTTGAAATATAACTACTTTCTTTATATTAATAAAATATTATTGTTACCAACCTAAAAAAAAATAAAAGGACCGAGAGACGTGATTTAGATATAGGTGATTTTTCATGTGTAGGATATAGAAAATCATATCCTTTATATTTTATATAGAAATCAAAGCCATATAAGTGGCATATGGTAAAGAGAGTAGTGGTACCTTTATTTTAGTAATATTCATACCTCACTAATTTACACTATACATAAATGCTTTTATTTGGGCAAGATATCATTTGTACTCATTTATAGATATTAATAAGACACAACAGTAATTTGATCCATTATTACAAAACTATAATTTTCTTTTCAAAGATAGGAAGAGGAAGACATTTGAATTTCAAAGTAATTACATGGTGCTAATTGCATTCTCCTAAAAGTTTATAAAGCCTTCTTAACAAATAAATATTTTTCATATCATGTGGTCATTGTATTTCATGATAACACCCCCTTCTATCTTCTTCCCATGGTCCCAATTTCCGCACTAAATTTCTACTTCTATTCTATTTTTTTTTAATTAAATAAGCAATTATGAACAACTTATGGTCATCCATGGTTGTTGAGGATTCATTCATGATAATAATGGTAGGCTTTTCTAAGTGGCCGCCCTCCCTTTTGGTAGCCAGATAAACTACTTTGACAAGGCTTTTGTAGCATATGCTGGTATAAAAATGGTGAGGGAGAGAAGTTTGGAAAAGGTGTGGATTGAAGGTGATTCTATCAATGTCATCAATTTCTTGAAGGGTATTACTCCCCCTACGTGGATGATAAGTTCAATCATTAGAGATTTCCTAGATATGGTTAGGGACATAGATGATCTCATTATCTTTGATGTGTACCATGAGGCTAATGTTATATATGTGGAGCCTAATCAGACTCAGGTTCTTACGATGTGGTTTCCCCCCTGACTTATCTACGGGGTCAAGGGGCAGAGCCCCTGATGGGGTCAAGGGGAAGGCATCAATTTTCTATTAGTCAGAGTATTTTTGACCTAATTTCATTATGTCAAAAATACTTGTAAAAGGGCTTAGGGTTTGAGATTCATTGTATGAGGGATTTTGTAGCTTCCTATGGCGGTATTGAGTTGCAGGTTTCAGATTGTAATCACTGGATAATAATAAAGATATTGGACTCACTATATGGAAAGGTCCTGGGTGTGGCAGCTACAGTGAATATTTCATTGGTTGTTCGTCTGATTGTTATCCCATTTCCTACAATGGAGGATTTGAATTTGTATACAAAGGACAAGCTGTATATCTCTATAATTTTGATGATTGCACCAGTCCCGTACATACTAAACTTATTGTCGATACAAAGGACTGTACTGATTTTGGGTGGAAGAGCTACAAGCTTCTGTGCTAATAATATTGGCTTCACAACTATTGATATCGAATGATGACTATTACTATAAATAAAGAGACTATTTTGTATCCCTAGCCATGACCCTAACCCTAAAGATAATGCTTAGTTTAACTATATCCATAGTTAAAATCTTAACCCTAATGGTGAAGTAAACTATAATCCTAACCATAACCAAACCCTAATCCTAACTATTATCCTAACTATGAACCTAATCCTAAGGGTAACTATTATGTCAACCCTAACCCCAACCAAAATCTAAACCACAACCGCTAACTATATTCCTAGTCCTTAAATTAAACCTATCATTATTGTGGTTTACATAAAGTACTAAATGTGTGGTAGATATATATGAATACTATTAGGAAAATGTTTATAAATATTTTTATATTTTATGCACTAATAAATGAATCTCCAATCAATTCATAATTTTTTTTTCTAATAATGCTAGTAGAAATTAAACATATACATAAGGTTTCATGTATATCTTCCTCATTATGAAAAATTCCACTATCCCAAAGGTGATCCTAACTCTCTAGCAATAATATTAACTATGATGTAAACCCTAATCCAAACAATAATCCTATCCCTAACCATGACCTTAATCAAACCCTAAACATGATCTTAATCATACCCTAACCCTAGCTATTAACAAATTCTACTCTTAACTCTTAAGCGTACACCCTAACCCTAACTCTAATTAGACCCTCCATCCTAATCGTAATACTCACCTTAACTATAATTATAAGCCTAATACCAACCCTAGCCCTAACCCTCACCCTAATATAACCTTTATAATTATATATTAAAGTTCATTTAATGTATTCCATGTTGTGCCGCAATTTCTACTAGCTTATATATTCTTATATATAATACACGGAGAGTAATCCTTCTTGCAGCACCTGTTTTTATCAACCCTAACCCACACACAAACTTTGCAATTTGATGAATGTAAGCACCTCAAAAAGGATTACTCTCATGTGTATTATATATATAGATATATATAAGCTAATTATATTCTGCTTTGAATGTCGTCAGCCATATTGTAGAACAACTTCATCTCTATAAGGATTTGTATAACGTATTATATAACTGTTTCTGCCCCATTATATTACGGTACCTTTTAATTTAGAATCTGGTTCTTATTGCGTGGAGGATTACATGAGCATAGCTGATTGTTCATTATTAAATTCTAGTAACCCTAAGTAATTTTGAGCCAGTTTTTGGGTGTTTATCGTGCCTTAGTTTTTGTCGAGAAGAACAATTGATAGATCATTCAACGTCGTTCTTGAAAGATGGTTTCAGTATTTTTTCTTTTTCTTTTTAAAAGCCGTATGAATTGATGTACCCAATCAAGGCTCGTTGTACTATTCGTATTTGTATATTCTCGATGGAAACGACACTACAATATTCATTTCCTCTGTTATGTAGAGTTTAAAAAGCAAAATCTTCGAGTCTTTTTCTATCTTTTTCATTGGCCAACACTGTTATGTTATTTTGAATTTCATTTTGTAATTAGTGAAGTTAAATTCTGTTATCAGGGGCCAAAATGTGATGGAGAGCAATATAGTGTTGTTCCAAAATTCATTTCATTCTATTACGATCAAAGTTTATTAGATTTAGTGATTCATCTATTCATCATAGACGCATCGGATAATTTAAGCCATATATTTCATCATTTCTGAATATATTATCACTGCCTCACGTTGTCGGAAATCAGTAACTGAATTTTTTTTAAAAATCCTAGAAAGTCTTACCATTTTCGCTGCGAAAAAATGAGGAATTTTCGAGATATTTTCATAGCGTACGTGAAAGTTATTTCCGACAACGTCAAGCATCGCCCCACCAAATTATTATTACAAATATTTAATTATTTAAAATATACTAAATTTGTACTACGTACTCTACAAATATTATTATAATAATATTTCAAAATAGTTAACATCGGTAAAAGGCGGTGAAATATTAAGTCCACCTATTCCATGATTATCGTTTTCTGCTTATCGCAACCCATTATATTATGTATTTACCCTCAAATATCAATAAAAACAAATGATTCACTTTTAAAATATTATTATTTAAAAATATACTTATGTCGTTTACGAAAGATAAATATTCGCCTTGCTTGAAACAAGCTGGATGCGAAAATATCTACGGATGGAAAGTATTAAGAAACAATTTAACTCTAAAACAACGAAAACAATCATTGAAAAAAAGTATATTTCAGAGTTAAAGTTATATAGTTTGAAACGACGGCGTGAAAAAAATTAGTTGGAGACCTTGGAAAAGCAGAACAACTCATCCAATCTTTATCTTGACGATAAAACAACAAAAGCCGACATAATGAAACCTATTCTTCTTCTATAAATATAAACCACAATTCCTTCTGGAGCACATGTAAGCATTTGATCTGTCGAATACATTGTTATGGAGAAAATCAATGTTTTGAGATTAATGGGAGTATTGCTTGTATGACTCTTGATTTTGAAACGTTGTGTGGGTTATAGTGAGTTTACTATATGGAAAGGTCCTGGGTGTGGCGGCTACAGCGAATATTACTGTGGTTGTTCGTCTTTTTGTTCTCGTATTTCCTACAACGGAGGATTTGAATTTGTATACAAAGGACAAGCTGTATATCTCTATAATTCTGATGATTGCACCGGTCCCGTACACACTAAACTTATTGTCGATACAAAAGAGTGCACTGGTTTTGGGTGGAAGAGCTACAAGATTCTGTGCTGATAATATTGACTTCACAACTATTGATATCGAACGATGACTATTACTATAAATAAACAGACTTTTTGGTGTGCCTCTCGTTGGATTCAGTATAGAAGAAGTTACAGTCAGGAATTTTATCTGTCGTTGTTATACTGAGTAAGATTTGTATTTGGTCATTAGGATTGAGATGTATTCTTACAGTTAAATCATGAAGGACTTAGAATCTGGTCGTTTGACTGATGAATAAGTTTTATGTTGAGCGTGTGCAATTCGTAATCGATCCTTTTTCTCGTATGTATGCCACCTTTATAATTGAATGCTTTGTGTAAAGGTATATTTAGAGTTTAATGGGCTAAAATATAACTTTTTATATTTTCAGATTTTAAATTTAAATTTTTACACAGAATTTGGAAAGAATAAGGTAAGACAATTTTCTTTTTAATAAAATTTAGTATTTGAAGAATAAATTTAATTGGTCTTTGTATTCATTTTAGTAATATAGAGCTTTCTGTTTTCTATTAAATTTTTACAAAATTATTATCAAACTTTATGAGTACATGTTTAGTACATTCTTGAAGAAATAAAACTGTAACTTAACTAAATTTAATAACAATAAAACTTTAAAATTAAAATCTTAATTGAAGAGACAATGGTCTATTATTGCTAATATTGGAATCATGGTATTATTTTGTGAAATTATCTTTTTTTCTTAATATTTACTCATTTCATCATTTACCACTCTTTAAAGCTAGAGTATTTCAGTCATATATTACAGATGAACATAAGCATCGAGATACACTCGTGGATAATGCTTGTGTAATTAGTCAAATGTACAACAATATACTAAAAGACATGCTTCCACTCAAATGATTGCTTGATAGAACAATTACTGGAATAAGAAACCTATTAACTTCTAATAAAGAAATAATCGAACAATATAACCAAAAAGATGCACGAAAGATCCTAATATTTTTTCTTAAGAAGGGGGTGCATTGGGGAAGAGAAGCAATTGGCATGTTTAGGTATTGTGAGAACTTCAAAATTGCTATGACATTAAAAATTGAAGATATCAAGGTCTTGTCAGTGAGCAATTGAGTAACCAACTTCTATTAACTTACTTCTGTTATTTATATATGTACATCGATAAATCGATAAAATAGTTGATCATTCACTTTACTACTAACATATGGTATTAGATCTTAGTATTCTCTTATTGTTAAATTTGATATTGAGAGAAGTGCTTTAGATATAGGTGAATTTTCATGTGTAGCATATAGAAAACCATAGCCTTTACATTTGATATAGAAATCAAAGCCAGAGAAGTGGCATATGGTAAAGAGAGTACTGATACCTTTATTTTAGTAATATTCATACCTCACTAATTTACACTATAAATAAATTCTTTTATTTTAGCAAGATATCATTTGTACTTATTTCTACAAATTACTAAGGTAGAACAGCAATGTGATCCATTATTTCAAAACTATAATTTTGTTTTCAAAGACAAAAAGTGGAAGACATTTGAATTTTAAAGAAATTACATGATGCTAATTATATTTGGTTGAAAGTTTATAAATCCCTCTTAACAAATATATATTTTTCATAGCATGTGGTCATGGTATCTCATGAGAATACCCCCTTCTATCATCTTCCCATGGTCCCAATTTCCATACTAACTTTCTACCTCCCATTAATTTTTTTTTATTAAATAGTCAATTGTGAATAACGTATGGTCATCCATGGTTGTGGGGGAGTAGTTCATTATAACAATGGTAGGCTTGTCTCAGTGGTGCCCCTCCCTTTTGGCATCCAAATAAACCATTTTGACAAGGCTTTTGCAACCTATTCTAGTATCAAAATGGTGAGGGAGAGAAGTTTGAAAAAGGTGTGGATTAAAGGTAATTATATCAGCGTCATCAATTTCTTGAAGGGTATTACTCCCCCTAGTTGGATGATAAATTCAATCATTAAAGATTGCCTTGATAAGGTTAGGGACATAGATGATCCCATCATCTTTCATGTCTACCATGAGGTTAATTGTGTATCTAAAAGGATAGCAATTGTTATCATTAATTTTTTAACTCAAAATTATATGGCATATTAATCATAGGATCCTAGTAGATCTCCAAATACTCTTCATAATGATAATGGTGGTTGCTAAATGTAGTATGAATTTTGAAATGATGATAGTATATGCAAGTGAGTGGTTCCCTCAGGAAGAACTCTTTAATGGTGAA
Organism: Chamaecyparis obtusa; assembly: GCA_027943335.1. NCBI lineage: Eukaryota > Viridiplantae > Streptophyta > Pinopsida > Cupressales > Cupressaceae > Chamaecyparis > Chamaecyparis obtusa. The sequence continues at coordinate 241,823 of BSBK01001803.1, read as the reverse complement.
GTGGCCAAAATTTTTGGTTATTTTCATTTTGATTTCTTTCTTTCCAAGCTCACAAATCCCTAACACGCTAATTGAGGAATAAACTCTTTGTTCCAAAATAGGGGGTGGAAAAAATTGGTTAGAACCCATGTTGTATGAAAAATGGAAAAATATTGAATTGGTGTGGAGTGATCTATAAGTTGATGGCTTAATGGGATACATAAAGAAGCTCCATGGGGTCGATGCTATGGTCATCAAGGATTTTTCTTGTGGCTAAAAAGATGGGGTTTTGTGTGTCTATGACTTAGAAATGAATGTCAATGAAGAGATAGTTACCAAGGTCTCTAATAATTTGATAGAGGGTAGAAAATTCTATAGAGATAAAAATGTGCAAACACTAATACACTTGGGGTAAATTTCTGATGACCATTTCTGATGACTATGGTATTTAGTTTTCTCTGTCAGATTTTACAAAGGAATTTTTTTTTTTAAAACATTGCCCGCATTCATCAAAATTCTGACCACAGATGAGGATGTTTTACATTATAAATCACATGAGCATTAATTATAAAAATAAAATACATAATTCTTTCTTATTTTCACGCAAGACCTTGTAAGATCAAGATCGAGCCCTTACCACCATACAACTCCACTAAGACAAGAGAAAATCTAGAAGCTTTTGCAACCTCATACTGATCACCACTAACACCCACATCTAATTGCACTTTTCACCCATGATCCCACTTCTTGCATGGAGCTCGTACTCATCATCGAACCCTACCCTATTCACTACCTCCATAATATCTTCCTCTTTCTCTAGTTTTTTTACCCCTTCCTCGACCTCGTCTTTCCCTTCTCTATTCCCTAACCATTATGAAAACCCTATTGAATAAATGTTTCTATACGTCTTTAGCTTAGGGCATTTTGGGAAATATAGGGAAGAGTGCCATAAATCATTTTTCTATAAGGATATGCTAAGCAATTAATTTCTTATGTATGAGATAATAATAATGTATGAGGAATCCACTTTTATTGTGATATTTTAAATGTAGAATTAACTAGTAAAATTTCCTTATGTTTCATGGCTTGTGTTGTGATATTTTTAAATGTGGAAGTAACTAGTAAAATTTACTTATGTTTCATGGGACCATTTCACTAATAGTTTCTTAGATCCTTCCATTGGATCATCACCTTAGATACCTAATGGTGACTTGATAGGGGTCTCGAATCCCACCATGGGGATCACTAATTGAAAATAATCACTCTCAACTACTAAAGAAAAACCAATATCCTTCATTGCATGGTCTCTCTACATCAAAGAACACCCAATCCACCATCAAACTGACCCTAACCACTCCCTATTGATTTTTGTACACTAATTTATAGTGAATTGTAATTGAGCATGTAAGGGATGCTCAACTAGGGGTTGGTGGTAAAATTATATAACAAACTCCTCCTTCCCTTTTCTCTTGGAATCTTAAAACACCCTTTCCCTACTTTCATTTCACCAAGGGGCATGTGAATCCCATAGTTTATTTGCAAGCAAGGAGCACATCTTTGAAAGACCCTAAGGAAAAGAGGGTTGCTAGACCAGTCCAAAGAAATTGTATTATAAGAAAAAGACCATCTAGTTTCCAACCATGAATAAAACAACCATTTCTCAATCACAATTTGATCATACAACATAGAAATCATTGATAGTTTTGAGAAAAAATGTATTTTTTTGCTTCAACTTACCACCAAAATTTTCATACATGAACATCTCTTGTGAACTTTGATATTCATGGAAATATATTCCTCTAATCCAACTTCCATAACTAATTTTCAAATCTTTTGGACTATTCTGGAGGGTGTAACCAAATTGCATTTAAAAGTTGCAAAAGTTGTTAAGTAACTTTCATAACTTTGGTAACATTTTTTGTGAATCTATTGTCCTGTACTTCCTAGGACCTCTTAAGACCTTAAACATGAGTGTATCTCCACTCAAGACATCCTAAGACACCTAAAACTAGAAAAAATATTAAGAAGGAGATGCTAAGAAATTAATTACTTATGTATGAGATAATAATAAGGTATGAGGTATCCGCTTGTACTGTGACATTCTAAATGTAGAATTATGTATGAGATAATAATAAGGTATGAGGTATCCGCTTGTACTGTGACATTCTAAATGTAGAATTAACTAGTAAAATTTCCTTATGTTTCATGGCTTGTATTGTGATATTTTATTTTTATTTTTTATTTTTGAATTAACTAGTAAAATGTACTTGTCTTTCATGGGACCATTTCATTGGTAGTGTCTTAGGTCCCTCCATGTGATCATCACCTTTGATACCTGATGGTGACCTCATTGGAGTCTTGAATCCCACAATGGGGATTGATCAAAGAGAAAGAATCTGGAAGTTCATGCAGGGAGACCTGGTATGGCTATGGGATAAGATAAAAGAACCCAAAGGTATGTACAAAAATTTGATTTATTATGGAAGGGGCCATTAAAAATTCATACAAATTTTGGAAAAAATTCACTCATGTTGTCATACACAGATGAAAAAGTCTTACCATTGTCTTGCAATGGGAATGAATTGAAGTTGTATCAAATGTAAAGCATAAAATCTTTGTAACTGTACTAAAGTAGTTTGAGTTGTTTTTCCATTCCTAGTTTCTCTTACGGTGTTTTCAGCTAGCTCTATTTTGGTGTGATTCCTAGTTTTGTTTTTTGATCCTTTGTTTGATATTTATGATAAATCTAGAGATGTTGAGTTTTTTTCTCCATCCCTTGCGGTCCTCATCCCTAGTCAGAGCCTTCTTGCACCCATTTTTGGATAGGATATTTTTAAACTATTCATCAATTCAAATATCTTCACATTTAGGAAATAAAGGCTCTCAAATTTGGATTAATGAGTGTTCAATATTTAATACATTCTGATTTAGAACAAACTCACCATAGCCTATGTTATAGCTGATTTCTACACATTCAAAGATTTGAAGCGACTACTTAGTATTACCATCAAGAAAGACCTTGTGAGAAGAACCATCTTGATGCCCATATTTGGAAGTCACGGATGTCCTGGCCTACTCATAGAAAGAGGAGATTTAAGAAATAATAGTTTAGAATGTTTCTACACATGCTCAAGGTTCCAAATTAGTTATATTTCTTTTATTGACTCTATAAAAGAAGGCAAGAATTCAAATAAATATATCATCTATGAGAAATCAAGCTCACTAGTGACTACACAGTACTGAAGTATACACATTTTGAATGAAAGAATAAGGTTCCTAGAACAAAGTATCTTATGTGAGGAGAAGTGGAAAATGTGTGCTCTCATAATTTTTTTAGATTACAGAGAGGGGGAGTGAATAAGTAATCCCTGATTTCAAATACCTAAAAATATTTTATATAATTAATCGGTGATAGCTCAGTTAAACACGCTTTACTATTTACTAACAATAATAAGTAAACTTTAACAATCACCAAATCAAACACATAAATCATTCATCACATGTAACACCGGTATTTAACATGGAAACCCATCTTTGGGAAAAACCATTGTAGGACTCGTCACCCACTAGGAAAATACTCTTATGAAGTACGCCCGGTTAAGAGCCAATCTACTTAAAGATTACAAAACACACTGTTAGGTGTGACCAAGTCAAGGGATTTACCTCAGATCTATTAGGATATTCACCCTATAGGAGTGGACTAGTTAAAGGGCTTCAAACACTCTTTAGAATGTTACCTTTTTCAAGGATTTTACAATAAGATTGTTAGGTCAAATCTGTTTAGAGATTTCTCTGTTACAAATGATAGTAAGAAACTATAAATGATTTGACTTGTAGATTAAAAAATATCTTTACATAACCTGATCCTTTGTGCAATCTTCTATCTTCACTTCAATTCTTCAGTTTCCACTCGCTTCAACACTTCATCAGATTTTTCTTTTTGACTTGGAATCTCTCTCTTCTTTCTTTATTGCTTCATTCGGTGACTTCTTCAACTCGCCAACCATTTGTTCATACAAATCCATCCATCATATGGAAAACTTTTTCCTCTTAATCTCCTCTATTATGTTTTCGTCTGATAAATCGTAACTGTCCAATTCATTATATACCTTAAATTTGGATCTTAGTAACATTTTTTCTTTTCACCTAGGAACTTGAACTTTCTTGAAACGTGTTCCTTCTATTTCAGCCATTCAGATCTAAGTCGTAGATCTTCACCTTGAATTTTCTTGTCCATAGACCTTTCTAACTAACTTTCCTTGTAATCATGATCATCCGGCTCATCATAGCTAATCATTAATTGTTGTTCCAATCCTTGTATTTAATTAATTTTCATTACTCATTGGCTCATCCTCAATTTTGGTTAAATTCTCTCAGTGCCTATAAATTTCATGCTTGGTGCCTTGACTTCCTTTTCCTTTACTGAAACATACTTCCTTTTACCTTTTACCTTTACCGAGTGATATTTCTTGCTCGGTAGCCAAAAATATTTTGCTTATTGACTCGACAAATATTTATTACCATACCTTACAGACTTGATATAATCATATCTAGGTAAAAAAAAATTATATCATCATAACCTTACCATTTTTTGATCTGTATCAGGAACTCAATTAAGTTCTTCAACTTCATAACTTCTCACTTCATCTTCTTAACTCATTCACACTATCTCATAAACTGAATGATGTGGTAACATTATATAACCTAGAAATCAATTTCTTGACATCAATGACAAGAAAATAACTGATCTTACCTTTCTGATATCTTGTAATCATATGATCTTGGTAGATATTCATCATCATAACACCATCAGTTAAACAATCTCCAATCATTACTATCAATTATAGTAATAATCTCCCTCTTTGGCACAAATGGTAACACACTAGCAATCTTCAATGTCCAATTGATGATGGTAACACTTCACTATCTCTTATACTCCCTCTAAGCTGTAACTCCTCTATTTATATTCTCCCTCTTTCACTGTTGAGTCTTTTCTATCAGTAGATATTGGTTATTATTCCTCTTTGATAACTTCTTTTTTTGATAAGATAATATCCCGCCTTCCCCATCAGGAGCCAATGAAAATACTTAGGACCCTAACACTAAGGAGACCAATGATGACCAAGGAAATCCATCTACCCATTCCCCAAATACTCAAAATAAAAGAACTAGTCTAGAGGGGAGTATCAAAGTGAAGACTCTGGCAAGGGGGAAAAAGTGTGGCAGAACTTCAACATGAACACAAAATAGATGAGGATTATTAGGGAATTTGTGAACCCCAAAATCCTCAAGGACATCAATGACAAAATCTAGAAGGCGGACATGATTGACCCTACACTAGTCATCCTTAGTGACAAGGCCAAAGAAATGGAGATGAATCTCTTAAACAATGTGAAGAATAGCATGTTGGACAAGTTTAGGTCTTTTAAATGGCTCTTCCATGAACTTGAAGAACTCAAGGAAAAATCCTAGAGTGTCACAAACAACAAGGAACACAAAGCCATAGCGGATATGTGATGAGCCTGGACTCAAGGATCAATCTTCTGGAAGGTAAAATGAAAAGCCTTGAGGAAACCCTTAAAAGAATAGCAGAGAAAAAATTCAATATACTCAAAGCCTCCAATGAGCACATCAAATTTCTCATAGACAAAATGGAAGAGAAGATGGAAAGCAAGGAAGAGAAGAAGACCTTAGAGGAAAAAATGGTGAAGTCAAATGAAGGTCCAAGTAAGAGAACTAGAGCCAGGTCAAAGAGAAACATGGATGAAGAAGGCTCCAATGACATTCAAAAGATCAAAGAGGTGGAAGAGAAGATGGAGCTTCTTGAAAGTAATGTTGCCATGATGCTCAGGAACCTCACTTGATCCTGCTTCTTGGTGCCTTTTTTCCTATCCCTTTTTTGTTCTATTTTGATAGTACCTACTCTATGGTAGTATGACTCTCAGCTTGCCAGTGGCATGTTTCTTCATTTTCTTATGTTTTTTTATGTCTTGAACTCTTCGTTGCTACATCTTAAGTTGTTGTGGGTTTTAGAAACCTTGAAAAACCTATTTTACTTAATCAAAAACTTATTTTTCTGATCCTCATCTTTCTTTATGCAACACCAATATCATTTCCATTCATTATTAGTTTTATCTCCCTTCATTATCAGTTTCATCTCCCTCTTTGAATATAATGCCAAAGACACATACTCCTAAAAAAATTTCTCGGGTAGTAAATTATACCTTAATTGTAGATTTCTCATTGCATTCATAAACTTCTTTTCACAACTTCAGGCTTCATTTAAAGGGTGAACACTAGCATCAACTCACAAAATAGATATTCTATTAAATAATTGAATTTATGCAACATGTATCATGCCTTAGTTAATACTAGATAGGGGAAGAAACCCTAACTTACTTCAAAGATATTCAAAAGAATCCTTCAGTATTGGTTTGGTAAATATATCAACTTTCTACTTCTTAGAATTCACATACTCCATTATTGCATGCTTATCTTGTACTTGTTTTCTTAAGTAGAGGTACTTAATATATATGTGTTGTCTTTGAATGCATCACTAGATTCTTTGATATGTTAATAGCATTGGTATTATAAAAATAAATTGTAATTAGATCAGTAATATTTTCTTGCATACCTTTAAGTAATTATTTGATCCACACAATGTTAGAACAATTCATAGTTGTAGCAGCATACTCAACTTCGACAGTAGATTGTGAAATACAACTTTGATTCTTTCTTAACCATGTCACTAACTTTATTCATGTGTTGGAGGATATGCTCTGCATGTATGTCATGGATCATCAGACTAGGTGGGAGGAGTACCTTCATTTGGTGGAGTTTTCCTACAATAATGGGCATCACACTTCTCTAGGTATGCCTCCCTATTGGGAATTATATGGAAGACCATGTAGGACACCATTGAGTTAGGACTGCATTGAGGATAGATATGCTTTAGGTCCTGAGTTAGTGTGAGAGTTAGAGCAACAGGTGACATTGATCAGACAATGTCTGAAGGAGGTACAGGATATGAAGAAGAAGTATGCAGATGCCAAGAGGGAAGACTATAGTTATCAGGTTGGAGATAGGGTCTTTCTGAGAATGTGACCTCATAATAGTCCAATCCAATTTGGAAAGGGCTCTAATCTTGCACCTAGAATTGTTGGCCCTTTTGAGATACTTGAGCGGATAGGTCCTGTCGCCTATCTTCTTGCTTTGCCACTGAGCCTATCACACATCCATGATGTTTTTCATGTGTCAATGTTGAGAAAGTATATTTTTTATGAGACTCATATCATAGATTGGGATGCCTTGCAAGTGGAGTCAGACGGTTAGTTGGCTTTGGAGCCAATCCACATTTTGGCTCACCGAACGCTAGCACTTAAAGGCCGAGAGCTAGACTAGGTTAGGGTCCAGTGGGATTGCTATGATGAGGTGATGACATCATGAGAGGATGTAGCATAGATGGGAGCACAGTATCCCCATCTTTTTGATGAACTCTAGGAGGAAGTTCATGCCTAAGGGGGGAGGATGTGAGGCCTCACCCCGAGCCTATCATAGCCATTCAGCTCTACATTTGAGATAGACATATTTGATGATTATATTTTGATGCTCTATGGATTTTATTGATACTTTATGTTATGGATTATCACCTTAGAGTTTAGTTGCACATTCAGTTATGTTATTTTGATGAAATTGTTATATCTATTTGGAACCTTATGTGAAATTAAGTGGATTTTATGAATGATTATGATGATGAAGTTTAATTTGTAGTTAAATTATATACGTATGTAATGATTATGTTTCTAGTTTAATTTAGTGATGAATTGTATATTTCATGATGAGATTTATGTAAATTGTAAATGAATGATTATGCCATGTGAAACTTTGACTTAATTGGGATTAATTTCTTGAGAATTATTTGATTATAAAAGTTATAGAATTTACATGTTTATTTTTTTGGACTACTGATATTGGACTTGAGTGTGTAAGGAAATAGGCCATGGTAAATTCAAGGAACCATCACAGAGACTAATATGAAAATCTGTTTGAGCCAAGGTTTCTTCTAGTGAGAAGCCAAAAACCTCATTGTAATGTATTTAATTTGTAAAAGTATAGTGCATGAATGTAATTGATTTATTTGTTAATTTTAAATGTTATTTATTTAAGAATGCCCAAGTGGATATGCCACATGGCTTGTGTTGTGTCTTTTTTGTTTGTGTCACTTGACACATGTGTGTACTCGTGGCCATGACACGTCTTCTTGGGGATTGGTTGAACACCAACCTAGGAAGGTACCCTTTAGGATTCCCATGAAAATCACTTGGTTAGGGAGCTTGAGGTTTTGTCATATCAATGAATTTCGAATTTGAGCTTACATGGGTTTTTGGGGGGCCTAAAAGGTGTCTAGGGAAGTGTTAGGGCGATTTTTAGTAAGCCCACTTGATATACCTATGGGTAAGGGGTATTTTTAACCATAGGAAACCCCCATGTTGACCAAAAGACCCCTACAAAAGTTGGATTTTCAAAATGGACGAAAATCAACTTTTGAAGCAAGGTCTTGGGTAGAGTTTCATCCAATAATGATACAAGTCTTTGGTCCACTTTTTGGGCAACCTTTTTAGGAATCCTTATTTGGAAACCTTGTAAAAAGCTTGGGAAGTGTTGGAAATATAGATGTAGTAACTGAGAGGGGGGGGGGGGGGGTGAATCAGTTAACCATAAAATATTACCACTGATCCCTTAGATGTCTTATTAAATTATTTACTGCTGACATACAGAGAAATGCTGAAACTCAGTAATTGCAGAGAGTGTTAATTATAACTATTCTTAAGCATTCATCAGTGATTAACATGCATGAATAGAGAAAATACCATGAACACAAGAGACACCAGATTTAACGTGGAAACCCAATATGGGAAAAACCACCAATGTAACTAGTTACTGATTTTCACTCTTCTGAAGTGATGCCCTGTTAGGAGCCAACCCGGTAAAAGGATACAAAACACACTGTTAGGTGTGACCTTGTTAGAGGATTTAATCACCCTGCTAGGAGTGGCCTTGTAAGAGGTCTTGAAACAATTCAATAGAACTATCACCTTGTTAGAGGATTTAAAAAATGGCTATTAAACCAACTCGATTAGGAGATTTTGAAATCATTGCTACAATGGTAAGAAAGTAACAATGAAGTGACCTGAATAGTGATGCAACTAAATTGCTGATTACAGATCTCTATTCTGCTTCACTAGATCCTTCCTGATCAAATATATCTCTGCTGCTCTTCAAGGATATCTAACCATCCTTCAAAATTCGCTCATACTATTCTTCTCTTTCTTCTTTTTTCTTTCTCATAATTCACAACTTGACCTTCTATATATATACCATTCGGATTGTCAAGTCGGCACTAATAATTATTACAAACATCACTAATCATTACAACAGTCGGTTGGAATGAACCAAATTTATTTCTCAAATTGACAAAATCCTTTACTGGGACAACCTTTCTTGGTAAACATTAATCCGAAGAAGATTTCCTTTGGCGACCGAGAGAACTTGGTAAGTACTGCGAATTCTTCAACATCCTTTGGAGACCATGTGAACTCAGTAGACACTAACTTTCCTTCGATAACCGAGGAAGCTTGATTAACACTATTTTCTGCCATACTTTTCTTTTGACACCCGAGAGGTCTCAGTAGACAGTGGTAACTGCTTTGCTGACCGACTGAGCTCGGTAGACACTGGGAACTACTTTGCTGACCGAATGAGTTGACAATTGATATGATATCTGTGTGACATCAAAGACAACACATAATCATTCCAATAATCTCCTTCAGACAATTGTATCCAACAATCTCCCTCTTTGGCATTGATGGCAACACAATATGTCATAGCACAATGAAATTTCATAGCAAACATAGAATAAGGAACATATCCTTAGCTTCATTCTGATTCTCATCTCCCTTTGTCAGCAAACTTCTCTCTTTGACTGAAAACTCTCCCTCTTTTCTTCTTTTTAAAAAAAAACTCTTTCTTAGAAATTTCATGAAATAATGACAGCAAACAGAAAACTCTCCCTCTTTGACAACACATGCCAAAGATAACACACTTTCATTGAATATCAATGTACCTTAAGTATTGATTCATATGCAATGATTCCTTGACTATGCTACATCAACTGACTGATCTTCAACATGCTCTAGTTGATGCATTACTAAAACTCAATTTAGTGAGCCTCGGATAGGGGAATGACCCCTAACTTACCTCTTAGATACAAGAATGCATCCTTAGGTAGTGGCTTGGTGAAGATATTTGCAATTTGTTCTTTTGTATGAATATATTCCAATCTGATTTCCTTGTCCTGCACCAATTCTCTAACAAAGTGATATTTTATAGCAATGTGTTTGGTTTTGGAATGCATTACTGGATTCTTTGAAATATTTATTGCACTTGTATTATCACAAAACATAACAACTAGTTCTTTGATCTCAACTTTCATGCCTTCCAATAACTATTTGAACCAAACAATATTAGAGCAGTTTACTATTGTAGCAATGTATTCTACTTCTTCTATGGATTAGGATGTGCAATTTTGCTTTTTACTGGTCCAAGATACTAACCTTTTGCCAAGAAAAAGTGCTCCACCACTTGTACTCTTTCTGTCATCAATGTTTCCTGCCCAATCAACATTAGTAAACACTTTTAAGTCCAGATTGTCTCCAAATTTATACCACAAGCCATAATCTTCAGTTCCTTTCAAGTACCTCAAGATTCTTTTGATTGCCATCATGTGATTTTCTCTGGGTTTTGCTGAGAATCTTGCTACTATACCAACTGCTAAGGAAATATCAGGCCTTGTATGTACTACATACTGTAATTTTCCAATCATTGATCTATATAAGGTCTGATCTACTTCTTTTGAATCATCATCTTTGGTAAGCTTCAGTCCAGTACACATGGGTGTACCAACTAGTTTTGAATCTTCCATACCAAACTTCTTAAGTATTTCCTTGATGTATTTAGACTGAGTAATGTAGATACCATTCTTGCTCTGCTGAATTTGAAGTCCAACAAAGAATTTTATCTGACCAAACATAGACATTTCAAATTATTTGTTCATTTTCTTTGAAAATTCTTTGCACTGATCATCATTCCCTGTAAACACAGTATCATCCACAAATATTTCTGCCAAAACAATTTTGTTATCTGGTCCTTCTTTGATGTATAAATTACTATTGTCATTGGCTCTTTTGAAATCAATCTGAGTTAGATAGTTATGTAATCTTTCATACCATGCTTTAGGGGCTTCAGACCATATAGTGCTTTGTGTAACTTACAAACCATATCCCTTTTGTCTGGATCCATAAAACCTTTAGGTTGCTCAATGTAGACTTCTTCATCAAGAATACCATTGAGAAATGTAGATTTTATATCCATCTGATATACCTTAAATCCTTTATGTGCTGCATATGCAAGTAGAGTCCTTCCACCTTCTAATCTTGCAACAGGAGCAAAAGTCTCTTCATAATCTATACCTTCTTCTTGAGAATATCCTTTACATACCAATCTTGCTTTGTTTCTTGATACTTAACCATCTTCATTCAACTTATTTTTGAATACCCATTTTGTCCCAATTACATTTTTATCTTTAGGCCTAGGTACAAGAGTCCATGTCTTATTTTTTTCTATTTGCTCTATTTCTTCATTCATAGCCTCAATCCAACTTTCATTTTCCAATGCATCTTTGACATTTTTAGGTTCAAAATCAGCAAGTAAACATGTACCTTTTAGTTTATTCCTTGTCATAGTGCCATCTGATTTGTTTCCAATAATCTGATCTGGTGTATGATGCTTCCTGACACACTTGGCCAATACAGGTTCCTTTCTTCTTGAATGAGTTACATTTTCATCTTCTTGAATTTCATCTTCAGGTTCAGTTTTCTCAGGCTTGGTAGATATTTTCTTGGTAACTTCAGGCTGAGACTCGGTTTCTTGTGACTTGGTCTGAACTTCTTCTTGTGACTCGATTACTGTATTGGGCTCAGTTGATGTAGTCTCCTCATTGATAGATGTGTCTGGCAATGTATCAAGTTCAATGTAAACAAATTTTTTGCAATCCTTTGGTTCCCTTTTTCTTTCTTCTTCAGTCTTTTCTGCAAACTCATCTACTTTCACATGTGCAATTTCTATGATTTTATGAGTAGACAAATTTAGACATTTATATGCCTTACTTTTGCAAGAATATCCCAAAAATATTCCTTCATCACCTTTTGCATCAAGTTTGCCTTTTCTAGATTCTTGCAAGATGTAACATTTACTACCAAATACTTTTAGATAACTTACATTGGGTTTATAGCCATACCATAACTCATAAGGAGTTTTGAATGTGTCTTTCCTCAACTGTACTCGGTTCAAGGTATGAACTGCAATGCTAATAGCTTCCTTCCAGTATTTCATAGCAATGTTCTTCTCAATCATTAGAGTCCTTGCACAATCCATGATAGATTTGTTCCTCCTTTCAGCTATTCCATTCTGCTTAGGAGTTCTTGGAGCTGATACCTATCTTTTGATTCCTCTTTCAATGCAGAAATTATTGAATTCATGGGAGATAAATTCACCACCTCTATCTGATCTCAAGCACTTCATTCTTTTTCCTGTTTCCTTTTCTACTCTTTCCAAATACCATTTGAATTTCTCAAATGCTTCTGACTTTTCTCTTAAATACATAACAGTCATCATTCTAGAGTAATCATCAACAAAGAGAATAAAGAATTTTTCTCTAGTAGAGCTTTCAATTCCAATAGGTCCACATAAGTTAGTATGCACAATATCCAAAATATCTTCAGACTGATAGTTTTTACTTTTAAAGCTAGTCTTTCCCATTTTACCAATCTAACAATTCTTGCATAGACCAATATCAAGTTTCTTCAAAGTAGGAATACCTCTTACTTTCTTGAATTTTCTTATTTTCACCATATTATTAAAATTTACATGACATAACCTTTTGTGCCATAACCAACTTTCTTCAATTTGAGCAATAAAACATGAGCATTCACTGAGATCAAGATAAAATAGGTTACCTTTGGTTTGTTTGCCTGAACCAATTAGTTTTCCTTTGTCATTCAGCAGTCTTGCTTTGCCATTCATGAATTCAACCTTGAGTCCACTATTGATTAGTTGTGCTACACTTAGAAGATTATGTTTTAGTCCTTCAACGCAATATGCATTATCACATATAAGTTCTTTGTTTAATGAAATTCATCCTCTTCCTTTTATACAACAAGGTTCATTGTTTCCAAACCTTACACTACCACCATCATAGTCTTCAAAATGTTCAAACTTAGTTTTGTCACCAGTCATATGATGTGAGCATCCACTGTCTATAATCCATGTATCATTTTTGCTTATATGAGAGATAAGTGCCATCTCATCTTCATCATCATCAGATTCATCTTTTACAGCAATGAAGACAATTTCTTCTTCACTATCAGAATCCTTAGCCAAAAAACATGTTTTCTTACCTTTATCCTTGAATGACTTGAAATTCTTCTTGCCATTATACTTGTGACCTTTCTTCTCATCTTTGCTTTGTTTGTTTGGGCACCTAGCTGCAATATGACCAATTTCTTCATATGAAAAATAGATTAAGGAAGTTTTACCTTTGTATTTACCTCTGCCTCTAGTATATTTCTTTGCAAGTAATGCTTCAATAACTTCAAGATCACTGTCTGAACTTTCCTCTAATTCTTCTTCACTTTCTGACTGGATTTTCTTGCCCTTCTTAAGTGAGAGTTTGGCCTCAAATGCTGATTCAATATTTTTAGAAGTTGGAACATAGTTATCATAGTTGTCCAATTCAAAAGTTGTCAATCTTCCAACTAAGGCATCCAAAGTTATATTGTGATTTTGTTCACATCTTTCTTGAATAGCAGATACTCTTATTGCATAGATAGGAAGCAATGTTCCAAGAACCTTACTTATAATAGTTTCATCATCAATTTTTCGTCCAGAAGCTCTGATTGCACTAACACTCACCTTGATTCTTTCAACATATTTTGCAATGTTTTCATCTTCTTTCATCTTCATCTGATCAAATTGTCCTCTTAGGCTTTCTTCTTTGGCTCTTTACACATTGTCATCACCACCATAAATTTTCTTCAGCTTGTTCCACATTTCATAGGTAGTTGTGTAGTCTTTGATCTCATCAAATTCTTCATAGCTAAGGGCTGATGCAATATCTATCATCATGGTGTTATGGTTCTTTTTCTCTGCAATGTCTTCAACAGTTAATGTGCCAGTAGCAATAGTATATTCTTGATCAATATATTTGCATCCTAAATCACCAATGGAAGCCAGATGAAGTCTCATGAGACCTTGCCATGCTGAAAAGTTATCTCTGTTAAGCCTTGGAATTTCTCTCTTGTAAGACATCCTGCTCTTTAGCTTAGGTCCTTAAAACCCTTCCTGCAAGCACCAAATGCTCTAATACCAATTGTTGGAAATATAGATGTAGTAACTGAGAGGGGGGGGGGGTGAATCAGTTAACCACAAAATATTACCACTGATCCCTTAGATGTCCTATTAAATTATTTACTACTGACATATAGAGAAATGCTGAAACTCGGTAATTGTAGAGAGTGTTAATTATAACTATTCTTAAGCATTCATTAGTGATCAACATGCATGAATAAAGAAAATACCATGAACATAAGAGATACCAAATTTAACGTGGAAACCCAATATGGGAAAAACCACCAATGTAACTAGTTAATGATTTTCACTCTTCTGAAGTGATGCCCTATTAGGAGCCAATCCGATAAAAGGTTACAAAACACACTATTAGGTGTGACCTTGTTAGAGGATTTAATCACCCTGCTAGGAGTGGCCTTGTACGAGGTCTTGAAACAATTCAATAGAACTATCACCTTGTTAGAGGATTTACAAAATGGCTATTAAACCAACTTGGTTAGGATATTTTGAAATCACTACTACAATGGTAAGAAAGTAATAATGAAGTGACCTGAATAGTGATGCAACTGAATTGCTGATTACAAATCTCTATTCTACTTCACTAGATCCTTACTGATCAAATATATCTCTGCTGCTCTTCAAGGATATCTAACCATCCTTCAAAATTCACTCATACTATTCTTCTCTTTCTTCTTTTTTCTTTCTCATAATTCACAACTTAACCTTCTATATATATATACCATTTGGATTGTCAAGTCGGCACTAATAATTATTACAAAAATCACTAATCGTTACAACAGTCAGTTGGAATAAACCAACTTTATTTCTCAAATTGACAAAATCTTTTACTGGCATGACCTTGCTCAGTAAACATTAATCTGAAGAAGATTTCCTTTGGCGACCGAGAGAACTTGGTAAGTACTGTGAATTCTTCAACATCCTTTGGAGACTAAGTGAACTCGGTAGACACTAAATTTTGTTCGATAACCAAGGAAGCTCGGTTAACACTGTTTTCTACCATACTTTTCTTTTGACACCTGAGAGGTCTCAGTAGACACTAGTAACTACTTTGTTGACTGACTAAGCTCGGTAGACACTGGGAACTACTTTGCTGACCGATTGAGCTGACAATTGATATGACATCTGTGTGACATCAAAGACAACACATAATCATTCCAACAATCTCCTTCAGACAATTGTATCCAATAGGAAGGTCATCCAATTAGAGTGAGATCCTATCCCTAGAAGAGTATGTGGAGGCCTTTATAGAGGGGACTCTTCTTTGGGAAAAGTTTGACACCCACTCTCTAAATTTGGAGACTTAGCTATTTTGGAGAGGACTTTGGGAAGTGGAAAAGATCTTGATCAACTTTCTTCCATAAGCTTGGATCAAGGTTGGTGGCATTCTTCTCTTTGTTTGTTTTTGTTTTCATGTTGAGAGAAAGAGCTCTCATGTATGTTATTCTTGTATGGAAAATTTAGTTATTATGTTTCTTGTAGTGTATGTGTTGAGGACTTGTTATTTTTGTGATAATGGAGGATTTGTGAATCTTAAGTTTTGTTGTAGTTTTATTTCCTTTGTGTTGTGAAATTGTAGTTTTTATGGATATTATGAGAATCATGAGCTTGTTGTTGAGCATGATTTCTTAGCATTGTAAATGTGTAGTTTCATTTGTTGTGTTGGTGTTCGAAAACTCTTATGCTCTAACAGGCTGCCAATATACCCTCAAAGGATTTTATGAATGGTTAGCTCCAAAATTTCTATGAGGTCTTAGGGTAATTGGACCAACTATAGGGACAAGACTGCCATCTTCTGCTTTTGGCTCTGCAAAACCAAGGCAGGTACACCTAATTTAGATAGAAATCAAACTCACTACACACCCTATACTTCTGGATTCATAAAGCAGATCATAGTAAAGGACTACTAAATACTAACCAGGTATCCATTGAGTCAACTCTACTATGCAAGGTAAAATGGACTTGTGAAGGGTATTACTTGAAATGGTATTGATATATAGATATGCAGGAAATAACCAAAATCCATCAAACATTGGACTCAACTGAATGTACTAATCCTTGATCAGTGCCATTATCCATTGGGAAAATCATCAAATGCAAATATAGAAGCATGAACCAACTACTGTTAAAGATTCAAAGCCATAAATACAACTATCCCAGCCCATCCACTGCTTATAAGATCCTTCTATAGATAGCCAAAATGAATCTATGCCCTATCTGAAGTATATTTCACTTGATCCTAGATCAAGAACTAAAGACTAGAACACATGCAGAGGGAACCCAATGCAATGGATCAGAAAATCCAAAACTCACAAGATTGACACCAAGGAGAGACATGAAAGCATGAGTAATTGTATTAAGTTTGATGAATCATGTACATGTCTATACCAAAAATGAGACAACCACTTCAATAACCTGCAAAAGATATCAAAAAGTTCTATTTAGCCTCCCACAATGCGACAAAATTCACTACTTCCCATAGGAACCAAACAGAGTGGAACCATTTACAAGTCAAAATTTCAACCATTTATACTAGGGTTACAAGGCAAGCACCATCACTTTGAAAATTCAAAATCACCTAACCCCACCGAGAAATAAAACAAACATGATAGGGGTCAAGCCACAACCTGCAAGCTCAAAATAGTCAAATCAACCAGCTGCAAACACTTCTCGAGCTAAGACTAAAATCATTCCTCATGGTACAAATCCCTCTGCAAACAACCGTCAAGCACTCAGGACCACACTGCAAATCATTTCTCACCAAACAGGGTCTAATCTGGCATTCAATTCCATAAAAAATGGTACCCCTTGTCGCTGGAAATTCACAGACATTCAAATTTGAAATAGCAATGGCTATCATGCACTTGGCGGGAACAATGTTCTTCAACTTTTTGCCCCTAGCAGTGCAACTGCGTAGTCTCATCTCTCACCACCACAGGAAATCGGTTCAAGATTACGCTTGGTCGCCTGATCGCATAACCTAGATATGGGTTATGTGAACATGCGACAACCTTCTCCCTTTGCCTTCCCTTAATTGTTGATGCTAGACCGCCGCCACAACAGGGTTTGTCACATGTTCGCAAGCCAGGAAACTGGCTTACGTGAACATGTGCCCTACCGGCCGTCAAAACACCACCGAGAATCTTAAGCCTAGGCTCGCATTCAAAATTCACCATCCCGCTAGCATGGTCCAACCAGAAACCACCACGATACCATCTGCCAGCTCACCCACCAAACAGCTGCAAACAGGCCCCAGGACATGTGGCACCCTATCGTATGATCGCATAGCCCAGGGATGGGCTATGCGAACATGCGATAGCCAGTGAACTTGTATCTTGGCACGTACAACTCTACAATCATGCAACTCCACAACCGCATCACTAGACGGTTGATCAATCTGCAAACAGGCCCAGCATCGAATGGCGGGTGCATGATCGCATGGGCTTGAAACCTCCCATGAGATCATGCGCTAGCCATAGGATCTGCCACATCACCCCTACAGATGCCACACTACCACCTTTGCCAGCGAGCCAAGGACACGCATCGACCGGTCGCATGATCGCATAGCCAATGAAAGGGCTATGCGATCATGCGATGACCAACCAAAAGCTGCCACATCACCACCATTGCCGAAGAAGCCCTACCCTCAATAGCTTGAAAAACTCGGGCCCACCACTACGTGACCTAGTGACCGAAGCAAAGAAAACTACTAGCCAAGTCGTGAGATGCAAAGGCCTAAATTGCCAAAATCAAGCGACAAGGAGAAAACCGCCAATCGCCAAATCGCTGAATGAGAACTTAACCACCCGTCAGCTGAACACCACAAAAGATAGGGACCCATGCGGACACGTGGCAAGTGGTCACATGATCGCATGTCAGAGAAGTCTAACATGCGGCCATGCGATGACAAATAAGAACGTGCCATCTGTCCCCCCTTCGACACCAGGCCCACTTCACCGAGGCAACACTAGAAACAAACAAGATCAACGACAGGTGCATGATTGCATGGGTAAGGAATATTCCATGTGATCACATGCTGACCGTTGATCTCCTCCCTCTGGCCCCACATCATCATACTTGCACAGTTAAGACAAAGAACAAGGAGAGCTGGTAGAAAGGAAGACATGCAAGGTCGAAAACAATGTAGGTTTTCGGTGAGAGGTTGAAAACACATAGGAATTTCCAATAGATCGAAAGACAAACAAAGAAGTTGAAAACACAAAGTTTTTATGCAGGCCAAAGAGGTTGAAAACAACATAGTTTTTCGGTGAGAGGTCAAAAACACACAGGAATTTTTGACAGACCGAAAGGCAAACAAAGAAGCCGAAAACACACAAAGTTTTTATGCAAGCCAAAGAGGTTGAAAACAACATGGATTTTTGAAAAAACTGTGGGTTTTCGACACTGTGGCAAAATTTTAAAATTTGCTTCCCGCGGACCTTAGAAATTGAAAATCTTTCTAGGTTTGGCGAATTAAGAAATGTAATTTGGACTAGAGCTTGGTGACAATGCAAGGAACACAGGAGCATGACACTTGACAAACACATTGCATGGAATAGGCCAATTTCACAAGATTTGCAATGACAGAAAATTGGCCTAACATGTTGGTTTTTGAAGTTTCTTGTATGTGTTGTAGTGTTTTGTTGAGGGATTTCTCAAGGCCATACTCACCCTTGGGAGGGAAGAGTAGCCTTGGAGGTGAAGGGTATCGTTGGGACATTCAAGGGTGTAGAGTCTCTCCTTGGATAGGAGAGGGATGAAACATGGATGTATGGGCTCCATGTAGCCATCTCTATTATATGTTTTGTATATTTGGGGTCATAAGGAGTTTGTTGAGATTGTGTTTGTGGTGAAAGATTCATGATCAGGAAGCCAAGTGATGGTTTATCTCTTATCATGAGATTTTTTTTCTCCCCTTGAAATGGATCCACCTTCACCCCTCTTTTTGAGTCATTTTTAGACTCTTTGTTTAGCCTTGGAAGGGAGTTTTCATTGTGTTTCTTTTATGTTGTTGTTATTGTGGGTTTGCTTGTTTGTCTCCTTGTCTTTTTGATGGCTCCCCAAGCTTGGGGGTGGCTTCTTAGAAGCCTAGGATGGGAGGTGAGAACTCCTTGGCCTATGTATTTTTGTATTGCAGGATTTTGGAGCCATTGAAGACTTCATGGCTGGAGTTGAAACCTTGAAGAGTGATGATATGTTCTTATTTGAGTTGGTTCTCTTTTGTTTCAAGATTATGTCATTGTATTCCTTCATCTACTTGGGAGCAATAAAATATAAAAATGTTTAGTATAGGACGGGAATTGGAGCCTACTCTACACCTCCTAGAAGACTAACCCTTTTGGGGGACCCACCTGGGCCTTTCCCAAAAGGACTCTAAAAAAAGAAAAGATCTCCTTTAATAAAAAAATTTTCCCCTCAAAACCCATGTTGGTGGGCATTTTCTATTTATACTATAAAAAAAAAAAAGAAAAAAAAAGAGAATACACTTATATTAAAAGTGCCTAGTGCACTTGTTTCATTTTTTTTAAAAAATTAAATTAAAAAAAAGCTTATTAATTTTTTTTTAAAATAAATTTGCTGGGGGGGGGGGGGGACTCATGGTCCCCACACCCCCCTCTCCATCTTCCACCGCAAAGGGGCCCTGCTCTACAAGTACTGCCTGCGACACGACACGTATGGGCCTGCAAAGTAGTGTCCGCCCTGCAATGGGTGGTCCTCCCATGTGGGGCTCGCCGCCAGTCCCTTCCAAAGGGACTTTAAAATGTTAAATTTTTTTAATGTTTTTTTAAATTTTTGTTTAAAATTATTAGTTAATACAATATTAATTAATATGTAATATAAATTGATTTTTAATATTATTAATATATATTACATATTAATTAATTAATATTTTGATTTCTAATATTAATAATTATATTAATATATAATATATATTTAATTAATAATATATTATTAATTAATTTCTATATTAGTTATTAATTAATTATTATATTTAATTTTATTTTATTTCTTCTATAATTATATTAATATATAATATGTAATTGATCAATATAATATTAATATAATATTAATTAAATTATATATTATGTATTAATTTAATTGCTATAATTGTTATATATTAATAAATATTATGAGGAATAACGGTATAATATTTTGGCTATTAAAATTATATTTCCTTGTTTTTTTAATGGATTAATATGTTATAATATTAACTAACATATATATTATTGTTAATTAATTTATGCATTAATATCATTTTGGGTTAGGTTAAATTAACCGTCCTGATTAGCTGAATGTTTTAATGGCATGTTAATCCCTATAACTGTAAATTTAATTGAGACCTTAGCCTTGTGAAGTATTGAGGGTTGTTGGACCCTAATTCTTCTTCATTTAAGTTCTTCACTTGACAGAGACAACTCTATGAAAACCTAGTAGACATCACCGCATGTAGATCAAGTTCCATACATTCTAACCCATTGCGAATTTTGGCTTTACAACTCTCTAGTTGGTCCTAGACTTGTTTGATAACCTATCAAACCTTACACTTATTACCTTTCAAAAAAAAGTTGATGTTTTTTTGAGTGAAATTTATGGGCATGACATAAATTCTCTTCAAAAGAAAGTTGTGTCACTTGTTCTTTTTCTGTTATCAATATTTCTAGCCCAGTCAGTATCAATATACACCTTAAGATCAAAATCTCCTCCTTTTGTATATAACAAATTGAAATATTTAGTCTCGTTTAGATATCTAAATATTCTCTTCATTGCAGACATACATGTCTCCTTTGGCTTAGTAGAAAACCTTTTAATTATACCAATTGAATGTGCAATATCTTGTGAGTTGTGAACAACATACTGTGGTTTACCAATTATGGATCGGTAAAGTGTTTCATTTATAGTGGGGATGATAGCCACAAAACTTCACTACTATAGTAAAAAGTCTACTCGGTTAGAGATACAATGATATTGATTTTTGATAGCTTACCCTATTAAGAGTATTAACTTATTTAAGAGTCTAAAGACCATTTAATTCAACCTTTATAAAGGATTTTACAATTCTAATCTAAGAACTATACCTAGTTAAAGGATTTAAAATGTAAGGTCTCTTAGGATTTGTTTGGTTAAGAGACTTTACAATTTTGGTTACAAAATTAATCAATAAAAAATATGTTTGTAGTACTTGCATCAATCATATTCTTATCAGATTCACTATGCTCATTAACTGATCACCTCATACTATGCTTCACTCTTAATGTCAATTTTGTACTTGGTATATTCAACTCTGAATCAAAATTACACTCTACTCTTTACTGCTTTGTTACTCAGTGGCTTTTGTTCTCATAACCTTTTCTCTACAATCTCTTCTTGACATCCACACACACACACACACACACACACACACACTTAGATCTAATTTATATACAATTCTAGAAGTGGTGGAAATGTTCTAGAATCATCTCTTTAAGCAGTGCTAGAATTGGTTACTCCTACAATGCATATTCACATTTAACTATTATTAGTGGATCTCACCTTGTAATCATGTATAATTATCATTATTAGATCTTGAATATTCTATTAGACAATCTCCTCGAGATTTAAAAACTATTTTTTTCTCAGTGTCTAGGTTCATTGTATCTAGTGATTCATCTTATGTCGGCATGTCATTCTCGGTAATATTTTTTTCTTTTTTCTCAGTATACATATTATCTCTCAATTTGGTAGATGTTGTAGCTTGGTACAACTCATTTCTCTATAAAAAAATTCCTTTTCCTTAGCCAAAAACTATCTCTCCTTTATTTATGTTTACCGACTAGCTTATTGTTCTTACTGACTTGACTTTCCTTCTTTACCAAATGACTTTGATGATCATTATGACTTTATCATAACTAATGACAACAAAATAACTCTTAAGAGTGTCAATCTCCCTCTTTGGAATTAGTTTGGTATCTTTACTAAAAACCTTAAAAGTCATCAAAATTATTCCCTTAGCAAAATTGTCAAAATTTATCCATGTATACATATCTCAATTAAACATTTACTTATTACTCCCCCTGTAGTAATAATCCTGTACTCATATATTTCCTCATATACATATTTTATATTTTATGTCATAAAACTCTTATATAAATAATCCCAAGGAAATGTGGATCTCATTAGTGGATTCATGGAGAAAAATCTATCATATTATTGGTAAGAAATAGGCCTTTGATTGATAAAAAGAGGAAAATATTCTACAAAGCTCTGTAAACAACATTGAGAAGGAGCTTCAAGTTAAGGGTTTTGATCCTCAATTGGAAGAGCAACTTGTATGGGTTAAAGGGAAAATTAGGAGAACAATACAATATAAGATTAAGAGATAGAAAAATAGAGCCAAGATAAACTGGATGAAGGATGGTGACAAAGGTAAAAAATACTTCTTTAATATTATAATGGATAAGGAAAAAAAGAAATTAATCTAGGGCATCCTGATTGATGGGGATCTGTCTAAGGATCCAAATTCTATTAAAGAGGCTTTCTTTAGATTTTACAACTTGACTTAGTTACATCATAACATAATGAGACCAATATGTCCAATCTAGAGAAGTGTCTAAAGCTTATTCTAAAGAAAATATCAGATAGTGAGGCTTTGGAACTTGACAAACCTATGTCTCTTGATGAGATAGATGCTGGAATTCTTTCTCTAGCCAATGATAAATCAATTGGCCCTGATGGCCTCCTAGCTGAATTCTATAAACATAATAGGGAATGGATTGGCTCTGAGCTCCTGGATCTGTATGAAGATACTTTCAATCAGGGATCTTTAGGTGATGACATTAATAGAGGGATTATTAATCTCCTTCCTATGGGTGCTGATAAGACTCAAGTAAAAAATTGGAGACCTATACCTCTATTAAATTTTTCATACAAGATTGTGGCTCGAGTTTTGGCTCGAAGGATTGGAGGACTTCATAATGGGTTTATTTTCTCCACCCAAATAGGTTCATAATGGCTAGAATGCAATGATGGTTTTGTTAGATTTTGAAAAGGCCCGTGATAGGATTAATGCCCCTTTATAAGAGCTGTAAGCTCACTATACCTTTAACATGATTTTTTATACCTTTAATAGGGTTAATATTCATCTAACAAGGAAATGTACTAGGTAATAATCAACTCCTAACATGGCTAGCTCTCCTAACAGGGACATTATACTTTATTGCATATTTGTAGGTACCATTCCCACTAGGGTTTCCTAGAAAACAAATAATCGTGTTATGAGTTATGTGTTATTTTTTTTATGTTCTTTTCATTTCATAAATCATATTGTTTATTTGGAACTGGTTTAAGTTTAATTTAAAGTTCTATAATACTGATTCCCCCCCTTTGAGTATTACTCAATCTTAACAATTGGTATCATAGCTTTTGGCCCTTGGAGAGAAAGTCTAACAACTTAAGGGAGAACGAAATGGATTCAGAAATTTTGCAACAAAACTTTGAAGTGACACTTGATGATCTAGAAAAAGAAAAGGCTGAGATTGACAACTTGAAATTCAAATTAAGAAGACCAGAAGGTTTTATCAAGAAACTAAAGGAACAACTTGAACTTTCAATAAATCAAAGACAAGACCTTATGGAAAAGATGAAGGAGGATTCAAAAAATGATACATCAGACCAAGTAAAGAAGCTGGAGCAAGAAAAAGAACAAATCAATATTTTGATGATTCAAGAGATCAAACATGAAAATGACGAAGATACAAAATTGAAGAGACTCTAAAAGGAGAAAACATATAGATAGAACAAATGTAGATTGAACTTGATCACTATAAGGATAAATTGCTAGAATTAGAGAAGTATAATTATATCATTAAAGGTGAAGTCACTTAATCCAAGTTACACATTGAGAAATTACATATGAGTGGTGAGAAAATTGATGAACAAAGAGAGAGAGAGAGAGAGAGAGAGAGAGAGAGAGAGAGAGAGAGAGAGAGAGAGAGTATAATGAAGGATAATGTTGTAAGACTCATAAAGAATCAAATTAAGAGAACATTGAAGAAAGATCTACTTTTGAAGAACCTAGAGATTAGATCAGACCTTTCAGAGGTAGATGCTTTGGATGCAACAAAGTCAAAGACATAAAAAGAGATTGTAGAGGTAAAGGCCCTTTTAGATCCTTTGCTAGTTATTTTTATAACTATTATGCATATGGACACAAGAAAGCAGAATGTAGGAAACCTGATTAGTCAAGAAACATATGAGATTACATCAGAGAAGAATCAGGAGCTAAGATCACATGATACAAATGCAATAAACTTGGGCATACTGGAAGGTTTTACAAACTACAGGTTAATCGGGATAGAAGACTACCTACATGTGACAAATGAAACAACTTAGGCCATATAAATTTTTTTTGCAAGTATAATAGAATGGACAAAAGAAGAGGACCACCTCCTATGGTTATAAAGAAAAATATTGGTGACAGTGGTAAAAGTCTTGGTGAATACATGGATGAATTCAAGAATCATTTTAGGAAACTAGCAAATGAAGATGATGGAAAGATATGAAAGGTCAAAGAATTTAATAAGGCATTGGTTTAGAGAGAGACAAGAGATGATACTATGTCTTTGCATGATGTTAACATTGCTACATCGACCTAGAAGGCCAAGCATGTCCTTAGGGGGAGTATTGGATGAAGACAACATATTATATCCAACCCCTGATTCTGAGGAATGAGCTCATGCAAGCTTAGTTATGGTGTATACTGACACTATGGAGTCTACATCTGTGATCGTAGAGTTTGAAGATTCATATCCTATCAACGCGAGATTTGTGATTGATTGGATAGTATGTGAATTTAAGATAATTATGTTAAGTCCATTTACTCACTTGGTGATGAATAAAAGACCTCAAAGAAACACACTTCTTCACCATTTTATGATAAGCAACCAAGGAGTGCGGAGTTAAGAAGCATATCAAACCACCAGAAAATTACATTGCGTGATTGATCAAAGAAGAATTCCCAAATTTAGCATGTTAATGGTATTTAGATTGTTTACCCAAACAAGAAGCTATGGATGCACCTTTGATATATGATGTTGTGGATAGGCCTAGATATAAATTCAAAAGATATCCCTTTAAGTCTCATGAGGATGATCTTGAAGGAGTCTTCTTGCAAACACCATACAACATCTTGCACTAGAGGATATTAGAGATTACATTCATTCCAACTATGAGACAATAGGAGACACATAAATATATATAGGAAGATAGATGAAATGATTGAATATGATACCAAAATGAAGGATGAATTCAAACACTTAGATGATCTATCCATCATAAATTTAACCCTCTTAAATGAATTTAGTAGAACATAATGATTTAAAATAATACTTAGCAAAGTTTATGATCAGTTTGCTTGGATAGGAGAGGAGTTTGTGAAGATATGTACTTAGCTGATTCATGACATAACTAGACTAGATAACACTAGAGCTATCCCTGTGGTAGAGAAAAATATAAAGAAAAAAATTTGAAACCCTAACTCATTCAAAATGGGATAATTGAGCTATGACTGTCAATGACATATTCCAACAAGATGTAAGACTAGTTGCAATGCTTCTAGGATAGAAGCTATATTATAGCAATAGAACTAATTAAGTTTTAGTGGGACTCATAATGATGGCCTAAAGAATGGTCAAAGAAAAGACCAAGTAAAATCTATGTGATATTTTGGTACAACAATTCTTGGATAATGTAAAGATAATTTAGAAGCATAAATCTAAAGCATTTAGATTTGGCTCACTACTAGTTCATATGTGCATTCATATTGAGAATAAGTTTCCTAGAATGAATCCTAGAGCATGGAAGGACAACATACCCACTAGTATTCAGATATCAAATAGCTACCAAAGATAGAAGAATACATGGGTAGATGGTGAGTTAGTTTCTATCATCAAGATTCTGCAAAGGAAAATGAAGGAAATATATATGATTCTTGAAGAATTGGTTGAAAAATAGAAGGATACAATCTATTTCATTGTTGAAACTGATTGTGTATGCTTTGAAGCAGTTGAACCTAGGAATAAATTATGTTACCCTATAGGATATGAGGTCAGTTGTGAGGCTCTTGTGATGTAGATAAAACATCTACTAGCATCTAAAGTTGACACATCTAAGGAGAGATAGGGAACATATGTCAAAAAGTCATAAAAAGTTGGAGAAGAACATGATAAGGGAACAAGGAAAGGGAAGATAGAGAATATGGTTGATGATATGATAGTAAAGGTCAGGATAACCAATGAAAAACTAAAAGGAATAAGGACTAAGATGATAGAAGGAACCTTTGGACCTATAAGTATGACAATTGAATCTCCTCCACCTTCTAAAATAGAAATTATAACAGGTACTACTTCTGATATAATTGATCTATCTATCACTCGTAAGAAGATAGCACAATAAGAAGTACCTGCGGACACACCAAGAAGATCTACAAGATCAAAAAAACCTAATATCCCAAAGAAACAAAAGGTTGAAGAGGAAGAAAAGAGGAAAGAAGAAAAGGTAACTAAGAAGAAAGAAGACAAAGTAGAACAAAAGAAAGTAGAAAACTTATGAAAACCAAACATAAAAATACTGCATAAAAGGATAATAAGATATGGTAACATGAAAACTATTAAGATGTACTATGAGAGGTATGACTCTGATAATCAGTCAGTAATAGAAGACATGGTGATTGAACATCTACTTGTATACAAAAAGAATCTACAGGAAATAGAGGAAAGTATTCTTAAAGACTTGTATGGCAAGTTAGAAACCAGAAAACAACTTGCACAAATTGAAGAAGAGGCAATAAGAAATAAACCTATTGAGGATATGTTTCTTGTAGTCTTTATATAGGAAAGAGAGAAAATAATCAAGGAGATCAAACCTTTATTGAGAACAAAAGTAAGACTTGTGAAGATAATGGCTAGAAAATATGTTGAGGTCATTGAGGATACACAAAATGAACTAGATCAAATACTGGTGAGTGCCATTCCTAAGAAAGCTTCACTTCCTAAGGCTACCAGGCCCACACCTATAGGAATAGGAGAAATCTCTAAGTCAGCTGAGGTTAATGTGGAAAGGAGCAAAGCAAGTTTAGATAAGAAACCAAATTTCTTTATTGCTGGTATGCTTGTAACTCTTCACACTAAACTTGATGAGGGTGATCCTTTTCAAGGAAACATGGATAGTGTCATGAAATAAGAAGAAGAATGATAGAAAAAAGAAGATTGGAAAGAAGAAGAACAAAAAGAAGAAGGAAAGGAAGAGGAAGGACAACAAGAGGAAGAACAAAGAGAAGAGATAGGGACAGGTAAAGAAGAGACAAGAATTGATACCAAGAAAGAACTTGATACTTCCACCAATTTATTTTTTGCAAGTATGGAAAATCCTATGAGAACTAGCATAGAGAATATGGATGAGGATGAATTGATGAGAGTGGCCTTCATGGCATTTGTTGAGGAAAAAGAAAGATCAAAATAGAAAGGTGACAAAAAGGTTAAGGTAATTGCTAGGATAGTTGATATAGTGAATAAAATACTCCCTATACCTCTTGTATTTCAAGGAAAAGATGATGCTGAGAACCTTAACATGGCATTAGAAAACTTTGATAGTCACTATGAGTCTCTAGTGAATATCGCAGAGGAGAAGGTAGAGAAAATATATCTAGAGAAAAAGTTGAAGGAAGTATGCCAGTCTATTTCATGGGACTTGGGAAATCTGAGAACAACCACATCCAAGGCTAAAAATTATGTTACACATGGAAGAAAGTTTTATAGCTATGCATTAACCCTCTCAACCAAATTCAAAAAATTGAGGATATAATGCCTAAGGACATGACTACTTTGGATAGTATGATGAATAGTTGTGAGACCTCACAAATTGTATTGGAGATGGACAAACATGCATCAAAGATTTCTGATAAGATGACTGCATTAGATATAGAGAAAGGGAGAGTAATGACAAGATTTTATTCAATGAAGTGTCTAATCACTCCTAAGCTATCAATTTTAGAGGCACATCTTACTAAGACGGAGAAGATTGGGGATTCAATAACCAATTCTATACCCATCGAATTGAAGGTAGTAGAGACTTCATCTTATGCATTGAATGGGATAATTCATGTCAGTAAATTATTGATCAAATCATGGATTGATTAAGTGAAGACCTTGGAAGATTCCTTCCAAGATATTCTGAAACTAGTGAGCAAGCACTAAGCTCCACATTTTTGGAAATTTTGCAGTCTTGGGTATGCCTTTGCCATTGATGTAAAATGGGGAGAGGAACAAGAAAAATGAGAAGAGAAAATGTAAATGAAAATAAAAGAAAACTGTAAATATTAAAAAAGGAATATATATATATATATATATATATATATATATATATATATATATATATATATATATATATATATATATATATATATATATATATATATATATATATATATATATATATATATATATATATATATATATATATATATATATATATATACATATATAAAGAAGAAGGAAGAGTACAGTTAGTGTTTTGGACACTTAGTCAATTTTTGTTAAGTGTTGTGATCAAAGCCAAAGGGAGAGATTTTTGGAAAGTGATGTTTTGAGAGAACTATGAAGAACTTGAGAGTTGTCATTTATGGAAACACATATGATATGGTGATTGCATGAAGTAAGTATGAGTGTTGAAGATACAGTCTTGAAAATTACTAAGTATGGAATCATATTTATAGAGTACTGCAAAACTGCTTTGGACATTAAAGACAATATATGATAAATGATAGATTGTGAGCTTAGAGGAAGAAATTTTGGGATGTGTATGACCTTTATTTAAGATTGCTTGTGATTTGGTATTGATATTAGTAAGTTACAATGATATAAAGATATGCGAAGGTAGGGGAATAGTGAAACATGGCATATGAATAGCCGTGATGATTAAGGGAATGTAAGAGGGAATGGTAACATGATAAGTTAGATAAATATTGTATATTGCCAAAAATTTGGTAATACAAGATCACCAAATTAGTATTTATCATTAGCATTATTAATTATTATGTTTTGCATTGTATTTGAGAGTTGAATGAATGAAAAAATACATACAAATGAAGAATGTTTTGTGAAAGCGATATATCATATATGTGAGATATGGATTTGAGTTTAGGATATTAGTAATGGTTGATGAAAGATGTGAGATCAGTGATTGATAGAGGATATTGAGAGCTATAACTGGAGATATCAAAGCATAGAAGATGTTTATATTGTTCATTCTTCAAGAGCACTTTGTAACCGAAGTATTGATTGTAAGACTTGTAGGCTCACTATACCTTTAACAAGGTTTTGTATATGCTTAACAGGGTTAATATTCCTCTAACAAGGAAACATACTATGTAATACTCAAATCCTAACATGCCTAGGTCTTCTAACAAGAACATTATACTTTAGTGCATATTTGTGGGTCCCATCCCACCAAGGTTTTCTTTTGGCCAGGGTTTCCTTGAAAAGAA
Source organism: Chamaecyparis obtusa (assembly GCA_027943335.1). Taxonomy (NCBI): domain Eukaryota; kingdom Viridiplantae; phylum Streptophyta; class Pinopsida; order Cupressales; family Cupressaceae; genus Chamaecyparis; species Chamaecyparis obtusa. Next base: position 211,846 of record BSBK01001803.1, on the reverse strand, counting down.
ATAATGGTGTTATGAGTTATGTGTTGTTTTTTTATGTTATTTTCATTTTAGAAATCATATTGTTTATTTGGAATTGGTTTAAGTTTAATTTAAAGTGTTGTAATACTGATTCCCCCCTCTCAGTATTACTCAATCCTAATAGATGCCCCATTGCCCCTACCCTAATTGTTATTGCATAAAATGCTCTATTTTATATTCTAAGGACTCCTCAATTAGGACCCCCTTTCAGAGGTATCACCCTTCCTCATAATGATGAGTTAAATAATGCTCAATTTGTAGATGACACAACATTATTTTAGAGATGGATGAGGATAAATTTGACAATATGAACAACGGGCTTAAATTTTTTTACTTGGTATCTTTGTCTAAAGTGTCTCTATTGGTGTTCTTTTTCCCCAAAGGTCATATTGGCATCAGGATTGATAGGGCTAGTGTCACATTCACTCAACACTCCAAATATGATAGGAAAAAGGGCCAACTGACAAGGATCAAAGAGAGATCCTTCTACACTTTGAGCTCCACATCACTCAGGTGGGTGTAGCTCATCTGGACACTCATACAACTTGTGTCACACTACAGGCCTGCAGGTCACTGACTGTGGAATGGCTCTCAAACTCCTAGGTATCCTATACCTCAATGAAGCCAATATCTCATGCAATAGCCCAACTTGCATGGAGTGAGTATGAAAACTAGAGACCTATCCTAACAACATGAAAGGGAAAAGGTGGGACTAAATGAAAATGATTTAAAAAGGATTGAAAGGACCACTGAGATGCCCTAAGTCTCTGATAGACCAGTGCCTTATCCAATGGGCGATAGAGTCAAATACCCTACTGCAAGAGACAGTTGTGAAACAAGAACATAATATGCTCAATGTGTTGATGTCTGACATCAATCACACACCATGACCAAACCTCAACTTAACACCCACCTGTGCATTCAAGCATGTTATTATCCATTCAAAGGATTTTAAACCTCCACTTAGAAGAGACCTATGAATCAGACAATACATTTACCAGCATCCACCGGAAGACAAGTATGACAAATCTTTGATATTTTAGCTCATACATGCATAAACACTAACCCTGAACCAGTTACCTCTGCGAAGATAACTCCACTTGCAAACACATAGGCAATACAAGTAGACAAATCAAACACCCTTGATGCATGATCAATGAATTCAAAGCTCAAATGGAGATAGCTTAGTAACAGTAAGAGTAAACTAAGTTCTCATACACAAAATAAGTCTGTTACAATATGTATTGTGTTCTCTGAACCAACAATGGAAATAGAACACCCTGTATGGAGAGAGAAGGGGAAATCTGCAGAGCATAAAATTTCACTGGAACTGACAAAATTTAGAACCCTCTCTAAGTCAAAAAAATTAACACTTTATACCATTAGTTACCTTGGAAACCCATGACAGGTTGCAACAAGCTATGGACAGCTAAGGCATAGCCTTCACCCACTACACCAATCAAAATTATTGTAGGAGCAGGAAACACAGGCAACCTTGAGCACAAAAAAAAGTCATTCAAATGGCAGAAAAGTCATCATGCAATCAAGTAACAGGCCTCTGGACCACCTAGCCAGCACTGGTGCCACCAAACCAATCAAAATCCACCGAAGAAACCATAAATTTAAGTACTTCCTCTCACTGCAAACCCTTTGGCAAATTTGAATTCAAAATCCAACGGTTACCTTCATGGCACCAAAAGCACACCGGTGGTCCTCATTCAAAATCAGATCAAATTATATCCTCGCTGTCAGATCTTTTATTTCTCCCAGGCCTGGCAACATGACCACAATCCTTAGTCGCACCACCACGCGGTCACAAACCTCACCGCCACAGAAAATTGGTCTCACGCTATGCTTGGTCGCGTGATCGCAAGGCACCAAACTAACCCTTGCGATCATGTGACCGTGGTCTCCTAGCCATAGTCAACAGTCAAAAACCCCGCAGGAAAAGTCCCTGGCAATGTTACCACCACAACTTCGCAACCAGGACAATAGACGGTTAGTCGCATGATCGCATAGCCTGGGGACAGGCTATGCGAACATGCGACAACTTGCAATCCAAAACTGCCAGCACAACTGCTGCCGCTAAGGGTTATCATAAAATGTCAGTCGCATGATCGCATAGCCTTGAAAAAGGCTATGCGAACATGTGACTAACTGTTAGAACTCACCACCAAAGCCAAATACACTCGGGCACTGCAAACACGGGTCCCACCGCAAACCCCCTACCATTGGGCACACTAGAAACCAATCGAAACTTAGGTTGTCACCACTGCGGATGCCACATTACCACCTCTCACCAGGCCCCAGGGACACATGTTGACCAGTCGCATGATCACATAGCCAAAGGATGGGCACGCGATCATGCAATAGCCAACCAAAAGCTGCCACATGACCACCTCTGACAGTGGGCCCACAATGAACACACCCATCAGCACCCAATCAGATGGTGGGAACATGATTGCATGGGGTGAGAATATTCCATGCTATCAGACACCGATCGTAGATCATTTTATCTCTGACTTCAGGCCCCGATGACAAGTCTGACAAGTCACCGCCACATGGACCAATCAAACATGAGCTTTACCTTTTAAAGGATCAAACGGTTGTCACAAAAGTATGAAAAATAAACCTCGTGCATCTTCACTGGCAACCATCGATCTTGTCCGAACTTTAACTATGCTAGAAGCATGAGAAGAGACAAACCGCTAAGCACTCAGTGACTACGCGACTAACCGTTTGCAAGTTCATGAGATGTTAATAGATAACTGCCAATCTTTCAGAGATCACATGACTAATAGTCACCGAGTTGCTAGATAGAAGATGTAACCACCCGGAGAATTGGAGAATTAGCAACAAGAAACTTTGAAGGACTAGGCTCCACCATCCATCGCACCTGCGCAGTTAAGACCAAGGTCAAAAACACACAAAATTTTTGACACAGAGAAAGATCGAAAACACACAGATTTTTTGAAGCCAAAGGATAAGCGCACAAAAGCAAGAAGCACAGGGTCAAAAAAAATGAAGGCCAAAAACACACAGACCGAAAACATCATCGACTTTCAGAAACACTATGGGTTTTTGACACTGTGGCAAATTTTGAGACAATTTCCTACAGACCTTGAAATTTGAATAACTTTTTGGATTTTATGATTCAACATGTGCAAATTGAACCAAAGCTTGGTGACAACATAAGAAACACAAGGCAAGACCCAAACCATGAAACATTTGCAGGGAGGAGGCCATTTTCAAAGGATTTTGCTATGACAAAAAAATGGCCTAACATTGGCTCTAGTTGGGGATGCATGTCTCTTGCAGGCATGGAAAGGATCCAAATCTCTGGGGGAAGTAGACCAATTGACAATCACATTCCCCTTTCATTCCAAAAATCTCAAAACTCAAAACTCCAAGGCTCTCAAAAACTGGCTCCTTATTCCAACTAACATTACTGCTGAAGGGAAACAACTGTACATATTTACATCAAATGGAACCTCTGTGCCCTATCAATCATTTACCTCTATCAAACACTTGGTCCTCATCCCTTTGCATAGAGATGACCCTATAATTTTCCCTTTCATGCACATGGTCAACCTCATGAAAACTCCTGACAAGCAAATCCACAAGAATGTAATAAGTGCATTCATCTTTGCCAAGTGTATGTGGATCAAAATCTATCTTATCATACCAGGCTGCCTCACACATACACTCATCAAAATCAAGAATAAAATTAGTTTGCAGCAAAAAAATGTAACCCTTTCCCATTACATCTTGCAAGCTAGTGCAAGGTTGATCATCATGAAATGTGAGTACACTTACCAGTTGAGAATTAACATCATCTTTATCACCATGTTCAGCACTTGAACTCAATTCAAAACTAAAATCCTCATACTCACATCCATCCAACTCAGAAACATAATTATCACCTTGCAAATAATTACTGCAGCAACTATGGAAAGAAAAACTTTCATAGCAAGGCATGTCTTCAAGCTCATTGGAAACTAGCAGACTATCACAAACATCATTTTCATCACTAGCCAGATCCTGTTGGAAACAGACATATTCTGGTTGAAAAAGCTCTGGAAACAAAGTGCAGTGCATTTTCAAAACATCATAACTCTTCACTATTTCCAAATCTGAAAAACACATTTCAAGAGGAAAATCACTTCCCCTTTCCTGTTCACTTTCCAATGCAGACCTGGCATTTGAATCAACCAAATAAGTAGTATTTACATTCACTTTACAATATAGTTCTTCCTTATCTAGCTGAATCAAAATATTGATTTCTTCTTCCATATCTCCATAGGTCTCCATTGAAAAAATTTCAATCACTGGCACATATAAATCTGAAGGTGGGATCAAACTAACATCTCCATACATGTTCTTATCTTTAAAAAGAAACTTACCTTCAGATTCACAACTTGAGTGATGTTTATCAACAAACCCTTGCTAGTTCAAATTCATCACACTTGTAGACTCATGATTGGTATCAAAAGAATCATACTCACATTGATACCACCTATCTTCATTCAATTCATGCAAAAATGGTACCTGGTTATCATCATTCAAACCAGAACTACCCACTTCATTAGATGAACATTCATCATCAGCAAAAGACTGATTACAAACATTTCTAATCATACCTTCATCTGATACACTTTCAGCATAACCCTCTTCTGATAGATAGCTATCTGGTTCATTGTCATAATCTAAAGGTACACACTCATTGGACTGAGCAAGTTCTCTATCCATGGCTCTACACACCTCTAGTTCTTCAAGTTTCTTACCATTAATGCCAAGAGCTAACTTCAGTTTCTCAATTCACTGCAAATGCCATGCATACAACTGTTCATCATATTGAGTTTCAGCTGGATATACATTAGCAATAAGTTCATCATCCACACAAGCTTTAGTTACAAAGCAATCTTCTTCTTCAAGTGATGCATGATGTGGCTGTAAGTTACTTTCCTTTACATGATCATGGATCACATCCTATTTAGAAAATTGAGGCACATCACTAACAGGGACAAGAATATGCCGATATGGCTCTAAACTTTTCAGTGCATCCCTTTTCCTATTATCTACCACATTCTGAGAATGAAAATCAGTAGCAACATGTGGTCTTCTTACAACATGATATCTCCAATTAGATTCAATATCCATTGCAAACTGAAATGCCTGATACAAAGTTAGTGGTTCCTTATTCCTTAAATCAAAATTGAAATTCTTATCAAAAGCATTCAAGTAGATGATCAAACAGATATCATCACTTGGCCTGCACTTCCCAGGGATATTTTCCCATGTCTTGATAAATCTATCATTGAAACTAGGAACCAACTCATCTTCCTCCATTTGTATATCCATAAGGGCCTTAAGCATGTCAAAGTCATTTACCTTTTCAACAAATCAGACTAAGAAACTTGCAACTAAATCATCCCATGAAGAGATGTCATTATCCAGCAAACATGAGAGCCACTCTCTTGCATCTCCTATCAGTGACTGAATGAATAATCTCATTATCACAACTTCATGCTCAACATCATAGTCACACATCAGATCTGAAAAATTTCTAGCATGTTGATAGGAAGACTCAAAGCTTTCCCCACTGAACTTCGGTAAAACTTTTATAACATTTAGGGGAATGGAGTTTGGGTAACCAGGTATATCAATAAAATTCACAGCCGGGTAACCTCTTAAGCAAAAATTTCCTTTAACACCCATGACTTAACAAATATTTTCAAAGGAGTAAAATCATTTATCATTGAAATTCTTGAAACTTAATTTCAAAACTCCTCTGAAACCACTACACACTTAACTGACAAATTTGTCAACTGACTTTTAAGAGCTAAGTGTGCACAAGCTTCACTCTCCTCTCATTAGTGACTTAATCACTGGATAAGGACCATGCATATACATAAAATTTTGATGGAGAATACTTGGATCACCCTGCTAAATGTTGCTACCTTCCTCTTATCTAGCTGAAGTCCTAACAAAACTTCACAATTCAGGTTCATTCTGGCATAGAGTCACCACCTCTCTTCAGAGGACACAAAATTTACTGATCTATCTTGAAACACCAATAGACTCTGGGCTCTTCCACAAAAAAGTCACATATGACCCAATCAGAAAATCTAGGTAACACATTTGCAAATCTAAAAAGCAATTCTCAGATTGGAAAATATATAAGACTCTTCCCCAAACTGAATACAACAAGACTCTAGGATACTTTCATTAGTAAACTTATTTCATTTCCCCAGCAGAGTCACCATCTTGTTGGTGTTCTTTTTCCCCAAAGGTTAGCTTGGCATTAGGATTGACAGGGCTAGTGTCACATTCACTCAACACTCCAAATCTGACAGGAAAAAGGGCCAACTGATAAGGATCAAAGAGAGATCCTTCTACACTTTGAGCTCCACATCACTCAGGTGGGTGTACCTCATCTGCACACTCATACAACTTGTGTCACACTACAGGCCTGTAGGTCACTGACTGTGGAATGGCTCTCAAACTCCTAGGTATCCTATACCTCAATGAAGCCAATATCTCATGCAATAGCCCAACTTGCATGGAGTGAGTATGAAAACCAGAGACCTATCCTAACAACATGAAAGGGAAAAGGTGGGACTGAATGGAAATGATTTAAAAAGGATTGAAAGGACCACTGAGATGCCCTAAGTCTCTAATAGACCAGTGCCTTATCCAATGGGCCATAGAGTCAAATACCCTACTACAAGAGACAGTTGTGAAACAAGAACACAATATGCTCAATGTGTTGATACCTGACATCAATCACACACCATGACCAAACCTCAACTTAACACCCACCTATGCATTCAAGCATGTTATTATCCATTCAAATAATTTTAACCCTCCCCTTAGAAGAGACCTATGAATCAGACAATACATTTACCAGCATCCACCGGAAGATAAGCATGACATATCCTTGATATTTCAGCTCATACATGCATAAACACTAACCTTGAACCAGTTACCTCTGGGAAGATAACTCCACTTGCAAACACATAGGCAATACAAGTAGACAAATCAAACACCCTTGATGCATGATCAATGAATTCAAAGCTCAAATGGAGATAGCTTAGTAACAGTAAGAATAAACTGAGTTCTCAAACACAAAATAAGTCTGTTATAATATGTATTGTGTTCTCTGAACCAGCAATGGAAACAAAACACCCTATATGTAGAGAGAAGGGGAAATCTGCAGAGCAGAAACTTTCACTAGAACTGACAAAATTTAGAACACTCTCTAAGTCAAAAAATTGACACTTTATACCATTAGCTACCTTGGAAACCCATGATAGGTTGCAACAAGCTACAGACAGCTAAGGCATAGCCTTCACCCACCACACCAATCAAAATTACTGTAGGAGCAGGAAACACAGGCAACCTCGAGCATAAAAAAAAGTCATTCAAATGGCACAAAAGTCATCATGCAATCAAGTCACAGGCCTATGGACAACCTGGCAACCACTGGTGCCACCAAACCAATCAAAATCCACCAAAGAAACCATAAATTGAAGTGCTTCCTGTCGCTGCAAACCCTTTGGCAAATTTGAATTCAAAATCCAATGATTACCTTCATGGCATGAGAAGCACACCAATGGTCCTCATTCAAAATTGGATCAACTTATATCCCCGCCATCAGATCTTTTATTTCTCCCGGGCCTGGCAACTTGACCACAATCCTTAGTCACGCCACCGCGCGGTCACAAACCTCACCACCACAGAAAACTAGTCTCACCCTATGCTTGGTCGCATGATCACAAGGCACCAAACTAACCCTTACTATCATGTGATCATGGTCTCCTAGCCAAAGTCAATGGTCAGAAACCTCGCAGGAAAAGTCCCTGGCAATGTTACCACCACAACTCCGCAACCGTGACAACAGATGGTCAGTCACATGATCGCATAGCCCTGGGACGGGCTATGTGAACATGTGACAACCTATAATCCAAAACCACTAGCACAATCGCCACCGCTAAGGGTTATCATAAAACGTCAGTCACATGATTGCATAGCATTGAAAAAGGCTATGCAAACATGTGACTAACCATTAGCACTCACCGCCGAAGCCAAATACACTCAGGCACTACAAACACAGGTCCCACCGCAAACCCCCTACCATCGGGCACATCGGCAACCAATCAAAACTCAGCATGTCACCACTACGGATGCCACATTACCACCTCTCATCGGGCCCCAGGGACATGTGTTGACCGATCATATGATCACATAGCTAAAGGATGGGCTATGCAATCATGCGACAGCCAACCAAAAGCTTCCACATGACCACCTTTGATAGCGGGCCCACAATGAACACACCCATTAGCACCCAATCAGACGGTGGGTGCATGATCGCATAGGGTGAGAATATTCCATGCGATCACATGCCGACCATAGATCTTTTTATCTCTGACACTGGGCCCCAGTGACAAGTCTGACAAGTCATCGCCACATGGACCAGTTGGACATGAGCTTTACCTTTTAAAGGATCGGATGATTGTCGCAAAAGTGTGAAAAATAAGCCTCATGCATCTTCACCATGAAAACTTGTGGCAACCATCGATCCTGTCTGAACTTTAACCATGCTGGAAGCATGAGAAGAGACAAACCACCATGCACTTAGTGACTACGTGACTAACCGTTCACAAGTTTGTGAGATGTTAACAGATAACCCCCAATCTTTGAGAGATCACGTGACTAACAGTCACCGAGTTGCTGGATAGAAGATGTAACCACCCAGAGACTTGGAGAATCAGTGACAAGAAACTTTGAAGGACTAGGCTCCACCATCCATCGCACCTATGCAGTTAAGACAAAGGTCAAAAACACACAAAATTTTTGACACAGAGAAAGACCAAAAACACATAAAGTTTTTGACACCAAAGGATAAGCACACAAAAGTAGGAAGCACAGGGTCAAAAACAATGAAGGCCGAAAACACACAAATCGAAAACATCATGGACTTTCAGAAACACTATGGGTTTTCGACACTATGGCAAATTTTGAGACAATTTCCTGCAGACCTTAAAATTCGAATAACTTTTTAAATTTTATGATTCAACATGTGCAAATTGGACCAGAGCTTGGTGACAACACAAGGAACATAGGGTAGGGCACAAACCATGAAACATTTGCAGGGAGGAGGCCATTTTCAAAGGATTTTTCTATGATAGAAAAATGGCTTAACAGTCTCCACATAACTCTTCTATCATTGGTTGGCTTTCCTCCCCCTAGAATGGATTGTGAACAAAGGATTGCAATGGTTGAGGCCTAACTCAATTTTCAGATACTTGGGAATTCCTTTTTCTATTGAACCTGTTGGTTCTTCTCCTTGTAGGACCAAACTTGAATCAAATAGTTGGGCTTAGAACATTGGTTAGGCACTCAAGCTTGACAAGGAAAATAAACCAATTGATGAGGATAAAAAGAAATCCTCCTTCTTCTTTGAGCTCCACATCACTCAGGCAGGTATTGCCTCATCTGCACACTCATACAACTTGTGTCACACTACAGGCCTGTAGGTAACTGACTATGGAATGGTTCTCAAACTCCTAGGTATTCTGTACCTCAATGAAGCCAATATCTCATGCAATAGCCCTACTTGCATGGAGTGAGTATGAAAACCAGAGATCTATCCTAACAACATGAAAGGGAAAAGGTGGGACTGAATGGAAATGATTTTAAAAGGATTGAAAGGACCTCTAAGATGCCCTAAGTCTCTAATAAACTAGTGCCTTATCCAATGGGCCACAGAGTCAAATACAATATTGCAAGGGACAGCTATGAAACAAGAAAATAATATATCTAATGTGTTGATTCCTGACATCAATCACACACCATGACCAAACCTCAACATAACACCCACTTGTGCATTCAAGCATGCTATTATCCATCAAAGGATTTTAACCCTCCCCTTAGAAGAGACCTATAAATCAGATAATACATTGACCAGCATCCACTGGAAGACAAGCATGAAACATCTTTGACACCTCAGCTCATACATGCATAAACACTAGCCCTGAACCAGTTACCTCTGCAAAGATAACTCCACTGGCAAACACATTGGCAATACAAGCAGACAAATCAAACACCCTTGATGCATGATTAATGAATTCAAAGCTCAAATGGAGATAGCTTGATGACTGTAAGAATAAATTGAATCCTCATACATAAGACAAATCTGCTGCAGCATACATTGTATTCTTCAACCAAGAATGGAAATAGAACAGAACACCCTATATGCAGAGAGAATGAGAAATTTGCAGAGCAGAAACTTTTACTGGAACTGACAAAATTTAGAACCCATACATAGTCAAAAATTCAACACTTTATACCACTAGTTGCCATGGGAACCCAAAACAGGTTACAACAAGCTACAGATAGCTAGGGCATAGCTTTTACCAACCAAGCCAATTGGAAACGGTCAAAAATTTATTATAGGGGTAGGAAAGAGGAAACCAGGACTGATCCCTAATCATGAAAATCCTCTCTGCAAGTACAAGGGATCACAAAATTGGGCTCAAAAGGACACCCTGCAACATGCCTTGAGCACACAACCACCATGGTACAAGCTCTGCAAACAAGCACACATCACCCTGGAAGACACTGCAAACAACAAACCAGTCATTTCTCACCAAATAGGGTCTTTTCTGCATTCAATTCCATAAATTTGGTCTTTCTAGTGCTAGAAGTTCACAGAAATTCAAATTTGAATCTGCAACAGCTACTTTGTACTTCGTGGGTTTCACATTTCTTAACCCTTTGCCCCAGTCATGCAATTGCGCTACCATCAACCTGACCACCACCAGAAATTGGGCCTCAAATTATGCTTGGTCACATGATCGCAAGGCACTAAACTAACCTTTACAATCATGCGACTGCGGCCTCCTTAACCGCACAATGCCATCACAAACCTTCCAGAAAATTCCTCGGCCACACTACTTTCACAACTCCACAACTCTGCAATGACAACATCTGGCGGTTAGTCGCATGATCACATAGCCCAGAGATGGGCTATGCGAACATGCGACAACCAGCAAACCATAACCACTAACCAGCCTTGTCACCACTGCATCAGCGCTCCCCACCAAAAAGGATGTGCACCACCGACAACACAAAACAACAGGCCTACATCTCCAACTCCGCAACAGTGCAACCAGACCATTGTCGCATGATCGCATGCCATGGAAATGGCCCCTTGCGATCATGTGATAAGGCCCTTAGACCACCATAGGAAAACTTTCCAGCTGATAGAACACTACCCTCTCAGCACCAAGGATGCCACATGTTACCTCGTCATTCACTGATCCACACCCAGACAAAAAAATTAGGACCTCTCTTTCATCAGCCTTTGAAATGAATAGCTAGCGTAAGATCTCATGGCTCTGACAAATCGCATGAGAACTTACACTGACTGTTAAATCCATCCTTGTCACAGACCCTTCTGACAAGGGCCCCACACCTGAGCACATCCACGTCGACCAATAGGAACATAGCAACTAAGCACCACCTGGCAAAATGGAATAAAATCTAACGGATGGTGCATGATCACAAAGGCTTGGAATATTCCTTGCGATCATACACTAACCGTTAGATTAAATCTTTCAATGTGGGGCCCCATGACATAAACCAAGTCATCACCATGTTGACGAATGAAAACCCACCAACTTAGATCACCGTTGCACATAAGAACTACCTGGCAAGCCTCATTACCACCTGTACAGACATGTCACACCGGGACCACACCCCTTTCCACCAACGGGCCTCAAGGACATGTGGCAAGTGGTCGCATGATCATATAGCCAAAAAATAGGCTATGCGACCATGCGATAGCCAATCACAAGCTGCCACATGTCTGCCTGTTGCAAACAGGTCCACCAAGCAGTCTCCTCATAAACCAGAATCAACAGCTATCACTATACCGTGATGTTAAAAAGTGAGCACCTCCGCTCAATGATATAATGACAACCACTAGATCTATCCACACTTTAACCTCCTCAAAATACTATGGACCCACTGACACTATCCAACTTGTCAATCCGCCAACCAATCAAAAGATGCCAACTCACTCCACCCTGACAACGGACCCACCAACAAACTACCAAGAATTAAGTGACTACGCGACTAACCATTCGCCAAGTCATGAGATGTTAATAGATAACCACCAACCCTTTAGAGATCACATGACTAACAGTCACTGAGTCACTAGATGCTAGCTTCTTAACCACCAAAATCGGGAGATCAATAGATAACTACTAGTCGCCAGGTCGCTAGAAGGAAAGCTAACCGCCAGGCAGCCAAAAACCATGAAGAACTGGGACCACGCAGACAGGTGGTAGGCGGTCGCATGATCACATGTCAAAAAAGGTTGACATGCAGCCATGTGATAGCTAATCAGGAAGAGCTTTTGAATGCTCGGGCCCACCTATCATCACACTTGCACACCTAAGGAAAGCCAACAAACAAGGAACTAGGAGGTTGAAAACACACAGGGTTTTCGACATAGCGAAAGACTGAAAACACATAGAGTTTTCGATGCCAAAGGATAAGCACACAAAAGCAAGAAACACAGGGTCAAAAACAATGAAGGCCAAAAAAACATAGACCGAAAACATCATGGACTTTCAGAAAATACTATGGGTTTTCAACACTGAGGCAGATTTTGAAAATGCTTCCCGTGGACCTTAAAATTTGAATATCTTTCTGCGTTTGGCAATTTAGGAGATGTAGTTTGGACTGATGCAAGGTGACACATTGAAAAACATAGGGCCAAGGGCCACTCAAGAAAATTTTCAAGAAAATAGGTCATTTTCATAAGGTTTTGCAATGACAAGAAAATGGACTAACAGTGGCTCTATCTGGGGATGCATGCCTCCTGCAGGCATAGCAAGGACTTAGAATCACTGGGAGAAGTAGACCACACCCAAACAAAACAATTAGGACCTCTCCCCACCTTAAAACCCAAAAATGCATAGACTGGCCCCTCACAAAAACCTGGCACCACAACACAAGATACAAAATATATACGAGCAACACCTGGATGCCAAAGGAGTGCCATCCTTTTCCTCTATCAAAAACTTGGTTTCTGCTCACAAAATCAAACAAAGGTCTGAAACCTTTTCCACATGCACAATGATAGAAAACACTATTAGGTACCGACTACAGAACAACCTTGGATTTACAATCACCGATGCCTTCCTTCACATGCCCCCCCACAAACTCACTTCTTGAAGAACAAACATCATCAAAATCACCATGGTTGAAACATATGAAAGGGAACAAGAAACTGATACCTTTTCTTCCTGGCCGCAATCATCTAGCTCATCTCTAATGCACTCTTGCATATCAAAAGAAAGCGACTATACTCACTTTTACTTACCTCAGCCAGGGCAACTAAAACATGCTCATATATCAAGTTACTCAGGTTTATCAAGACTGAATTATCTTGATAAATCATAGCTTTATCCTCATAAGGATGATCCACATGATCAACATCATGAACTGGATTATCACCATTATTTTCACTGCTTAGCAGTAGAAGAAAAACATTGTGGGCAATGTAATGCATCTTCATCAACAAAGCAACATTCATCCTGCATTACCTTTCTTTCAACTAGTCTCATTGGTGAGGGAGACTCTAGATCAACTGTATGTGAAACATTAAGTGCAGAAGGTGAGTAATCCTCAACAAATTCCATCCTCTAAGCACACTCCTCAAATAGTGGGTTAGAGACAACATGAAATTGTTTCTCATAGTAATTTAGACAAAGCTCCAATTGGTTCTCACTAGTGTCCTCATCAAATAACTTATTTACAACCCCACTATATATGTCTTCATTTCCATCATCATACACATCTTCAAAAGAAGAAGAGAAATCAGAATCAAAGCTAGAGCATGACTCACCATCACTACTGTCAACATATGAACAATCAGTGTTGTACTCATCAGAAGAACCATCCCATGGATTTCCCCACAAGTATTCAACCTCTGAGACTTTGTAATCAGCATCACTGTCATTACTTTCTTCTTCCCATGTTGCATCTGACTCATATGAAGACACCTCTCCATCACTGCCTTCATCACTCTGACTCAAGTAACCGCTTTCAACACTATGTTCCTCTGACTATGACTGATATGCAAATGAATCATATTCCTTACCTTGTGCAACAACTTCAAACTCATCATTAGAGACATAACTTTCAGCCTCTTCATTTTCATAGGACTGAGATATAGAAGCAACAATTTCATGTCTAGGAACATTAGTGGCATTATATTTATAATCCATATTACAAGGATTGACTATGGTAGCTAATTCACAACTCAAAACACTAGTGCATTGCTCAATCCTTTCAGGGTCTGGAATATATCTCACTGTTGTAGCATCCTGAATACATGTCTCATCAGTAGCAAAAGACTCAACAACATTTATACACATATTCTAATTTGACATCTCAAACTAATTACAAACCATAACAGAAGTGTTGATATACTGATTTGGGACTGCAGTATTAGCACTACATTCTTCTTTTCTTTCATATTCATTATACCGGTAGGCACTCATGGAGAAATGACCTCTGGTCAATCCATATTTCAAATTGTTTTCAATATCCATTGTAGTTACAAATGCCTGATATAATGTCCTAGGTTCTTTATCCCTCAACAAGTAATTCATTTTCTTATCAAATGCATCAAAGTAGACATTTACACACACTTGGTCATTGGGTCTATAACCTTCTGGGATTTCATTCAAAACTTTTGCAAATCTAATATTGAACTGAGGGACAAGTTCATCTTTCTCAATATGAATCTTTAAAAGCTTATCATAAGAATCAGATATGCTTACCCTTTCTCCAAACTGCTCCATGAAGGCCGAAGGCATCTCACTCTAGGATGAAATAGAACATGCCGACAGGAAAGAAAACCAGTCTCTAGCATCACCCTCTAGAGTTTGAATAAACAATTTCATCCAAAGGTCTTCATGGAAAACCTCAAAATCATTCATGACATCAGTAAAACACTGAACATGTTTTCTTCCTGACTGATACTGGCTCCTATTAAACTTAGGCAAGTATCCCCTGATTTTATCAGGGATCTTATTAGGGAAACCAGGTATACCATCATAACAAAATGACACATATCTTCTGATAAAAGAAACCCTGTGAACATCCATCATTGGCTACAACTGTTGCACACCTACTTGAAAATCTTCAAGACCAACGACAGGAAATCTATACTTGAATTGAACCTTCTTTTGTCACTAAATCTTTCCTACATACTTCATGCTTATGTGTCTTTTCTTAATGACAAAACCATTTGATAAGGACCATGCAAATGCAATACACTGAATGGAGAATACATGGATTGCCCTGCTGAATGCTGCTGCCTTCTTCTTATCTGACTGAAGTCCCAACAAAACTTCATAATTCAGGTTCTTTCTAGCATAGAGTCACCACCTCTCTTCAGAGGACACAAATTTTACTGAACTGTCTTGAAACACCAATAGACTCTGAGCACTCCCAAAGCAAAGCCACACATAAATCAATCAGCAAATCTAGGTAGCACACTTGTAAATCTAAAAAACAATTCTCAGATTAGAAAACATATAAGACTCTTCCCCAAACTAAATACAACAAGACTCTGGGATACTCTCCTTAGTAAAATTATTTCATTTCCCTAGCAGAGTCACCATTTTGTTGGTTCTTCTCCTTGCAGGACCAAGCTTGAATCAAATAGTTCGGCTTAGAACACTGGTTAGGCACTCAAGCTTGACAAGGAAAACAAACCAATTGATGAGGATAAAAAGAAATCCTCCTTCTTTGAGCTCCACATCACTCAAGCCGGTATTTCCTCATCTGCACACTCATACAACTTGTGTCACACTACAGGCCTGCAGGTAACTAACTGTGGAATGGTTCTCAAACTCCTAGGTATCCTGTACATCAATGAAGCCAATATCTCATGCAATAGCCCTACTTGCATGGAGTGAGTATGAAAACCAGAGATCTATCCTAACAACATGAAAGGGAAAAGGTGGGACTGAATGGAAATGATTTTAAAAGGATTGAAAGGACCTTTAAGATGCCTTAAGTCTCTAATAGACCAGTACCTTATCCAATGGGCCATAGAGTCAAATACAATATCGCAAGGGACAACTACGAAACAAGAAAATAATATATCCAATGTGTTGATGCTTGACATCAATCACACACCATGACCAAACCTCAACTTAATACCCACCTGTGCATTCAAGCATGCTATTATCCATCAAAAGATTTTAACCCTCCCCTTAGAAGAGACCTATAAATCAGACAATACATTGACCAGCATGCATTGGAAGACAAGCATGAAACATCTTTGACACCTCAGCTCATACATGCATAAACACTAGCCCTGAACCAGTTACCTCTGTGAAGATAACTCCACTTGAAAACACATAGGCAATACAAGCAGACAAATCAAATACCTTTGATGCATGATTAATGAATTCAAAGCTTAAATGGAGACAGCTTGATGACAGTAAGAATAAATTGAGTCCTCATACATAAGACAAATCTGCTACAGCATGCATTGTATTCTCTGAACCAACAATGAAAATAGAACAGAACACCCTATATGCAGAGAGAAGGGGAAATCTGCAGAGCAGAAACTTTCACTAGAACTGACAAAATTTAGAACCCATACATAGTAAAAAATTTGACACTTTATACCACTAGCTGCCATGGGAACCCAAAATGGGTTGCAACAAGCTACAGACAGCTAGGGCATAGCTTTTACCAACCAAGCCAATTGGAAATAGTAAAAAATTTATCACAGGGGAAGGAGAGGGGAAACCGGGACTGATCCCTAATCATGAAAATCCTCTTTGCAAGTACAAGGGATCACAAAACCGGGCTCAAAAAGATACCCTGCAACATGCGTTGAGCACACAACCACCATGGTACAAGCTTTGCAAATAAGTACACAGCACCCTAGACCACACCGTAAATAGCAAACTAGTCATTTTTCACCGAACAGGGTCTTTTCTGCATTCAATTCCATAAATTTGGTCTTTCTGGTGCTGGAAGTTCATAGAAATTCAAATTTGAATTTGCAACGGCTACTTTGTACTTTGTGGGTTTCACATTTCTTAACCGTTTGCCCCAGTCATGCAATCACGCTACCATCAACCTGACCACCACAGGAAATTGGGCCTCAAATTATGCTTGGTCGCATGATCGTAAGGCACCAAACTAACCTTTGCGATCATGTGACTGCGGTCTCCTTAACCACACGATGCCATCACAAACCTTCTTGAAAAGTCCTTAGTCACACTACTTTCACAACTCTGCAACTCCATAATGAAAACATCTGGTGGTTCGTCACATGATGGCATAGCCTAGAGACGGGCTATGTGAGCATGCGACAACCAGTAAACCGTAACCGCTAACTAGCCTTGTCACTGCCGCGTCATTGCTCTCCACCAAAAAGGATGTGCACCACCGGTAACACAAAACAATGGGCCTACATCTCCAACTCCGTAACAGCACAACCAGATTATTGTCACATGATCATATGCCATGGAAATGGCCCCTTGCAATCATGTGACAAGGCCCTTAGACCGCCATAGGAAAACTCACTGGCCGATAGAACACTTCCCTCTCAGCACCATAGATGCCACATGTCACCTCGTCATTCACTGATCCACGCCCAGATAAAACAATTAGGACCTCTCTTTCATAAGCCTTTGAAATGAATGGCTGACGTAAGATCTCATGGCTCTGAAAAATCACATGAGAACTTATGTGACTGTTAGATCCATCCTCATCACAAAATGGAATAAAATCTAACAGATGACGCATGATCGCAAAGGTTTGGAATATTCCTTGCGATCATACACTGACCATTAGATTAAAGCTTTCAACACGGGCCCTCCTGACATAAACGAAGTCATCACCAGGTGAATGAATAAAAACCCACCAGCTCAGATCACCACAGCACATAAGAACTACCTGGCAAGCCTCATTACCACCTACGCAGACATGTCACACCGGGACCACACCCCTTTCCGCCAACGGGCCTCAAGGACATGTGGCAAGCGGTCACATGATCGCATAGCCAAAAACTGGGCTATGCGACCATGTGACAGCCAATCACAAGCTGCCACATGTCAGCCTCTTGCAAATAGGTCCACCTAGTAGTCTCCTCATAAACCAGAATTGATGGCTATCGCTATACCATGATGTTAAAATGTGAGTACCTCTGCTCAGCGGTATAATGACAACCACTAGATTTGTCCATGCTTTAACCTCCTCAGAATACTATGGACCCACTGACACTATCCAACTTGTCAATCTGCCAACCAATCAAAAGATGCCAACTCACTCCACCCTGACAACGGACCCACCAACAAACTACCAAGAATTAAGCGACTATGTGACTAACCATTCACTAAGTCATGAGATGTTAATAGATAACTGCCAACCCTTCAAAGATCACGCAACTAATAGTCACCAAGTCGCTAGATGCTAGCCGCTTAACCGCTAGAATCAGGAGATCAATAGATAACTACTAGTCGCCAGGTTTCCAGAAGGAAAGCTAATCGCCAGGCAGCCAAAAACTATGAAGAACTGGGACCACGCGGACAGGTGGCAGGTGGTCGCATGATGACATGTCAGAAAATTTTGACATGTGGCCATGCGACAGCCAATCAGGAAGAGCTTTTGAAAGCCCGGGCCCACCTGTCATCGCACTTGCGCACCTAAGGAAAGCCAACAAATAGGGAACTGGGAGGTTGAAAACACATAGGGTTTTTGACACAGTGGAAGACTGAAAACACACAGATTTTTCAATGCCAAAGGATAAGTGAACAAAAGAAGGAAACAAAGGGTTGAAAATAATGAAAGCCGAAAACACACAGACCGAAAACATCATGGAATTTCAAAAAATACTGTGGGTTTTCGACACTGAAGCAGATTTTGAAAATGCTTTCCACAGACCTTAAACTTTGAATATCTTTCTGGGTTTGGCGATTTAGGAGATGTAGTTTAGATTGATGCAAGGTGACACATTGAAGAACACAAGACCAAGGGGCACTCAAGAAAAATTGCAAGAAAATAGGCCATTTTCATAAGGTTTTGCAATGACAAGAAAATGGACTAACAGAACCATCCCTTAAAGACATGTGGCATTGGCTATTATTTAAAATTGAAAAGAAATATCTAAAATGGAAAATTCTCCTTCTCTCACTGGCAAGGAGAGTGCAAGTGGTCCAAAAAGTTCTTTCTACTCACCATATTTATTTCTCATTTTCTTGGATGTTTTCTAATTGCCAAAATGATACCTTGGAAAGGACTATGAGAGACTTCTTGTGGTTTGATGTATTAGGTAACAAAATGAGACAATTTCAAATGAAAATGGTGTTGTCTACCAAAATATTAGGGAGGATTCAGCATCAAAGACCTAAAAGCTCAAGCGATGGCATTGGCATCAAAATATATTATTCAAGCACTCTTAGGAGATGAACCATGGAGGGTTCTTATTAGGAATAACATCTATAGATCTTGCATCAAAAAAGGGAGAAATTTTAATAGTGTCCCCTTATGTGATAAGGTGTTTGGGAACTTTTATTTGTCCATCTTTGGCTTGAGTGTCTTTCACTCCATTTGGAAGGCCTGATCTCAGTTTCAAAACCTTATCCTACCCAAGGAAGATAGTGGTGGTTCTCCTTATTATTCTATGTTGGATAGATCAATTTGGTGGGGGGTGGAGTATAATGGTAAACCTTTACCATTAACTCAAAGTTCCTCAGCTAAAAATTGGTCCAAATATGGTATTTCTATGGTTAAAGATATCATGGTTGATAATAAATTGGGGCACTGGAATGAAATCTTAGATAAACATCATATTCCTAATCCTCAAAAGAAGACATACTCTATTATTACTAAAGTTGTGGGTAATTTCTTCCCTGGGAAGATTATGAATATGAATTATTTCCTATAGAGGACCAAATGGAATGATGTCACTAAATTTTATAGGGTTTCTACTAAGAATATTTATTGTATGCTTAAGGAGGACTGCTCTCCTTTTGATAGAGTGAACAATGGTTGAGGGTTGGGGTGGTCGATTTGTAGGTGGCAGTTTATCTTTAATTTTATCTAGCACTCTCTATCCGAACCAAATAAATCTTGTTTTAGATGGCTTTTTTTGTTGAGGAAGCTTGTTGTAGGTACCACTTTGAAGAAACCTCATGGTTTAGGTAGCCCCATTATTTGTGAGGTCTATTCTATTGGTTCCTAGATAGGATTTTACACTCCATGAGATAGTTTGAAATGTGAGAAATCTATAGGCAAATGGACCAACTATAGGGACAAGACTACCCTCTTCACTTCTGGCTCTATAAAACCAAGGTGGGTACACCTGATCCAATGGTTTTAACTTTGTTTCTTATCTAATATTGGATCTTACAATAGATAATAGTGAGAAAGTACTAAGAAATAACCTATTACTCATTGACTCTCCATCACTGGGTAGAACAACATATAAAGTAAATAAAATGTAAAAAACTAGTATTGATTTAATATTTCAGGATTACTAGATTCAAATCATTCCTCACAAAGAAAAGATAGGAAAATACAGATTGTGTGCTAAAATGTTGTCACACTTCTATGAATCCTTACATGCAAGAAAACTCAAGAATGAGCCCTCACAAATCGATCCATAGCTCTCTATGCATGGAGTTGCAAGATTTGTAAAATTGCTCTCAGCTAGAGCTATAAACTCATGACCTTGCTAGTCAACCACACAATGAGAGATTCCAAATGAATGCAATGCTATGCAAATCTATATGAGAATATAAATTAATCTTATGAGAATGAAGATGCAATTAAGCTATGAAAATGGAAATGAAAGAGTTACAAACCCTCTAATTAAACTATGTGAGATTAATCTAAAATATGAAAGGGAATGATACCATGATGATGCAATTATGATGCAAGCTGGGATGTGATGTAGATGCAAGATGAATGTCAATGATGCTCCAAATCTTCAAAACTTGATGCAAGAATATCTCCAAAAGCTTCAATGACTTAGAAAACCTGTAGCATAATAATTCAAGTATGTATGGTGTGTGTGCAAATGAGGCAAAAGATTAAATCAATGATGGAGAAAAAAAGAAGCTTGATCCTTGTGCACAAATATCCTCCAATAAGAAAATTAGAAGCATTTACTTTATGTTGAGCATTTAATTTATGTCCATGTGAGACAAAAAGTGTTTTTCTTTTATTTTTTATTTTATTTTTCTTTATAAATAAGAATTAAATGCTTTATTTGTGCAACATAGGATAAGAAGAGAAGTGGAGATTTTTTATTTAAATAAAAGGGGAGGAAATTCCTTTTAATTAAATAAAGGCTTAGAATAAAGTGATTTTATTATTTAATTAAAAGAGATTTTTAATTAATTAAAAGGGATGTATTCTCTTAATTAAATAAGATTTTTATTTTTATTTTCTTTTAAATTAAATAAGGCTCAAACTTTAGGAAATATTGAATTGATTATGATTTGATCAAGGAAATTGATATATTTGAAAAATGTTGATTTTTGAAAATATTGATTCAGGGATTTGACAAATTGTAGAAATGGGGCCCAAAGTCTAGGCGACTATTTTAGGGTGTATACATTTTTCCCTCTTTGACTAATGTGTGATCGATCTGGGAACACATGCAGTCAAAGAAGAATTGAAATGTGAGATCGATCTGGGATCACAAAACAACTCAGATGTGAGGTCGATTCGGGATCACATCCGGGCAAACATAAACAAAAGATTCTGGACATGAGGTTGATTCGGGATCATATCCAAAATAAGAGATAAGAATCTCAAGCTTGAGCAAAAACTCATAAAAAGATGTTTGAATCAAGAAAATCAAGGAAATCAGGGATGAGAATCCCATAAATACTGCCCCCTCGGAGTCAAAATTGAAATCAGGTAGAGAGGAACAACAAATTGATAAAGATTGATCAAATCAGAATGAAATGACAACTAAAGATAAGGGA
Organism: Chamaecyparis obtusa; assembly: GCA_027943335.1. Classification (NCBI taxonomy): domain Eukaryota; kingdom Viridiplantae; phylum Streptophyta; class Pinopsida; order Cupressales; family Cupressaceae; genus Chamaecyparis; species Chamaecyparis obtusa. The sequence continues at coordinate 189,782 of BSBK01001803.1, read as the reverse complement.
GCATGATAAGATAACCATCAAATAGTGAAGATATGCCCCAGGTTGACTAGGTTTGACTAGGAAAGATATAGGATAAAGATTAAGTCAAACCTCAGAGAGAGGAAGCGAAAGGGGTGAATGAAAGACTAGAAGTTTGAAAGACATGGAAAGGAAGAAATTCCATCAAAGATCAAAGAATTATGCCTCAAAAGGTTAGCCAACTGTGTAAAAGAATGAGAAATCTTGGAAATGCGACTCGGATTTTGATTTCGAGTCTGAAATGGATAGAAAATGATGTGACATGAAAGACTAAAAATGAAAGATATGATCAAGAAGAACTAGAAAATGAGCACAGTTGACAAACTAGTCCGTAGATGATAAAAAGGAGAGCTCTCTCCATATGCAAGATGCAAAAACTAAACTAACATGAACCTAGGAATGAAAGCTACTATGAAAGTGGTTGACTTGCAAGGTCACAATGCTTATAGACATCTAATTATCATCATCGAGCGTTATTGGTAGTGTCGTAAGATCATACAATGCACACTAGCATAACTATGTGGATATGAATATGATCTTTATCAGATAAAAATGTGGAAATCCCACCTAGGCATCAAAGACATGGAGGTCAAGATGACTAATGTAATGAGATTACCTAAATTTGATATGGCAAGATTATGCTTGTATGAAGACACATGAAAGTCAGGATAACTAGAAGCATGCACTCACAAAATAGTCAAGGATAATACCTTGTCAATCCATAGTGTCAAGTAAGACCAGCATAAATGCTCATGACAGTTAGGATCAACAAAATATACCCATAAGAAGATAAAGAAATAAAACATATTCTCATACCCTCAGTCTTCTAGCTATGCATCATCGAAAACTTCTCAGGAAGAGGCCACTCATCAAAGAAATTCTCATAGACAACACACAAAGAAAAGTAAAGTCACCATATCTCAAGGGAATTGATTGTTTAAGTGTGTGTGTGTGTTGGTCATAGAGTCAAACTCTGGTTATCACATCTGCAAATGAGAAATATCACATCATACTTAGACTATTGGGTAAGACATCTAATAAGTGTTAAGAAACACTCGACGCAAGGGTAGTGTTGAAAAACACTGTTTGGGGTGGTGTTGAAAAACACCTGTTGTGAAATGCCCCAAGAGACAAATGCACCTAAATAACCAATGCTAACAGGTATGCCCCTTAGACAAAGATAAAGACCAATTTCAGACTAAGGCAACAAGGTTAAGGCATGATGGAGAAAGGCTAAGTGTCGAGAGCGCATGCTAACAAATAGGGGTGCAAAGGCCTCAAGTAGCACCTATTTCTAGGTTTTCACCACTTGGATTTATTGCAATTTTTTCTTTTTTTCTTTTTTTTTGGATTTTTGCTACCAAGGCGCCTGTTTCCAAGTTTTCACCAAGACACTTTTTCTATTTTTTTCATTTTTTTCTTTTTTTTTTGAATTTTGAATTTTTTTGATTTTTTTGTATTTTTTCAGGACTTTATATACTTTTAAAGATTTTTTCAGCATCATATATCAATTTTTTTGGTATTTTTTTCAGGATCAATAAAATATATACAAAGGATGCCCCTAGACAGAATAGGCATCAAACTCTTTAAGCAAGATCACATCATGTAGTCCCAATATCTAGAAATGTGGAGGACAAGATGGATAAGCAAGCTGGTGGAGGAAAGGAGAATGAAAGCGAATGGAGGGAATAAATCTTCAAGGTCAAACTCTTCAAGAATACCCAAGCTAGAGAAAAATAAATTGTCATGTAAAGCGCATCTGGGCAAGCAATGAAAGACTAGCATAGGATAAGTCACAAAAGCGCACTGCAAAAGAAGGAAGGAATGCAATCCAAAAGAGTAGACATGTCAAGAGACTTCATAGCATCATGTTTTACTCTTTTTTTATTAGATCAAGACCAAGGGGGAAAAGGATAGCAAAAGGCTAGAATGAATGAAGGAAAATAGGAAGGTGAAACATGAATCGAATGAAAGCAAGATCATCAGAAGATAGCTCACAAGATAGCCAAATATTCAAGTATAGGTCAACATTGTCAAGATCAAAGAGAGAAGACGGAATGGATGAAATATGTAGAAAAACTACGCATGATGCTTGATTGCCAGGTTTTCATCATGGTACTTATCCAAGGCACCACAAGGGAGTGGTTTGCACCATAGGATGAATTTATTTTTCTTTACTTTTGCTACCAAGGTGCCTGTTTCCAGGTTTTCACCATGGCACATTTTCAATTTTTTTCATTTTTTTTTCTTTCTTTTTAAATTTTTCTATTTTTTTAAATTTTATAATTTTTTGGAAGAAAGCAAGCTTTTCAGATAATGCTCCTTGAAAGGATAAACCATGATATACCAAGGATTCAAAATGATATTCTCAAAGATGCTAATAGGGAAAGGAAGATGGAAGAGAAAAATGAAGGATAAGACTTTATGTAAAGCGAGTGAGGTTGGAAGATATGAGGAATAGGAAAATGAGGAAAAATGATAGAAGGTAGAAGGATAATGAATGGAAGGATTGTGAAAGGGTAGATGGAAAGGAAGGCAAGATCAACATCAACACACACCTTGAAGGGTGCCGAGAGGATGGAGGAAATGTGAATGAAGAAATATGAGAAGGAATATGGCGAATGTTTAGCAGAGGTTGTGGTTCAAGTGCATGGAATTGAAGATCATGTTTGGAAGAAGATGAAGTGGAAGCCTTTGGAATCTTGAATGTCAACTTCACTTGTTTCTCAACATTAGACTCTTTCAAGAGAGATTTTGGAATCCATATAGCCTTAGGCTTTTTATTTCCTTTTTGATGATTTAGAGATAATATCTTCAATGATGGATTTTGGAACCCATACTTGTCTTGTAGTTTTCTTCTTAGATATCTTTTTTGACTTTATATATCCATGTTGATTAGAGGGGACATGGTGATCTTCTTTTTTTGATGGATTCTTATATTGCTTCTTTTTCTTGTATTGAACATTCAAGTTACTTCCAAAAGACTTGGGACTTGTGGAAGAAGGAGGATATGACCAGTTTAGATGGGTGGATGGATGAAAATGATTCAAGGGTATGCATCTATGTTGATCTTGAGGGAAGATAGGAGATGGAGGGACGTAAGGACACAAGATGGATGATGAGTTAGGAGAATTAGGAGGGGAAAGTGAAGGGACATAAGGGCCCAAGATGGAAGGAAGATGTGAAGCCCTTAGTATTGGTGGAGGAGGTCCAAGGATGGACATGGAATATGCAAAAGGATAATCAATAAGTTCATTAGCATCTATATGACAACCAAGGACATCAACATCTTTAGAGTGAGCATTAGGATTTTGAATAGTATCATGAACATCTTGAATAGGAGCAACTTCATTGATAGGATCATTCAAAGCTTGCGAAGATTTAGGAAGAGTAGAAAGTGGAAGTGAACATGGAGCGGTAGAACAAGAAGATGAAATACTTTGATCTTGACAAGGATCTTTGGATAGCGTTAGCGCATCAGCTTTCATTTGATTTTCAATAAGCTTAACATTGGAAGTCTCATCTTTGGAGAGCGCAAGTGTGGTAAGGTTATTTTGATTATCAATAAGCTCAATGGTGTAAGTAGTAGCTTGATCTTGCTTAGGAGATGGTGGAATGAATGTAGAAGAGTGTAGAGGATCAAAAGAACCATGAAATGGAGGAGATACATCATGAAGAGAATTGGATGACATGGAAGGTTCTTGATCTTGATCTTTCTTTATGTTCTTTTCTTTATCATTTTTAGAGTCCTCTTGACATGGAGCCACTTCTAAGGACAAGGAAGCGGGTTGGAATTGTATGGAAGACTTTGGAAGAGATAGTGAAGAATTAGCTGAAGTAGGCATTATAGCATATGAAGGTTTAAGCTCTTTAAGTTCAGCATTATTGGAAGTATTTTCATCCAAGTGAAGGTTAACTTGAGTTTCTTTAAGAGGTAGCCCTTGAGGATAACTATAGGGAACCACATGAAAAGCATTAGGATTTTTGTTGGATGAAGGATTTGTGATAGATTTGGAAGACTCAGAAGCTTTAAGAAATGTATGGGCATTGGAGGAAGTAGAGGATGGAAGGGAACCATCACAAAACAAAGGTTCAATATTAATATGATCTTGCTTGAGAGTGCAACTTTTATTTTCAGCATGAGAACTTTTAGAGGAGAGATTCTTTTGACTTTTGAAATCAGTGCAGTAGATTTTCTCTTCTTTAGTAGGAATATTGTATTGTTCGCAAAAATCATCAAAGAATTCTTCAAATTTAGAGTCATATGGATCACCATCACAGTCTACCCAATATGACTTCCCCTTAGAAATCACAAGTGTACCATGAGGATGATGCTTAAGAATAGAAGTTTCATGGGCATCACTATATTGTCCATCATCATAGTCATCATAGGTGGGTGTGTCACTCTTTGTGGAAGAGATATCATAAGGACTATCACGTTACTCTTTATGGTATGTCTTCTGAAGAGAAGTAAGACTCTTTAAAGAAGTAGAAGAAGATTGAGATTGTGAAGAAGAGGAAGGTGCAGATCTAGTGGAAGAAGAATACTTGGATGATGAGGAATTTGAATGATGTTTAGAAGAGTCATTATAAGATTTAGAAAATGAAGAATGTGAATAGTGTTTAGAAGAATCATGATAAGACTTACAAGATGAAGAATGAGAATGATTTCTGGAAGAGTCATGATAAGACTTGGAAGGTGAAGAAGAATGAGAAGATTTAGATGATGAAGAATGTTCGGAAGAAGAAGATCGTGATATGATCATGTTTATGATTCTAGAAAAGACATCTGATTTAATCATCTTCTCTTTTATTTTTGCTATAAATTCATCACTCATGAGAATTTTGGAGGAACAACACTTTTCAAATATGTCAATGAGCTCAAGATCATCTATTCTTAATAAAGGTTCCAAAACTAGATAGTCAAGATTCATGGTTTTAGAAGAGGAGGAATCAAGCATGAAAGAAATGAATAGATGAATAGATGAATAGAAGAAGGTAGACTAGATAGTAAGAGGAAAAGAATCAAGAAAAAGAAGAAGAATTTCTCATGGGAATAGAAGACTTTAGAAGAACATGGGAAATGGGGAAGAAAGAAGAAGACTAAGAGTCATCTTGTGCAATTGATACCATAACGTTCATTGAGATGTTGAGCAACATGACAACACTTAGGATCTGACCTGGACTGACCAAGGAAGACCAAGCTTCTAAGGAGAACTCACTACAGCAAGACAAAACTTAGTTTCAATATTCCAATTAGATCTTTCAAAAGATTTCGCAATGATGATCAAGCACATAGAACAGCAACCAGGGAGTTCAAGCAAATAGTCTTCAAGCAATGAGCAAGGGACAAAGAAACCTTGCGCATGAATAGAGATAGTGACTTAGTATGCTACTCCTTAAAGATTCTACTTGTGTATGTTCTTGAAAATGTTTTATCAGGCACATAGAACACAACAACACCTTAACAAGCCATCTACAAGGATATACGTGGCTTTCTAAAAGGAGTCCTTGATATACACAAGGTACGTGAGGCCCAAATCTGTAGATGAGAAGAATTCAAAATCACACATCCAGGGGGAGACGGTAACCCAAATCTCCTCCTTCACTTCTCAAAGGTATAAAGTTCTTTGAGGCTTAGCCAAGAGTGATATCAAACTCAATTTCTAAGAGAGGTGTCTTTGGATTCAACTCCCAATATTTATACTCTGCCAAAACACAGGAGTTAAGGTCATCCCTTGAGGTGGTGTGTCCCCAAGCAGGCCTTCTAAAATAAAAACTAAGTAATTCACTATCAAAAGTATTTAGAGCACTAAAGGTGGAACACTTAACTCTTCAAGTAAATGTGAAGTGAGTCCAAAAGTGGAACATTTAACCCTTTAAGATAATGTGAAGTGAGTCCAAAAGTGGAACATTTAACCCTTCAAGAGAATGTGAAGTGAGTCCAAAAAAATGGAACACTTAACCCTTCACACAAACTCAAAGTGAGTCCAAAAGTGGAACATTTAACTCTTCACACCAACTTAAAGTGAGTCCAAAAGTGGAACATTTAATTCCTCACATCAACTCAAAGTGAGTCCACACCTTAGAAAACAAGTGAGTTCCAAAAAGCACAAAAGGGTTGCCTAGTGGAGTAATTAACGCTTCTTTCCTGTAGACCCCTCCCCTTTAATGTGGCAGTGATCTTGCAACCACGGGGCGGAAATGAGGGGCTAACGGATTAGCGAGTCCAATAACCCAAGATAGAAATCTAGATCAATCAAAAGTAATCTAAAGTTGCTTATCAATACTACTCACAAATGACAAAGGGTTGAATCAATGGAATATTTAACTTTCCAAGCAAACATAGAGTGAGTCCACAAAGTGGTGCATTTAACTCCTTATGTAAACAAGGAATGAATCCATGCCCTCAATCACTCAATGAGATATTTGATATTGGAATCAAGAATTACTTAAGGTTTAAACACAAGCATTCACTTACACAAACTTGTATGGAAGCAAATCTATGTTCATTCATTTCCCATTAAGAGCATCAATTGAAATGTGTTCTATGAAAGCATGTAAACACTCAAGCCAAACACATGAGAGGTTCAATTTTAATCCCAAGATCCAAATGTTGTAGAGTTGTAACAAAATAACTCAATTCCAACGCAACGTGCTTAGTAGATTTCACCCTTTTTTTGTTTGTTTTAAGCATTTTTCATGAAAGCAAGTCATGCACCTTCAAATGAACAAGACAAGAAAACAAGCAAACAACATATGCAATGTATATCCAACTTATGCAAACCCTAGGGTTAGATCTGAAAATCAATTGTTAGGAGCAATGATAACCAGAAAATGATCCAAATGATAACTCATATCATGCAATGAACAATAAAAAATAAGTGCATACCCATCACAAAATTTTATTTTTTTTGCATTTGACCTAGTCAACAAGATCTGATTTTTACCACATGAATTTGGACCCCAAACCCAAAATGAAAAAAAGAGACCTCTATCACAAAATAGAGAGCTTTCCAAAAATATAAAAATTTTAGAAAAATCTTTTCATTTGTGCCCTAGAGACCCATTTTATCAAAACATACTAATTTTTATAAATTGACCAAATGAGCTATGATATAATTTATAAATTAAAAAAACATTGAATGGACCCCTACATAATTTCAATACCTTTCCAGAAATATAAAAATTTCCAAAAAATATGCTGATTTGCGCCAAAAATCAATTTTTTATGAAAAATCAAGAAAAAATCATAAAAAATACAAATCACCTCTTAAAATTCTGAAAGGTTTTTTGGAGCTTTTCTGATATGTCACCAACTTGCAAAAAAAAATTTAGACCAAAATAGCAAGCCGTTTGGGAGATATGATCAAATCTTTCAAATCTAGGGTTTTTCATCTCCAAACAAATCTGCACAAGGGTTAGCTCCAAAAATAATCAAAACCAGCATGCAAGAGGTGGGTTTCCCCATGGTGGGTGCCAAAAATGTGTGCTAAAATTTTTTCACACTTCTATGAATCCTTACATGCAAGAAAACTCAAGAATGAGCCCTCACAAATCGATCCATAGCTCTCTATGCATGGAGTTGCAAGATTTGTAAAATTGCTCTCAGCTAGAGCTATAAACTCATGACCTTGCTAGTCAACCACACAATGAGAGATTTCAAATGAATGCAATGCTATGCAAATCTATATGAGAATACAAATTAATCTTATGAGAATGAAGATGCAATTAAGCTATGAAAATGGAAATGAAAGAGTTACAAACCCTCTAATCAAACTATGTGAGATTAATCTAAAACATGAAAGGGAATGATACCATGATGATACAACTATGATGAAAGCTAGGATGTGATGTAGATAGAAGATGAATGTCAATGATGCTCCAAATGTTCAAAACTTGATGTAAGAATATCTCCAAAAGCTTCAATGACTTAGAAAATCTGTAGCATAATAATTCAAGTATGTATGGTGTGTGTGCAAATGAGGAAGAGAGCTCTTCTTTTATAGGAGGTGAAAAATCAATGGACCATGGAGATTAAGAGGCAAAAGATTTAATCAACGATGGAGAAAAAAAGAAGCTTGATCCTTGTGCACAAATATCCTCCAATAAGAAAATTAGAAGCATTTACTTTATGTTGAGCATTTAATTTATGTCCATGTGAGACAAAAAGTGCTTTTCTTTTATTTTTTATTTTATTTTTCTTTATAAATAAGAATTAAATACTTTATTTGTGCAACATAGGATAAGAAGAAAAGTGAAGATTTTTTATTTAAATAAAAGGGGAGGAAATTCCTTTTAATTAAATAAAGGCTTAGAATAAAGTTATTTTATTATTTAATTAAAAGAGATTTTTAATTAATTAAAAGGGATTTATTCTCTTAATTAAATAATATTTTTATTTTTATTTTTTTTTAAATTAAATAAGGCTCAAACCTTAGGAAATATTGAATTGATTATGATTTGATCAAGGAAATTGATATATTTGAAAAATGTTAATTTTTGAAAATATTGATTCAGGGATTTGACAAATTGCAGAAATGGGGCCCAAAGTCTAGCTGACCATTTTAGGGTGCATACATAGATCAGTGCCCTATCCATTTGGCAAAGTATCAGAAAGACAGAATGAATACAAAGATACTTGGATAATATCAGGCCTCTAAACATAAATACAAATACCTCAACCCTTTGCTACTTACAAAAAATCCTTGAATAGATTCAGTAAACATACATCCCACTCAAAGTAGTATTTAATCCAATCCTAGATCAAAACTCAAAGCTAGACACATATATATAAATCCCAGAAAGACTTAAAGATCTACAGAATAAACTTAAAGGAGAGACATAGATTTAAGATTTTGTATTAAGTATAACCTTGAACGTTGTATACATCATATTTTGGATAATGAGCCTACAAAATAGCAGCAACAACCTATAATTCTTCTCTATTTCTTTGATAATAATGGTAAAAATTACAATCCTTGACTGAGGGTTAGGGTTTCAGAATTTCTATCTTTTCAACTCCTAAACTTCTCAATGCTTAGAATGATCATGGGAAATCCTTTATATACAAGGAGAATGCAACAAGCTACCGATCATTCTAGGGTTACAAAATTTGAACTAAAAACCCTTTTCAACAACCTCAAAAATTTACAATAAATACATTGACAAAATAGATGAGATATTTGATTAGGCAGTCAAGATATTTGCAAATGAACCACCTTTCATTTTGTCTTCAATGTTGTCCTTGGCTTTCTTCGAAAAATTTGATCTGCAACATCTCGCTATCCATCCTATAATAAATGTCTTCATATATCTTACCAACTTTTATATGACTCAAAAACATGTCTTTATTCACTCTAGGAGGCTGGTGGAGTATTGACCTTTTGAACATGAGGTATGTACTGATACCTCCACCTATCATATACCTCTTCACTTGGGAACTCAAAATTGGCAAACTCAGCCTTTTTCTTTGATAATTGTTCCCACTCATTTTCAATTTGAGTAACCTTATGCTGAATATTGTCAAACATTGACTTCGCATTTATCAACAACTTGATAACACTACTAATAGAAAAATTTCCACTTAGGACACCAGTCACCCTTTCTGAAAAAAGTGCATCCATTTCTTCTCTCCATTGATGTGCTTCTTTAAATTTTCCTTTATCTATGAAAATGGTAGGAACCAGTTCATAGTTTGAAAGCATCAATTCAACTTTCAACATGCTTGATTTTCTGATGAAATTATCCAAAATGATCCCATACTATACCATTTTCTTGACAATCTGATGTACTAGTTTGATCAGTGGATCAGGATCTTCCTGTCCTTTTGACAGCATATGAAATAAATTTACATTAGGAGACCTTTCAATCCACTTCTTCAAAATTGGTGACAAATCCATCTTCTCCTTATTTAAAGTTTCAAGTAATGAATATAACTTACTGGCATGACTATGGAGAATGGAGGGCTTTAAATCAATAGAAAACTACATGATTGCATCTGTTATCTTTTCTTCATACTTTTGGTTAGCTAAAGTTGTGACCTTTATATTTTCATCCTTTTCTTTCTCAAGTTGCACTCTTATCTCCCTCAACTTATTCATTTCTTCTGTCAGTCTTTGCTTCTCCTAGGTAACCCTTGCATCCAAATTTGTCTCTGGGTAGGGGGATGGTGGTAGCTCAATTATTGGGCTTGAAGATGAAGCCACTACAGGCTTATCATAAATCACCAATAGAGGAGACCTATGATCTAAGGGCCCTGACAACTATTCAATCAATTTGTCCTTCTGAATTAGCTCAACCTTGAGCTCATTGTAAGATTTAAGGACCATTTCAAATTTGAGCCTAATCACTTCTTTCTCTCTTTTCCACTTTAGCATTGAATTTGGCAATCTCCAAAATTAAATTTGATGACTCTACACCAGATGTCTCTCCTACTCTTTGCACTAATAAACTGCCTATATACCTTGTAGAGAGAGCTTCTTTTCTTCCTCTATCTTCTTCCCTCTTTAAGGACCACATTACTAAGGCTGGATGATCATTAGAAAAGACAGTTCCCCTAGCAGCCTGTTTGGCTTGCTTTTCTATAGCAAGAGTCTTTACCTTACTCTTTCTAATCTAATAAAAGATAATTGCATCAACAATGTCCCACTCTGGCAGAATCAACACCCCTGCAGTATGAACCATGGCCCTTCCTTCTTCAGGAGTAATCTTTTCAAACTGTTTGGCCATCTCTGCCTTGGTTTCATTTTTAATTTCTACTACGTCTTTATTAGGATGCTCCTCCTTTTTCTTTTCACAAATCTCCTTGTATTGGTTTATTTTCATTCTCCATAGGAATTGGGAAAATGCCCTAGTTTTAACAAACTTATCATCAGCAAGGAAAGAATCACTACCTTGCTTCAAGATAGGGTCCAATTGTTTACCCTCAAATTCATCAATAGTAAGGTCCATGGCCAACTCTTTACATGCTTTAGGCATCTCTTCTCATAATTGATCACTAGAAACCAAGATGTCTCCCTCATTCCTCATTTGTATTAATGTCTCTGCTACCCCATGTTCATCTAACTGGATGGGGGACTGAGAAGGCGAATAAGCCTCCTCCCCCGAACTTAATTTTTCTTGTTTCTACCTCTTAGGAGAGGATCCTTGCATTGCTAGATCATCCATGAAAATGTGACATCTCAGCACAATTGGCTCTTCTTCATAACATGAAATTCGGACCCACCAAGCGATCCATACTTCCAAGATCAATGGTTGTCGCTATACCACTGACCTTAAACATCGAGCATTTTATCATAGTGGTATAATGACAACCATGAGATCATGTTGCACTTTAACCACCCAAGAAAAATGACTCTACGTGACACATTACTATACTTCCATCAAATCAAAGAATGCCATGTTGCAAAACTGGCAAGTGGACCCACTCTTACTTTTCTTTCTCAGCACCAAAAACCCTGACAACTGCTAGATCATAATTTACTGCAGCTAATAGAAAGTGAACATGTCAGAGTGAGCTAGCACTTTAGGGCCCACTTCACACTTCAATCTTTAAAAGGAATCAGACAGTCATCGTTATACCGCAAGCTTAAATTCCTTACATCTTTCATCAACGGTATAACGACAACCGTCAGATCTATCTGTTGTTTAACCCTTTTGAAAAGTCTGACCCAACAGCCTGATACATCACTTGTCTGTACATCAATTCATAACATGCCACGTTTACAAATGGGTGGGCCCCTTTCTTGAAATCCCTTTTATCATTTTAAAGTCCAATCAACCGCCACATCATTGTACCTTAACCAATCACCAACGTACATGTTATACTGACCTAAAAGTTCATGGTCCCACCTACCATCTCATTTACCTTTGCATCGAACGGTTGTCACTACACCACGATGCTTAAAAGGTTATTATCTTGGTTCAATGGTGTAGCGATAGCTGTTGATGCAATTTGTTCTTTAAACACTGGCACATCTTGTTACCAGTCGAGCCCACTTGGATAGGTGGCACCTTGTTGCTAAAGCGCATGTCAGATATTCTGACAATGGAAAGGCTTGCGATTCAATGAAAGCCACACATTTTAGAGAGAACAAACTATTGAGAAATAATACTGAAACTTTGGCTTTTGAATGAAATAAATTAAAAGGTACCCCGCCTAACAACCTAACAATATAACATATGAAGCGATGGGTCAAAGGGGGTGAAAATTAGCACATGTGTATTTCAAAGAATTAGCGAGCCAAAAAGTAATGCCAAAATATGACAAGTTTCAAAAACAATTAGGGCTTTCGTTAAAACTTAGGGTTTTCAAAATAAAATCTAACCCTCAGAACCTTAAATTGGATTATTTTCAAAAATACTAGCATGGGGCTAGACAAATTTATATCAGTGATAACATGTTCTATACCTAAAACTTTTGAACATTTATTTTTTGAGTGTACTTATGCCTGTGGTGTCTGTACCATCTTTTTTGGGTCACCCATTGTGTGGAGTAGTAGGATTGGTCTTTCGTGGAGTGAAATTCTTGTTGGTTTTGTTGGGTCCTTTGATTTAAATCTAACACTTTTTGGTTTGTTCTTACTTGTGAGATTCTATGGCTCCTCTGGAAGGATAGAAATGGAGAGATTTTTCAAAAGAGAAGGAGACAACTTACTGAGTTTGGTTGTAAACTCATATATTTTCAAATCATGTCACAGGTTGTTGCTACTCTCAAGATCTCCAGAGATAGATTTATGATGCTGATGCAGGAAGGAGAAATCTTGATTCACAAGGAGGACTTAGTCTCATGTCAATACTTCTCTATTCAAAAAGACATGATCAATGAAAGGGAGCTAGATAATCTCAACCAGTTTATTAAAAATTATGTATTGAAGAAAGATCTATACCTGGACTTAAGATCAAGGATGGAGGACATACATCTAGTTGTTGATTCATGGATACCTTTCTTTTGCCAATTTTGAGTCTCTTTTTGTATTAACTGACTATGCTTGTCTATTGGCTATGTCACGATGATATAATTATATAGAATAGGTAGCTGTATGATGAGCTACCTAATACCTTTGTAATTTTGGTCTTCCTAAAGATGCTTATGCTATGATGTAACTGATTCTATTAAACTATGTTAATACAAAATTTTAAATAAGATGGTAATAAATCCTTATAAGTTAGTGTTTCATTTTTTTATCCAAATATGGGTTGACTGGGACAAATCATTTTCCTAAATTTGGGTTGTTATGTCGAGAGGCGTCTACTTAGTCGTAGCACTAGAAAAGATTTTTCTCTAGTAACACATGATTTTAAAATAAAAAAGTGGAAGTAAAATAATTAATGCCAAATGGAAATAAAAAAAATCAAAAAGCCGAATTAAGATTAAAAAATACCAAATTGCATTTTTTAGATTTTCTTTTTTGGATTTTTTTCAATAGAGGAATGCAAAGAGGCACATTTGAATGCAAACAATAATAAAGGAATGCACCGAGCTATGATTTTGAAAAGATAAAGAGACACTTTGAGATTATCAAAGAGACCTTTGCCCATTTCATTTTTTGTTTTGCAAAGAGTAGTAGAGAGATTTGGAGAGAAACCACATTTCAAAGTGAGCCATTTATTTTTGAATTATATTTTGTAGATTTAGTTTTAAAGATTATTTTTTTGTTTCACTTTTGAAATGTTCTATTTAGATTTAGAATTGTATATAATTTTGTATTTAGATTTAGATACATATTTAAATGCTATTTGTAAATATATATTGAAATGTTATTTTTTAGATTTAGATTTAAATGTTGTATTTATATTTAGATTCATGTAAAAATGTAGTATTTAGTGTTAGATTTAAATTTAGTATTGTATTTAGATTTAGATTTAGTTTTTTGTATTTTATTTGGATTAGGATGAAAATGAATATCATGATCAAGACCTATTTTTGGCATAAAAATATATTTAGAATTTTTTTTTCAAGAATAGAGTCATAGCTATATCCACTCATACAATCAACCATTTTAATCTTGCAGTGTCAAACCCATCATTGATGGCTATTGGAGGAACACATGAGCTATTCATCAAGGAATTTCTTTTCATACCTACTTCCTAATGGATAAGGTGGAACATATCGTATGGAAGGTTTTAGTGATGAATATTAATGGTCTAAATCAAAATACCAAACCAAGAGAAAAGGAAACATCTCCATCTAAAATAATATTTGTTGGTCCATTTAAATCTCTAATGGAATTAATTTAAATTTTATTTTGATTAACATAAAAAAAATTAATTAATTTTGGTCTAATTTAAACAAAAAAAGGTTTAATTTAAAAAAAATAAAATTATTGCTTAATTTTAAAAAAAAATTATTATCTTCATTTTTGTTTTGGTGGAGGTGAGTATTTGATGTTATATTGTTGTAAGAGGTTTTATTATCTTTTAAAGAAATATCAATTTTTATTTTATTTTTTAAAGAATTATAATAGAAATATAACTTATGTTCATTTAAAAAAAAAAAAAAAATTTAAAATTATTGGATTAAAAGATAAAGCAAAAATAGAAAAATCAAAATATTTAAAGTAAAATAAATGGGGAAATGAAGGGTCGGGAGTTTTGAATCAAGAACCCCTTCATTCTCTTCTCAGACTTGCTTATTTAATGAACCTCATTTCTTCATTCAAAAAAGGCAATTTGGAGAGTAATTGAACTATAGCAATTTTTAGTCTCAATTTAATATTTTCAAGCTTTTATTTGCAATTAGTTTAACTTCTCATTTAGCATAGTATTGCATTCTCATATTAGATTAATTTGCTTACATTCTCATAGTTTAATCTCATATTCCTTTTCAAGTAATTTAGATTAAATTGCACTTCATATCTCTTTCAAGCTCTTAGTATAATTGCATTTTCATTATTAGTTTTAATTGCATATTTCATCTTAGCTTAACTTCATTTTCTGCAATTTTCATGCTTTCAAATCCCCCATTGTAGAATCAGTCTTGTGGTTGTTGGGTCTGCAATTTGAGAGTAATTAAACACCCCGTCTACATAGGAGGCAATAGGTCGCATCACCACGAATTTCAAATTGAGTAATTCATACTCTCTCTTGTAATTCAATCATGTGAGTAATGACCATGTTGTGTGTGTAATTGGATTTCAGGTCCCCATTCCATCACATCCATTTTGGTGCCCACGGTGGGGTAGAAAATATGATTTTTGGTCTCATTCTCATTTTTTTCTAATAGGAATTTAAGCTCTATTGTGTGTCCGTACTGTCTATGTACGAATCTTCGCACGAGAATCCAAAGCGTCCCACATGAGATTTTTCTCCCTATAGCACTTTCTCATGTGAGCTTTTGCGCCTTCACATGAAATCCTACACTTTCTTGCGTGCTGTGGAGTATTGCGCGAGACTGGAGTACAGTGTTTCAATTTTCTTAGTTTCTATCTTTCTAGTTTCAGATTTCTAATAATTTCCTATTTGTTGTTGTTTATTATTTGTCTATTATTTTCACAGCGTAACAGTTTTCTGCAGGATGTTTGTAGAAGAACTTAAACATACTAATGGTTTGATTGCAGGATGATAGTCAAAGACTTGCTAAAATGTTGTGTTTGTTTCTTGCTTTCATTCACATAGTCTAAATAGGGCTCCGTTAAAATTTCTTGAGGATTTTGATAGTGAGTAGGGAGTTTGGCTCTTCATTACATAGAGGTTATGACCATGAATGAACCCAAAATCCTAATGATCTTACTAATATGACAAATTCTTAGGGAAGCAGAGAAAGGTAGTGAATCTTTATGCTTCTATTAGCCAGGCGATTATGCTCTTCTCTCTTTGAGAGAAAAAAAAACACAAAAGCTTGTAGTTGTGGTGGAGTGAAGCTAACTCGGTGATGAATCTTCTTGATGTGTTTAGGTGAGGAAATAGGATAGAGAAGTATGCTCTTCTCCCTTTGGGAGAACTAGAAAATCTGACCCCCGAATCTAAACCAAGTCTACTGTCACCTTTAGAGGGCCTGCCGAAAGTTGAACCTCCAGGAATGAGCCAAGTGAGTACGCACCTTTCACCAGTGATTCTGTCTCACTTTAATAAAGAACATTTTGTTGACTCTAAAGACTCCAAAACCATGTTAGCTTCCTTCTCAAGACTTTGACTATCATCTTGAGAAGGCTCCATCTATTATACTGAGCGACGCCGCTCCTAGCCCTACTTGTGGGGGTGTATGAATTTCAAGTGTTGGTATGGCTATGAGGCCTCAACCCTATATCAAGGGAACCAAAGGTTAGCATGAATGGAAGCCTATTAAAAACATTCCTTAGCTAGTAGCCTACCTGGTTCACCTCTAAAAGGAGTCATAATCTTTCCGTAGGGAGGGGGAAGAATCTCTCCCATAGATTCCCATCATAGGCATACACCTGGATGCTTGAAGGTGGTTGCGACACTAGCCCCTACTACAAGGGTAACCTTTGAATGTACAACATTGAGTCCTTGGAAACACCAAAAACACGGCCGCCCTCTAGGGGGTGACACGGCTCAATGAGGTGCACATATGCGCATAAGCAATGGGGCAAAGGTTTTGGCTTCTCTCCATTTTTTTGTAGGACTAAGCTATGTGTTTGTTATCGAGTCTTAAACATTGTCCAATCATTATGAAACAAAGACTTCCCTAATGCTATCAAGTTGCTTTGTCCTTGATAGGTCTATTAACCACTGCTTCTTGTATCACAACTACAGATTTGAACCTTTGTGTCTTTAAACGAATGCTTGAAATCCCAAAATGAGATTTTTCATTAAATTGTTCTTCAAACTTGTCAGGAAACTAGATTTTCTATCAGACATCAATTTAGGTTGTACCTCAAAATTCAACTTTAAACTCAAACACTGTGTCAAACTAGCAAATTTTGGAATTTTCCCATGTGAAGTTTCACTCTTCAGAGCACTTTCTTACACGAGACTTTGTTCTCTTGCATGAGGTTTGTGTTCTCTCACGTGGCCTGGTGCTCTCTTGCGTGAGACTGTAGCCCAGTTTTAAAAAACATAGACTTGTTTTCCATTGACTGTTTGACTTTTTATCTGAGGTGTGTTTTTTAGTTTTCCCGTCATTCATTGTCAGAAAATGGTTGTCTCGAGTTGGGAATCGATTGATCTTTTCTTTGACTTGTGTTGTCTCTCATTGGTTCACCGTATCTCTTTATGCCTTTTGTACCTCATGTTGTGATAGTCTTATCTCGGCTGTTCTAGCCCCCTCTTTTGACAATTCATACCAGGTCCATCTCGTATCTTGGTTTTTCTAGTCATTTATCTCCTTTTCATTATCTTAGAGATAGAGTCTAGCATTATCCCTAGTCTTCTCTCGTCACATCTTAGTCTATGACTATTATGACTAGAAGTGGCAATATATTCCCCATTCTTGGTATTGGACAAGGAAGAGGTTGTTCCGAACCTGTCGTGCAATTTGAGTGTTTTGAGGGATCCTCAAATTCCTCCTCCTTCCAAGAGTATTACAATCCATTATTTTAGATATAGTTTGACTTATTTTTTCAAGAATATTATAACCCATTGTTTCAACACCAGCAAGGCTTTGAAGGGTCACTTTCTACAATCAAACCTATCGACTCTTTTGATGTTATTTTCATGATCTCTCAAAATACTAGCAACAAGATGGGAGATCTATTCCACTTCCCAGGGGGAGGTGAATTCAACGATAGTCATGAGCAATCTCCAAATGACCAAGGTCATGGTCAGTCTCGAAATGACAAGAGTTTTGATCAATCCCACAATATTCAATATCCAATCAACATCTGAGACCTTCACAATTTGAAATAGCGACAAGGGTAGCCTCTCCCAACATTTCTCTAGAGATGGAGACAACTACGCATGAATTATCTGCATGAATTACATGAGTCTGAAAAGCTCGATATCTTCTTGGATAATCTTGTCCCAAATTTTGGTACCAAGTATGATTGCAAGGTCCCCTAACTTTTGACAATATGATTAGGTGAGCTGTGAGGATAGAAGCATTTATGGTCAAGAAGGGAGGATTGACTTTGAACAAAGATGACAAGAAATGACCTTCTCCCTCGAACAAGGATAAAGATAAGATTGTCAATAGAAACATAGATGCTATGAATGATGGGGTTGTTGACAATGTGATGCCAAAACCCTCAAAGTCTATCTTTAATCTCAACTCTAGCATACAAATGATCAAAGCCACTGAGAAGGATATGACAAAAAATCAACCACCTTCAAGATTCACTAGAAACAAACCTTGGATCTCTCAACCCAAGTGTGACTCCACTTCCTTGGGAGAACCTCTCGATGTGGTTTATAGGACTTTGGTGTAGAACCATAACAGGAATTCAGATCATCAGGAATTTAGAGACTCCTTTCCTCCTCATGGGAAAAGTGAATTATCCAGGTCTAAAGGTACCAATGATGTGGTCAACTATATGTATGATAGTAGCGACATTGTCACCAATGAGATTGAACCTATTGATGTTGAATACTATGACATGATCATTTCTCTGGGGAGCGAGGATGCTCCTAAACCCAAAGCTCCATTTGTCTTGTGAGACCCTGTGCCTCCCTCTTTTAACCCCACACCATCTCCATCTTGTGTGAATTCTATCACTCAATCATGTGCAAAGATTGTTCTCAAAGGTCCTAAGCCTTTGACATCTAGACCAAAACTATCTATGGATAAAGCCCTCACTGAGGCAAACATCCCCAAAGATCTTGATCTTGATCAGTTTCAATCTATGGTGGGTTAGTCGACCTCACCTCATCACTTGCCCTTCTCTGAAGAAGGTGATCATTCCTTAAGCCATAATGCTCCCCTACTCACTTGCAATATGCTCCTAGAATCTGGTGATAGCCTTACTTTGACCAAAAGGGAATTTACAAAATTTTGTAATGCTAAACTCAAAGAGATAGAAAAGACCCTACAAATCAAAGATATTGGCATGGGGTAATATCAGATGGAGTCCATCTTGTCACTAACAGCTCTTCCCGCATCTCCACATTCCTGTGAAGAACCCTCTGAAGATAGATTTGGTATTGGCTATCAAGGCCATGAGCTTGACCAACCTCACTGCAGCTTTCACTCATACAAGGATTCAGATAATGAAGACACAAAAATCTAGCCTATGACACATGAAGGACTCTTGAATATTCAACATTCTGATTCTCATTATCTACTTCAAGAACATGATCTTGGTCCTCATCAGGAGGATTTTATCCACTTTACTGAATAGACTTCTACTACTGCTGACTCTAATGGCACACATACTGAATGGGGGAAACTAGCTGATGTCTCCCTTATCTTGGGTATGCCTATTATAGATTACTCCACTTCTGCTATTGAGCAATATCCTATTGTTGAAGAAACACTTCCTATGACAGATGATAGCAATAAAGATGATATGCTGCCTACTATATCTCTAGCTGATTACATCAAACAATGTTTCCACAATGAAATGAATTCAAAGAAATATGAATGGGACTCCATATCAGATGCTACTACAAAAATGCCAATTGATGTTGTACACAAAGATGCTGCTCCTACCAACTCTAAAAGAGGAGGAAGTTCTAATCCTCCAAATCAAGAAATTGATGATGATCCTTTTCACCCTCCTATAGAGATCATTCCTATGGCTCCTAGGCCATCTACTCCAAGTTATACTTCTACTACAAAAAATCATGGGTATGTAAGACCCCATCCTGTTACAGTCTCATGGAATCTTTGTGCACTCTTGCCACCTGAAAGGGGACCTAATTCTTGGAAAAGGTCATCTCGATTAGGCTCACATAATATTTCTCCAAACTTATCTGACTCTTCTAAGACAACTCACAATCGACAACGTTCCATGGAAGATGACTTTCCTTATCTATTTGATTCACTCATGAATGATGAGGATGATGCTGATATCTTTGCACTCGAGCCCATCCCATTGACTTCTCTTCCCCCTTTCCCCCCATGATAAGTGGCTTGTCCACTTTCCATCTCCATCTGTCCACCTAAACCAGTCATATAAGCCTCTTTCATCCACCATTCCTTAGTCTTTTGGAAGTAACTTGGATATGCAACATAAAAACAAAAATAATGAGAATCCACTTATATCTCAAGGCCACCATGTCCCATCTAATAGACATGTGACTACCAAGAAAGAAAAGAAATAGAGGTGTTCAAAAGAATACAAAGGTCCTCAAAAAGAAGAAGACAATCAAAAGCTAGAAAATAAAATAAGAAAATGGATCTCAAAATCCATCTTATAGGCATTGTCATCAAAGGCACCTCAACATAAAGAAGAAAAGAGAAAAAAATCAAAAGCTATGTGGATTCCAAAAGGAAAATCAAAGTTTCCATTCAAGCTTCCAAATTCTCATACTTCCCTCCATTCCATCACCCTTGCCTCACATATTTTACCCTCTTTACCCCATCTTGCCTTTTCCCAAAGTGCATATCAGCATCTCCTCATCTCTAATGATGTGATTAAGAGAAATCTAGAACTTACTCTCCCTAAGCATTTAGAGGGTGGGAAATTTGAAAGAGAAATAAGATGTGTCCATGAGGATATTTGTGGGTCTCACTTAAGTGACCTTTCCTTGACTATGGATCTCTCAATAGTTGGATACTATTGGTTTTGATTCGACAACTTCGAAGCTGACTACTACTACAAGATATTGTGTTCTCAGAGATTACTACTAAAGGAGAGCAACTCAAAGAGCCTATCAATGCTCTTCATCTAAAGAAGTTCTATAGTTGAGATAGTCTCGGCATGCTCATGTACATATTTATTGGTCCTAAAAAAAATCCAAAAAAATGATATTTGCAAAAATCCTAAAAATTGCAAAATGTCCTAAAAAAATGATCATCTTAGTGAAAACCTGGTAAACAGGCACTTTGATGTATCTATTATCTTGGTGAAAACCTGGTAAATAGGCGCATTGGTAATAATAAAAAAAATTGAAAATTGAAAAAATACAAAAAAAAATAGAAAAGATAAAAAATACAAAACAAGGTGAAAAGATAAAAAATACAAAAAAAATGAAATATTCAAAAAATACCCAAAAAAAAGAAAAAAAAGAAGAGAAAAGTACAAAAAAATTGAAAAGAAGAAAATGTGCCATTGATGAAAACCTGGTAAACAGGCACCTCTTGTTTCTTGAAGCTACATCTCATCTCAGCATCGCTTGGCTCTTAGTTTCTTGCTTTTGTCACTTTGCTTTCCTGCCTTAGTTTTCTTTCCCGCTTTCCTGCTTTCATTTGTTTCCTTCTTTAGTTCACTTCCTGCTTTAGTTTGCCAACTCATGCTCTTGCCTTTAGTTGTCTTCAAGATTTTTCTTGACCCGTCATGGATTGGAACTGGTTCATACTTGGGGGCACCTTCCTGGTCTAGGGGGCATTGTCCTATCACTTTCAAAAGTTTTGTTCGTGCATCTGTCACCAATGATTCTCGCTGCATTTGCCTGCTGATGCCTAGCTACTTTTTAAGATTTCTCTCCTTGAGGATCTCTCGTGTATCGATCACCAGTGGTTCTCACTATGCCTACCTACTGATACTTAGCTCTCATTTGAATCCCTCTCTTTTGGGATCTCTTCCTTGTATCGGTCACCAATGGTTCTCACTATGGTTTCCTACTGATACTTGGTTTGTGCTTTGATATCTTCTTGAGCTTTTGTCTCTCACAATAGTCACCAGTGATTCTCACTACATCTGCCTGTTGTCACTATCCCGTCGAGACTTCAAATGTTGTTTGCTTCCGATTCGACTTCAATCTTCTTGAACACAAACTGAAACTAAAAACTAATTTTGTGCTCCTCTGAAGCATGCTAAGCTTTTCCTTTGCTTGTTTGTTCATTTTATTTTTCTTTTCTTTCCTGCTTGTTGGTTTGGTTCCTATTATACACTAAGTTTGCACCCTTATCTCAAACTCTCATAGTCTTGATAACTTAGTATCACATGGGAATCATCTCTATGTTGTGGGACCTATGCTAACTGAGATGAGACCTCCAGGTTCTAGGCTGGTTCCT
This sequence comes from Chamaecyparis obtusa, assembly GCA_027943335.1. Lineage (NCBI taxonomy): Eukaryota > Viridiplantae > Streptophyta > Pinopsida > Cupressales > Cupressaceae > Chamaecyparis > Chamaecyparis obtusa. Next base: position 167,749 of record BSBK01001803.1, on the reverse strand, counting down.
CTTGGATAATCACCTTAATTTGCTTCTAGACATGAAAGTAAATCTTTCGAAGGAAAGGGATAGAAGGAGTGCTTGGAAAGGGAAATGACTTGAAAGAAAACTACCTACTAGGTGATACACCGAAATCAGGGTATGAATTGCAGTATAGAGGGATGAAGCCAATGAAGAACTTAGGTCTAGGAGATCACAACTTCTTAAATAGGCTTACATAAGTGTTTCATTAAGGGGTCTGAACATAAGACACAAGCTATGACCTGCAAGAAGACATTCACCTCTGCAACTAGGTGTAGGAATGAGACAAGATTGTTAGGGGGCTGAAAGTATACCCACAAGAGCATTCACATCAAATCATACACAAAAACACATAAAATTGCAGAAAAGAAGAGGGATCAGGAACCCTAAATTATCACTGAATCATGCATAAACTTTAATTCAATAAGAGATAATCCAAACAAGGAAGCATAGGGACACGAAGAATTATCCCAAAATACAGGTCTGGAATATCTGAATCATCAATGGGAGATTACAAAATGTAGAAAACCAGAGGGCATAAAAATGCCACAGATAGCCTTCTAAGAAAGAGACTTTCTTCTTTACAAAATGTGAACTGTAAGCTCCAAAGCTCTCAAAAAACAATATATACATACTCAACTGCACACAGGCAGGAGACAAAAAACCTAACTAGGGTTATAGAATTTTACATTAGAATCAAACCCTAACTAAAATCAAATCTGATCATAAATACATCTCTGTAATACCATGGTTGATCAGATATTTGTTTACGTGCCCATCCCTATACTGAGATCAACCTGCGGACAAGAAACCTCGACTTACCAACCCACCTGCAACTCCACCTTGCCATGAAGGCTCTCAATCTAATGCTGAAGATATTTGGTTTTAAAATGATTAACCCTACAAAAGGTGGCACCAAGCTCATTAAAGCCTCAACACCACATGGTACTCTATAAAAGCCGTAGCACTGACGATCAGATCATCTACCATCATCCTTCTAACCATCCCTGTCCTAAAGAATTAAATCCCAGCTACTCAAAATGTCATGCATGGCCGTAAAAATGCAAACCCTAGCAAAAAACCTTTGCAAAAGATTCAAATTCAAATGGTAACGGCTAGCAGAGCTTCAAATTAAAATGTAACCATCAATGTGAAACCCTTCCTGGTAGATGAATGACTGCGATACGCTGAGAAATCAACTTAAAAATCCTTTTGACAAGTCAAAACAACTGTGGAAGTCAGTGGCCAATGAGAAATGAGAAAATTCACACCTCTGACAAACACAGACCCATGACCCTGAGAACACCATCGAACAACTATCACATTACCTTATAGCTCTGATAGATCCCTTGCGAAACAACAACGATTGCCGATCTTACTTCCACTGGGACCCCACTGACACATCGGATCCATGACCCTCTGATATTCTCATCAAATGGTTGTCACATGGTCTCATAGGGTTAGAAGATTCTATGAGATCATATGACCACCATAGATCTTTTCCTTTGTCAGAGCTACAGACCCTTGACATGGTCCCACTGACACGTTCCAGTTCATCACTATGTGGACCAATCACGTTTAAGCACATCAGCAAATGAGGACCCACCATCAGAGCCGAAGATAAAGTAAGATCAATGGCTACCAGATGATCGCATGCTCTGACACAAACCCTTGCAAATAGAAGCCAGCCGTTGATCCTCTATAGATGTCAGAACCTCAACAATAAAGCAAGATCGACGGTCAGAGCATAATCTCATGTGTCAAAGAAACCCCATGAGATTATATGCCAACCGTTGATCTAAAAGGGAGACAATCTATCAGGCCCACTCTAAAAATCAAACAAGTCACCACCTCTTGACCAATAGGAAGCCTCCATGTAGGACAACATGGCAGTGGACCCACACTCAGTTTGAAGTGCTGAGTAAAAGGGAAGATCAACAGCTATCATGAGATAGCATGTGTCATAAAAGCCCTTCGTGAACTCATGACAACCATCAGAACCTGCAAAACTAGGATGCCACAAGCTAAGATTTCCAAACACTTAGCAACTACATGACTAATATGAAGAACAAACCACTCACTGAATCGTTGACTGACAAGACTTAACTGCCAAACACTTTGTGACTAAGAAAACATTGTAGTCACCAGTTCGCCAAATAGAAAAAGTAACTGTCGGAGAACTTAGAGAACTGGTGACTGAGGCAAAAAGTGCACATGGATATGAGGAACTTTAGGTGGCCAAAAAAGTAACAAGGAATTATAACAGGCCAAAGGGTTTTCTATGGTTTTTTGCTGAAATGGTCACTTTTATGAATTTTTAACTTGCAGACCAGGGAGTTAGAAAATTTGCAGAGGCCAGGAAACTAGACATAAATTCATGAAATTTTTAGGGATGCTCCGCAAGGGTAAAATAGAGACCTTGGGATGGATTTTAGCCAAATTTGCATAGAATAGGAAAATTAGGGCAACATTTTGGCGATTTCTGCTGGATGTCAGCCTACTAGACATGGAAAACTAGTGGCCTATAAACAATCCATTGGGCTTGGGGTCATTTTAGGAACACAAAACTTTGATAGAGCGACAAAACTTGAATTGGGAGGAACAAAACAATGTGCACATGCACTTCTTCTTGAGCAGAAAAAACTAGGCTAGAAAACTGGAAGAAAGCAGGAAAACTAACCTATCCTAAGCTAACTAGTGCAGAAAACTAGTCAAACAAAACCATTCACTGGTAGGCTAAAATAGCTACCTTTCCTCATTAGGATACAATATTTTACATGCATGAGGATGGAAAATAAGGAATGAAGTACACATAGTTGTGTGAAGAACTAGTGCACTTCCTCTTGAAAGACAAACAAATTGACTCACCTTCACCATCAGATTACTATTTTCATTACCCAGGGGTGGATAAGTGAGTTGAGCTTGTCCTTGTTCAACTATATGTTCACCTTTAGCTTCAGCTTCATTTGAACACTCATGTTTGGACACAAACATGACTGGTTCTTTACTGCTAGGCTCTATTCTTGCTAAGTATCTTAAGGGGCAACCCCTAGAAAGAATGAACTTGGGGCTTCCTTTGCTACTATTAGGATGCATCTCATTAATAAATTCAGCAAGATGATAAAAATTATGTCCCTCCATGATAGTCTACCATAATATCTCTTCTTCTACAGTTAGAAAACCATCTTCTTCATCAGTTGGAACATCCAACAGCTCATCAAAGGTATCAAACTATCTCATATTCTTGACAATCACTGGCCCCTCCTCATGGTCCAACAAATATGATTCCTTAGATTCCTCCCCCACTTTATTGCAGACTGGCCTAAATTCTACAATTGAGACATTATCAACCTCCTCATCTTGCTCAATGTAAGAAGGCATCACCTCAAAAAGATTAGCTGGGCTCTCACCTTCTTCACCTTCTTTCTTATCCTGATCTGATTGCTCTAATCCATCTTGATGTAATAGCCTTACCTTCTCCTCATGATTATCATGAAAAAGTGTGCCTAAAAGACAAAAATCATCCTCTTCCTAGTGGCCTAAAAGTTCTTGAGGTGTAGTGGACTCTTTAAGAATTAGCTTATAGGACTTTATTTGTTGCAGGATAGGCTCATTATCATTTAGAAAATCAAACCTTTTATATATCTCATTTATAGGAATAGGATGAAGTGGCTGAAAATTTGAGACAGGGTCATGAATGGGCTCTAAAAATGCATGGAGATTGGGCTCATGTTGACTAAGATTCTGAATTGGAGGAGAAATTCTAAAGCTTGGAAACTCAACAGAAGTGTCAGTGGACTTACCAGGAAAGGAGCCTAGGATTTGGACTTTGTGAGTCTCTTGTCTGGTCACTTGTTGCATTCCAACCTTAGGGGAATGTTCTTGAGAGGCCATTGTCTCCTGTTGAAAAACTTCTGACTTTTCTCCATCAGGAAGCTCATAGTTCAAGAGAACAAGTGGAAAATCTGCAGCCTCCTTCCCAAGAAATGGGTTCAGGTGACTACTAGCTGATTTGATGTTTTGTACTGGGAATGTTCTCCTGAGTGGATTATATGGATGGAAAGGCCTCTTTACTAAACTTTGCCTTTTCCTTTGATGCTTTTCTTGATACTGTGACCTATCTTGCTCATATGATTGCTCCTAAACCTGACACTATTGGTTAGGGCTCTGATCCTATTGTTGATAAAGTGATCCATCCTCTAGACTCTTCCCTTTTACAATGATCAACTCTTTGGTTAGAGCTTGCAATAGGCTCATCATCTCTTTGTTTATTTTTTGTTGATCACTTCTTAATTTGAGTGGTTCCTGAGAAGGGTCACCTATGGACCAACCATAGCTAGTGTTGGCTTGAGGTTCTATTAATGAGGGCATGGGAGTAAATGGAGGCATTTGCAAAGGTATAGTGGGTAGAAGATTGGGAGAGATAGGCATGGGTGGCCTTGGGGTTATCATACTAGCCTAGATTAAACAATTTTCTACCTTTACAGCTAAATTAAAAGCTTGAGGTAATGAAGTACCTCCTAAACATTGAATCATGACAGATATATCACTTGTTAGGCCTCTCAAAAAATAAAGGAAAACACAATCTGATGAAGGCCTTATATTAATTGGAATCCTATTCCATGTTTTGAGGAATCTACCATTAAAATCAGTCATCTATTCTCAAGGATCTCTCTTCATGGTTTGGAGTTTCTCTACTAGAGACGAAGAGTCCAAATCACCCTCAAAGTACTTGCTAAGGAGGTCTCCAAGTCTATCCCATGAAGTACTGGAGCCAACTGCCAAAGTCTTGAACCATTCAAGAGCCTTACCTTTGAGAGAGGTAGCCAACAACTTGGTGGCAGCATCCTCCTCTGAGATGTTGTGTATGCTATAGATAGTAGCCACATCTCTTATGTGTTCAAAAGCTATAGTTTGTCCTTCACCTATGAAATTAGGTATACTTTTTATTGCTGCCAAAGGCACATCATGGTGTTGGGGAAAATTTAATGGACTACCCTAATTAAAGGGTGCAAATGCAAATTGTCTTGCCATAAGAAGGGTCTATTTTCTTCATAAGCTCTATCAGAAATTGGGCTTTCTTATTCTTAATACAAAAGGAGCTGCCAGATGTACCTAAATACTAACCTCTCTAAGGTCTGTACCATGTAATCAGCTGGAATTTGAATATGAAGGATTTGAAACATACCAGCACCTAATCTTTGAAAATAGTAGACCTTCCAGAGTCACCAAATATGCAGCATAATGACCTCTTCTAGGTCTGTAGTATGTTATCAACATATCAGAGATAGCATACCTTGAACATGAATCTAAACTTTGTCCCACTGGGCATGCCAAAATTGTTATACATTGGCACCAAGGTGGGGTATCCTTGAGCTTGAGTCTATACTGATAGTCCTTGTGTACTGAACTTCTTTAATCCTTTTGTAGATGAACCAACAGGAGCACCTTTAGACTTTTATCTGATCTTTTGTCCCACTGGGCGTGCCAGAATTGTTATACACTAAGTTTGCACCCTTGTCTCAAGCTCTCGTAGTCTTGATAACTTAGTATTGTAATACCCCAAAATTGGCACCTATTTATTTTAGGCAATTTTGGTGTATTTCTTCAATTCTATGTCATCAAAGTCCTATCTCACTAGGCAATTTTCTCTCTCCTACTTGACTCTATTTGACTTCATGTCAGTTGCAAAGACCCTAAATTGCAATAATCAAATGCTAAATAAATTCCTAAAAGTCTTTGACTTATATTAGCTAAATTATCCCTATGATAAATTAATTTAATTCTAAAGTCCTAAGTGCTTTAAATTAAATTAAATCTACCCCTTTAGCTAATTACACATCAAAAAATGAATTAATATCATTATTTCATTATTTGAGTGAACATCTTTCTATTTGAATTTAATTATTCAAATTATTCAAACTAGTCACACCGCACATGTGGCATAAATTCCACTCTTTGATTAAATAATTCCATGTTTATTTGTCAAAAAAGTGAAGAGCCTTAATGGGCAGTGAAGAGTCACACCCCACATGTGGCAAAAGGAGTTACATGCAAGATTCCCCTCCTTTTCTATTTAAGAGCTTTCTTTTCTCATTCAAATGGATTTTTTTGAGAGCATAGAAATTATAGTGGAATTCTACTACATTTTTTTGAGGAACTTTTTGAGAGCACATAGATTATGCCAAAATTCTACTACACTCTTTGTGATTCATAGCTTTTGATTGTTATCATTTTAGTTAGTTGATTTTAGCATAACATTGCATTTCTTATTTAATTAATTTTCTTATCTTGTTCTTAATCTAGTTGCATTCTTATTTGAAAATACCAAAAAGAAATTGCATTCTCATTTCTAGATTAACATGCATTCATTATAGATTACTTGCAATTTTTTTTTATGCATATGCTTTCCTTTAAAATCCTCCATTGTAGTTTGGTCTTATGTTGTTGGCTTTCGATTTGAGAGCAATCTTAAAAACACCCCGTCTACATCGGAGGCAACATATCGCTTCACTACGGATTTCGGATTGAATAACTCATATTATTTTCCATAATCTGATGATGTGAGTAATGATCATGTTGTGTGTGTGTTTACTTTGAGGTCACATTCACTCATACACATTTTGGCACCCACCGTGGGGCAGAAAATATCAATTTCTGGCCTCATTCTTGATTGGTTTTTCAGTTTTAGTGTTGGTTTCAAGCCTTGTAGAGCCATGTACAGCTTGAAAACCTTGTAATATAGTAATGGATGGATATAATAATGAATCCTCTTTCTCATTCTTTTGGTTTGGTTCATTTTTATAAATAAATGAATAAGTTATGATCATTTTGGTGAAAGTGGGTATTTGTAGATTTAAGATTCTCTGAATACAGTCAGATTGAAATGTCTGGTACGGACAAATTGTGAATAATCAGGATCTATAATAATATTCATTGGAAAGATATGTGAATTATATTTTATTTCTTTCTAGTTTGAGTCATTTTTATGTAGATTTGTGAAAGTTATGGGCATTTGAGTGAAAACTAGTTTTTAACAAGCTGTATTGGAGTTGCAGGCAATGATTTATTATTAGAAAATGATTTATGAATGAGAAAAATGAATGGCTTACATATTTGGAAACTAGATTAATTATTAGTTACTATGAAATTGGATTGGTTTCATTTGGATTCCTTTTGAGAAAGATATGTGATTCCCTAGGCAAGGCCTGGTGTTTTAAATCTGGTTTATGACAGAAAAATGGTAGTTTGAAAAGGTTATTGGTTGAGGAACCAAATTGAATCATAAGACCTTGTAATTTTGGAAAATGGTAGTTCTTGATGTTGGCTAAAAATGTCATTCTTTCCAAAAATTTTAATATTGTGATTTTATGGGTCAAATAAATCAATCTTTAAAGACTGTCTTGAAGACAACAATGTTACATATCTTACGGTTTGCCATTGATTTGTCTTGATTATGTACTTTCAGATGTGTGCTAAATGCTAGATTGCAGATCTTTGGACCTAAGGTGAGTTCTTAAAATCTCTATAACACTTGGTTTGGCCATAAAATTAATCTCTCATGTGTTTGGCTTGAGTGTTACATGCTTTCATAGAACATTTTTCAATTGATGCTCTTAATGGGAAATGAACGAGCATAGATTTGCTTTCATACAAGTTTGTGTAAGTGAATGCTTGTCTTTAAACATTAAGTCATTCTTGGTTTCAAATATCAAAACATCTCATTGAGTAATCTAGGGCATAGATTCATTCCCAATTTACATGAAGAGTTAAATGCACCACTTTGTGGATTCACTTCATGTTTATTTGGAAAGTTAAATATTCCATGATTCAAACGCTCTTGCACTTATGAGTAGTATTGATTAGCAGTCTTAGATTACTTATGATTGATCTAGATTACTATCTTGGGTTATTGGACTCGCTCATCTATCGGCCCCTCATTCCACCCCGTGGTTGCAAGGTCAGCGCCACATTAAAGGGGAGGGGTCTATATAGAAAAAAGTGTTAATTGTTCCACCAGGAAACCCTTTTGTGCTTTTTAGAACTCACTAGTTTTCTAGGGTGTGGACTCACTTTGAGTTTGTGTGAGGAGTTAAATGCACCACTTTGTGGACTCACCTCACATTTACTTGAAGGGTTAAATGCACCACCTTTAGTTCTTTCCATTACTTTTGATAGTGAATTACTTACTTTTTCATTTCTAGAAGGCCTGCTTGGGGATTTCATCACCTCAAGGGACGACTTTAACTCCCGTGTTCTGGTGGAGTATAAATATCGGGACGTGAATCCAAAGACACCTCTCTTGGGAATGAGTTAGATTTCACTCTTAGCTAAGCCTCAAAGAACTTTATACCTTTGAGAAGTGAAGGAGGAGATTTGGGTTACCGTCTCCCCTCGGCTGTGTGATTTTGGATTCTTCTCATCTACAGATTTGGGCCTCACGTACCTTGCATATATCAAGGACTCCTTTTCAAAAAGCCATGTATAGCCTTGTAGATAGCTTGCTAGTATGTTGTTGTGTTTTAAGTGCCTGCTAAAACATTCTCAAGAACATACACAAGCAGAGTCCTTAGGGAGTAGAAATACTAGGTCACTATTCCTATTCATGTGCAAGGTTTCTTTGTCCCTTGCCCATTGCTTGAAGATTGTTTTCTTGAACTCCTTGATTATTGTCTTACGTGCTTGATCAATGACATAAATCTAATCTACCTTTTTTTCTGTGATCTATTTTTCTATTTTCCTACCATTCACCATCAGAAACTGGTTGTCTTGAGTTAGGAATCAATCGATCTTTGCTTTGACTCGCATTGTCTCTCATCTATTCATCTTATCTTTTTATTCCTTTTGTACCTCATGTTGTGATAGTCTTATCTCAGCTATTCTAGCCACTTCTTTTGATGATTTGTACCAGGTCCATCTTGCATCTTGGCTATTCTAGCCATTCATCTCCCCTTCGTTATCTTAGAGACAGAGTCTAGCTTTATCCGGAATCTTTTCTCATCACATCTTCATCTATGACTGTCACGACTTGAAGTGGCAAGACTTATCCCATTTAGAATACTGATCAAGGTAGAAGAAAACCTCATAATCAAGGAAGCGGTCATTTCAAACCTGTCACACAATCTGAGTGTCGTGAGGAATCCTCACATTCTTCGTCATTCCAAGATTATTACAATCCATTGTTTTAGATATAGTCTGACTTATTATTTCAAGAATATTATAAACCATTGTTTCAACATCAACAAGGCTCTAAAGGGTCACTTTATAGAATTGAACCCATTGACTCTTTCGATCCTATTTTCATGACCTCTCAAAATACTACCAACAAGATGGGAGATCCATTCCACTTCCCGGGGGGAGGTAAATTCAGCAATAGTCATGAGCAATATCCAAATGACCGAGGTCATGGTCAATCCCAAAATGACAAGAGTTATGATCAATCCCACAATATTTAATATCTGGTCAACATCTGGGACCTTTGAAATTTGAAACAATGACAAGGGGAGCCTCTCCTAACATTTCTCCAAAGATGGAGACAACTATGCATGAAGTATCTACATGAATTACCTGAGTCTAAAAAGCTCAATATCTTCTTGGGCAATCTTGTCCCAGATTTTGGATACCAAGTACGATTACAAGGTCCCCTCACTTTTGACAATATGATTAGGTGGGCTGTGAGGATAGAAGCATTTATGGTCAAGAAGGGAGAATTGACTTTGAACAAAGACAACAAGCAAGGACCTTCTCCCTCAAACAAGGATAAGGATAAGATTGTCAACAAAAACATAGATGTCATGAATGACAAGATTGTTGATAATGTAATGCCAAAACCATCAAAGTCCATCTTTAATCTCAACTCTCACATACAAATGGTCAAAGTCACTGAGAAGGCTACAACAGAAGCTCAACCACCTTCAAGATTCACTAGAAACAAACCTTGGATCTATCAACCCAAGCATAACTCTACTTCCTTGGGAGAACCTCTTGATGTGGTTTATAGGAATTTGGTGTAGAACCATAACAAGAATTCAAAGACTCCTTTCCTCCTCATGGGAAAAGTGAATTATCCAAGTCTAAAGGTACCAATGATATGGTCAACTATATGTATGATACTAGCGACATTGTCATCAATGAGATTGAACCTGTTGATGTTGGGTACTATGACATGATCAATGCTCCGAGGAGTGAGGATGCTCCTAAACCAAAAACTCCCTTTATCTTGTGAGGCTCTGCATCTCCCTCTTATAACTCCACATAGTCTCTGGCTTGTGTGAATGCTATCACTCGATCTTGTGCGAAGATTGTTCTCAAAGGTCCCGAACCTTTGACATCCAGACCAAAACTATCTATGGATAAAGCCCTCACCATGGAAAACATCCCCAAAGATCTCAATCTTGACTAGTTTCAATCTATGGTGGGTCATTTAACCTCACCTCATTATTTTTCCTTCTCTAAAGAAGATGATCACTCTCCAAGCCACTCGCATAATGCTCCCCTACACATTGAAGTTATGGAAGGTCCCAATCATGTCCACCACATCCTCATTGATAATAATGCTAGCCTAAATACTTGCTCTACTAAGCTGCTTATGCAAACGATAGACAACCTTGTTCCCATCAATAGAGAGTCCACTGAGTTCTATGATGCTAAGCTAAAAGAAATAGAAAATACCTTGAAGATCACAGATATTGGCATGGGGGAATATCAGATTGAGTCTGTCTTGTCACTAATAGCTCTTCCCATATCTCCACGTTCCTATGAAGAACCCTTCGAAGAAAGATTTGGTATTGGCTATCAGAGCTATGAGCTTGACCAATCTAGCTACAACTTTAACTCATGCAAGGATTCAGATAATGAAGAAACACAAATTCAGCATATGAAAGACCTTTGAATGATCAAAATTTTGATTTAGACTACCAAAAAGAGTCTTATCTACCTTCTCAAGTGCTTCAAGAACATGATCTTGGTCCTCACCAAGAGGATTTTATACACTCTATTGAACAGATTTCTACTATTGCAGCTACTACTGAATATGTCACTACCTCTAATGGCACACATACTGATTGGGAGCAACTGTTGGATGCTTCCCTTATCTTGGGTATGCCTTAAGATATGCCTATTCTAGATTGTTCTACCACTTCTACTATTGAATAGACTCCTACTACTGCCAACTCCAATGGCACACATACTGATTGGGAGAAGCTATTGGATGCTTCCCTTATCTTGGGTATCCCCCAAGGTATGCCTATTCTAGATTACTCGGCTGCTCCTACTACTGAACAAGATCTTGTTGTTGAAGAAACACCTCCTGTGACAGATGACAACAATGAAGAAAGTCTGCCCCTGACTATGTCTCTAGCTGAATGGGACTCCATATCAGATGCTACTACAGAAATACCAGTTGATGCTACACACTTCTATGCTAGTCTTAACAACTCAGAAAGAGGAGAAATTTATGATCCTCTAGATCAAGCTATTGATGATGATCCTTTCCACCCTCCTCTAGAGATCATTCCTATGCCTCCTAGGCCATTTGTTCCAATCTATACTCCTACTACTCTAGCAAATCATGGGTATGTAAGACCCCATTCTGTTAGAGCTTCATGGAATATTGGTAGATCTAGAATTGAAATGGTTCCTGTTCGTGCACTCTTACCACCTGAAAGGGGACCTAACTCTTGGAATAGATCATCTTGGTTAGGCTCACATAATATTCCTCCAAACTTATATGACTCTTCTAAGACAACTCACAATCGACAACACTCTATGGAAGATTACTTTCTTGATCTATCTGATGCATTCATGAATGACGAGGATGATACTGATATATTTTCACTTGAGCCCATCCCATTGAATTCTCTTCCCTCTTCATCTCCCAGAACAATGGCCCATCCACTTTCATTTCCACCTCTCCACCTGCACCAGTCATTTAAGACTCTTTCATCCACCATTCCTGAGTCTTTTGGAAGTAACTTGGATGTGCAACATAAAAACAAAAATAATAAGAATCCACTTATATCTCAAGGTCACCATGTCCCATCTAATCGACATGTGACTATGAAGAAAGAAAAGAAACAGAGGTGTTCAAAAGACCACGAAGGTCCTCAAAAAGAAGAAGACAATCAAAAGCCAAAAAATAAAATAAGAAATGGATCTCAAAATCCATTCTATAGGTACCATCATCAAAAGCACCTCAAAGTAAAGAAGAAAAAATTCAAAAGCTATGTGGATTCCAAAGAAAGGAAAAATCAAAGTTGTCATTCGAGCTTCCAAAATTCTCATACTTCCCTCCATTCCATCACCCTTGCCTCTCATACTTTACCCTCTTCACTCCATCTTTCCTTTTCCCAAAGTGCATATCAGTATCTCCTTATTTCTAATGACATGACTAAGAAAAATCTAGAACGTAGTCTCCCTTAGCATTTAGAGCATGGGAAATCTGATGAAGAGTTAAGATGTGTTCATGAGGATATTTGTGGGTCTTTCTTAAGTGATCTTTCCTTGACTATGGATATCTTGACTGTTGGGCACTACTGGTTGGATCTCCTATTAATACTCCAACATATGGTTTTGATTCTGCTGACTACTACTACAAATGACCGTGTTCTCAGAGATCTACCACTGAGGGAGAGGCACTCAAAGATCCAATCAACACTCTTCATTTGAAGAATTTCTATAGATGACATTCTCTATGTGCTCATGTACATATTTATTGGTCCTCAAAAAATCCTAAAAATTGATATATTGTAAAAAAAATTCTAAAAATTGCAGTATGTCCTAAAAAAATGATCATCTTAGTGAAAACCTGGCAAACAGGCACTTTGATGTATCTATTATCCTAGTGAAAACCTAGCAAAAAGGTGCCTTGATAATACTCAAAAAAATAGAAAATTTGAAAAATAAAAAAAAATAATTAAAAAAAGAGAAAAGTACAAAAAAATTGAAAAAGAAAAAAATGTGCCATTAATGAAAACCTGGTAAATAGGCATCATGGTAGCAAAAATAGAATCTCTACCAAGATGGTGAAAACCTGGTAAACAGGTGCCTCTTGTTTTCCTGAGGTAACATCTTCTCTTGGTGTCACTTGGCTCTTAGTTTCTTTATTTAGTTTGCTTTCCAGCTTTGGTTTGCTTCCTTGTTTCCTGCTTTAGTTTGTTCCCCGCTCTGGTTTGCTAGCTCATGCCTTTTTTTTTAGTGTCTTCAAGTTTTTTTCTCAACTCTTCATAGATTGGAACTGGTTCATGCTTAGGGGCACCTGCCTGGTCTAGGGGGCATTGTCCTATCGCTTTTAGAAACTCTTTTTGTGCATCAGTCACCAGTGGTTCTCGTTGCATCTGCCTACCAATGCCTAGCTACTTTTGAGATTTCTCTCCTTGAGGATCTCTTATGTATCAATTGCCAGTGGTTCTCATTGTGCCTACCTAATGATACTTAGCTTTTGTTTGATCTCTATGTTTTGGGATCTCTTCCTTACATCAGTCACCAGTAGTTCTCACTGCGTCTTCCTGCTGATGTTTCACTCATGCTTTATTCTCTCTTTTGAGAATCTTCCTTTTATCGGTCACCAGTGGTCCTCACTACATTTTCCTACTGATACTTGGTTTGCACTCCAATATCTTCTTGAGACTTTGTCTCTCACGACGGTCACCAGTGGTTCTCATTGCATCTGCCTATTGTCACTATCCTGTCGAGACTTTGAATATTGTTTTCTTCTGATTCAAATTCAATCTGCTTGAACACAAATTGAAACTAAAACTAAAACTAACTTTGTGTTCCTTCGAAGCATGCTGAGCTTTTCCTTTTCTTGTTTGTTTATTTGCTTTTTCTTTGTTTTCTACTTGTTGGTTTAGTTCCAATGATCCAAAGAATTTATCTAAGAGGGGTGTCCATCTACAAGAGCCTTCATCTCATATTGGATAGCCATGCATACCTCAACTCCTTTTATATGGATGCTTTGGTGAGGTTGGTTCTTCTCCTTATTTTTTTTGGGTGACTTCTTTCTACTACAAGTGAAATTGCTAATGCTCATCCTACTAAGTGAACGTAAGGGTCACTGTGAGCACTCTTTGGAAAAAGAAGGAACTCCTGCATGTTTGGTGTGGTTTTCACAAGAAACATTCAGGTCATTCTAGAAAATGTGCTTTGATGCTTATGTTAACTTGCTAAATCAAAAGGAATAGGTCTTCAGGTCATTCTAGCTTCTTGTGCCTTAATGCTTACACCTCATTCTGACAAATCTAAGACATGTCATATTCATATTCTCATGATAGTGATATCAGTGAGGGTTGTGTGGCATCTTACGTTTGTCTAAACTTAAAAGGCTCTATGATGACAAATACGGTAAGTCCAACAATCAAGTCCTAGGATTGCATCCGCTCATTTTGGGTTTGCATTTTCCAGTCTAGGCTTGCACTTTCTAGGCTTGCATGTTCATTTTAGGCTTGCATTTCAGATAGTGTTTGGTGCTCTCTTAATTGTCTTCATCAAAGGTTCTAATCTTTAGTCCCAGTTTCATCATAGTTGCACAAGTTTTTGGGAGTGAAATCGAAATCTGACATCTCTACATAGCTCAAAATCCCGTTTTAAATTCTGAGATCCCTTTGGGATCGAACGCTTGTGCAGTCAGCTTTTTGGCATCATTTCCTACCAAATCCTCATCTTTGCATCATGTTCTTGAGATCTTTTCTCTTTTCATCAATGTCAACTCTAGTCAAATTTGGTCAAACATGGTCAACCATGGTCAAACTTGGCCAACAGGACCTTTGGATCGCTTCAAACTGCTTCTGATCTGCTTTATCTTCTAGATCTTTGATCTTATCCTTATCTACAACCTCTTGCTGTCAATCATCTTCTGACGTGTCATCTTTCGATTTCACTCTTAAGGGGGCAGGATGATTGCATCATTGAATCTTGTCGAATCATTCTTGAATCAGTCTAATCTGAATCATCAATTTTCATTACTTGGGGCATCTTGGTGTCTCACATCTGCTTATCTCATCATCTATCTTTTAGGTATCTGAGTAATCTAACTCAGATCCTTGGGAATCAAGTTTCATTTTGGAGGAGATTCTCAAAATCTTTTGGGTATTGGGGCAATCTAACCCTAATTCTTGGGATTCAAGCTTCGTTCTGGAGATGGCTCTCAAAATCTCTCTTAGACCGTTATCTGGGCAATCTAGCCCAAGTCTTGGTGGGCTAACCTTCGTATTGGGGCAATCTAACCCTGATTCTGGAGACAGTCCTAAATTTGCATCTTCATCAATTGGTATTGGGGCAATCTAACCCTGATTCTAGTTCTCTTCTAAGACCATTGTCTTCGCAATCTAACTTGAACTTCGGAAATTCTCATCTTTTGTCACTTCAGACTATTCCTTGAATCAATGCGCTCTTCGCACATCAATTCAAAGAGGGGCAAATGTAATACCCCAAAATTGGTACCTATTTATTTCAGGCAATTTTGGTGTATTTCTTCAATTCTATGTCATCAAAGTCCTATCTCACTAGAAAATTTTCTCTCTCCTACTTGACTCTATTTGACTTGATGTCAGTTGCAAAGACCCTAAATTGCAATAATCTAATGCTAAATTAATTCCTAAAAGTCTTTGACTTATATTAGCTAAATTATCCCAATGATAAATTAATTTAATTCTAAAGTCCTAAGTGCTTTTAAATTAAATTAAATCTACCCCTTTAGCTAATTACACATCAAAAAAAGAATTAATATCATTATTTCATTATTTGAGTGGACATCTTTCTATTTGAATTTAATTATTCAAATTATTTAAACTAGTCACACCTCACATATGGCATAAATTCCACTCTTTGATTAAATAATTCCATGTTTATTTGTCAAAAAAGTGAAGAGCCTTAATGGGAAGTGAAGAGTCACACCCCACATGTGGCAAAAGGAGTTACATGCAAGATTCCCCTCCTTTTCTATTTAAGAGCTTTCTTTTCTCATTCAAATGGACTTTTTTGAGAGCATAGAAATTATAGTGGAATTCTACTACATTTTTTGAGGAACTTTTTGAGAGCACATAGATTATACCAAAATTCTACTACACTCTTTGTGATTCATAGCTTTTGACTGTTATCATTTTAGTTAGTTCATTTTAGCATAACATTGCATTTATTATTTAATTAAGTTTCTTATCTTGTTCTTAATCTAGTTGCATTCTTATTTGAATATACAAAAAAGAACTTGCATTCTCATTTCTAGATTAACATGCATTCATTCTAGATTACTTGCAAAAAAATATTTATGCATATGCTTTCCTTCTAAATCCTCCATTTTAGTTTGGTCTTATGGTTGTTGGCTTTTGATCTGAGAGCAATCTTGAATAACTCATATTCTTTTCCATAATCCGATCATGTGAGTAATGATCATGTTGTGTGTGTGTTGAATTTGAGGTCACATTCACTCATACACAAGTATAACATGGGAATCATCTCCAAGTTGTGGGACCTATGCTAACTAAGATGAGACCTCCAGGTTCTAGGCTGGTTCCTCTTGCATAATCACCTTAATTTTCTTCTAGACATAAAAGTAAATCTTTTGAGGGAAAGGGATAGAAGGAGTGCTTGGAAAGGGAAATGACTTGAAAGAAAACTACCTACTAGGTGATACACCGAAATTAGGGTATGAATTGCAGCATAGAGGGATGAAGCCAATGAAGAACTTAGGTTTAGGAGATCACAACTTCTTAAATAGGCTTACATAAGTGTTTCATAGAGGGTTCTGAACATAAGACACAAGCTATGACCTACAAGTAGACATTCACCTCTACAAATAGGTGTAGGAATGAGACAAGATTGTCAAGGGCCTGAAAGTATACCCACAAGAGCATTCACCTCAAATCATACACAACTATTGGGAGTTCCCTTTGATCTTCAACTTGTAGATTTATACTCTGATGGATAACTTTAATATAACTTTGACTCTATCACCACTCCAAAGTCTACAAGGAAGAGGGCCAATTAACAAGGATCAAGAGAGATCCTCCTACACTTTGAGCCTTAATGCTTAGGTGGGTGTACCCTTGATTCACTTCTTCAAAAGAATCATAAAATGTTATTCCAATATACTCTTTACTAACTAATTTAAAATTTTATCAGTTAATGTGTGTGTGTATGGTTGACAACAATGAAATGCCTCCAGAGGATGGACCAGTGCCTTAACCTAGGGAAAAGAGTCACCCAATTACATACATCAACTAAATACCTTAATTCAAACACAATTGAATCCAGGATAAGTGCTTTGCCTATTACCCCTCTCCCTTAGACACAAGGTCATCAGATTCTTGCTTGGTTGCAAACTCATTGAACCCACCTAAAAGACTTTAATCCTAACTTTGTTAGGAACTCAGAGATGAATTCACAATACTCTTTGTTTACCATATGCTAATACACTTTGTGACACTAACCATTATGAGTTTAGAACCGAAACAAGAAGACATACACAAATGGAAGATTGGAACTCAATAGCAGTCTCATTAATATATTTAGAATCGATACACAATAAGAATAACACAAGGATAGGAAAAGATACAAAATCTAGCTCCTCTATCAGTAAAACACTATGAACAACTAGCCTAGGACCAAAGAAAGTTTTGGAACCCACACAAAATCAAAATTTATACAATATATACTCCCTAGTCATCTTGGAATTCTCAAAGAGAATGTAACAAGCTACAGATGACTTAGGGTTAGGGTTTCAACCACCTAACTAACTGGAAATGGTCATAAATTAATTGTAGGGAAAGAAAACCAGTCAGCCAAGACTGAGAAAGATTTGCACTCATGATAGGTCTCTAGGAAAGTACTGCAAATCATGAAAAATTTGAATTGTCAACCCTTTGTGGCCACCTGCAACATGCCTCGAGCACAAAATTGCATAGTACAAACCCTGTAAATGAACACGGCACACCCTGGACCACACTGCAATAGCAAACAGATCATTTCCCACCAGCTCTAGTGCCTCTGCATTGAATTCTAGTCCTTCCTGTCGCAAGAAACCCTTCAAAAATTTGAATTTGAATAATAACAGTCATTTCCATTATTCTTGTAGAAAATCAGCAGTTGATGTTCAAATCTGAACCAACTTTAAGTCATGGCTGTTAGATCCTCATGTTTCGTGATCTTTTAAATCTTAACTCAACTACCACCCTATGTTTACTTTAAGTGAACATGTGATAAAGCATATCCTATTCGCGGGATGAAAATCTTAACCCACCTTTAACCTTGTGAATTGGCGATTGCAGGAAAACACTAACCTCGGCCCCACATCTAGAGAACTAGCCACAAAAGGTCACCGCCAATTCATGAAACATTTTATGCATCTACCAGAAATTTTAGTGATTACGCGAATACTTGTTCATTGAACTCCTGAAACAATTAGAGAACTATCATCATTTCACGTGAACAAGCAAAAACATTATAAATTTTTTGGCTGCTAAACACTTATCCCTACCACCAAAAGACTAAGAAACTTTGACCGGGCCCGCATCAGGAAGATCAACGGCCATCTGAACTTCACAAAGGCTTCCAAGATTCTATCAGATTTCACGCCCACCATCGGATTGAGAATTTCATCCCTGCCCTGACAACCCTCTGACACAATACAAAATCAATGGCAGTCGCAAGATCTTAAGCCTCTGACAAAACCCTTGAGATCATATGCCATTTGTCAATCCTCTGACAAGATTAGGACCCACTGACACATCCAGATACTAGGTCCCACTGACAACAAGCCACTATGCAAATACATGAATGAATCAAATAGTGCCAACTATGCATATGTGTCAACGAACCCACCTGCCTTCCTTATGAGAATCAACAGCTATCGCTATACCGCTGCACTAAAGGTCAAGCATGTTATATCAATGGTATAATGATAGCCACAAGATTAAATTGGACTTTAACCTGCCTGAATGCCAAGAAGACCAGTCCCACTGACAGGATTCCACCTCATACCACGTGGACCAATAAAAAACCTCCAAATCAGAAAACTTGGCAAGTGGACCTTCATGAGAAAAAGGCTATCTCATACAAAGAATCGATGGTCATCTCAAGATCTTATGCATCTGACACATCGCTTGAGAAGATACACTCACCGTTAGATGGAGATGGTGTCAGAGCTGGGCCCAGGGAAAATAAAGGCTGTCGAAACATAGGAAAAATTTAAACGGGGCTGACCAAAAATATAAAGCACATGCGAAATAGGACCCTTAAGTGACCTATGAAAAGTAACATCAAAATAGAATAAGGCCAGAGTTTAGACAAAGGGTTTTGTATGCAACGGCTATATTTTCAAAAATTTGAACTAGGGCTAAAGGCAGAGACCTAAAAAACCTACAGAGACCAGGGGAAAAGGGCTAGGGCCATGAAATTTTTTGCACGTGCTAATAGTCGCTCTGTCTAGGGATGTATGCCTCCTACAGGCATATCAAGGACTTAGAATCACTAGTTTAAAGTAGACCATCCCACATTTACAAATTTTGCAGAGAATAGAGAGCAATAGGACCAAAAACTTATAGGCCGGGACAAAACAGGGTAGGGGCAAGCAACTATTTACAAAATTTACAATATATACAATCCTAACTACTATTCATGGAAAGTAAGATACCTCAAGAGAAGTATTTCTTCAAGAATTGTCCATGAACTGGCAATTCCTGAACATCACCATTTAATTCCTTGACCATATATGAATCTTGGCCCCATTTTTCATGAATTAGATATGGCCCTAGCCAGATGGGATCAAATTTACCATGCTTTCCCTTATCCTCCAGTCTAGCATTCCAAACTAGCACCAAATCACCAGGTTCAAGCCTTTTGTCAATAATCTTCTTATCATACAAATTCTTAACCTGCAACTGTAATTTGGTATTTCTTGCAACTGACTCTCTTCTAGTCTCATCCAGCCTAATGAGGTCCTCAATTATCAACTACATCTCATCATCTATGTCATCATCATATAAATGAACAAATTTATACATTTTCAATAAATTATTCTGAGGCATTCTTGCATGTATTCCATATACTACGTCAAATGGTGCACAACCAATTGCCCTCTTCACAGTTACCCTATCAGCCCATAGAGCTAATGGTAGCTTTGAATTCCATGCTCTCTTATTCTTTTCAAGAATCCTCCTTAGGATTTTAATCAAACTCTTATTAGTAGATTCTGCCTATCCATTTCCCTATGGATGATAAGGTGAGGAATTAGAAATCTGAATTCCTAAACTTTTGCAAAAGTCCTTATATTCAGCAGACCTAAAGAACATTACATTATCACTAACTATCTTCTCAGGGAAACCAAACCTTGTAACAATATTATTCATCATAAAATCAATTACCACCTTACTAGTTGCATTTCTTGTAGGTATAGCCTCTACCCATTTTGTAAAGTAATCAGTGAAAACTAAGATCCATGAGTGTCCTCCACTAGACTTGTTTGGTATCTCCCCTATGAAATCAATTCCCCATTATTGGAAAGGAGCCTAAACTTTTACTTGTTTTAATGGTACATTACCTAAAAATTTAAGCTTACCAGAGAACCTTTGACAAGCATCACACCTCCTCACTAATTGTTCTGCATCCTTAAAGATTGTGGGCCACCAGAATCCTACTCTCAAGATTTTATGAGCAGTTGTTTTACCCATATAATGTCCACGACAAACTCCCTCATGCATTTCCTTCAACAACTTGTTAGCCTAATCTTCATCTACACATTTCAAAAGTATGAAATCCAAATTCTTTCTAGACAATTTACATTTCACAATTACATACTTGATGGCCTATAATTTCAATGTCCTCTTCTGATTATCATTCATATTATCTGGACATTTCATGTTTCTCAAGTAATAGATGATATCTTGATACAGAATACAATAATCCATATCACATGTATAATCAATTTCAGAATGATTTACCTGATTAGCATCAAGATTGGATTGGGCCATCAGTTTTTCCAATCCCTTTCCTCTAACCAATTCAGTAATCTAGACATCAACATTGAATTCTTGGATCCTATTGATCCATCTACATTTTCTTCGAGACACCTCTTACTGTGAGAAAATATCCTTCACAGCTACTCTTGGCAAAAAAGTAATCACAACTGCCTCGATCAAGTAACACCTAAAAGCCTTCATTGCCTTCACAAGTGCATATGCCTATTTTTCATTTATGTCATATTTCAATTCAGTAGCCTATAAAGATTTACTGAAAAATGCAATAGGCTGCTCAAAACCCTCCTTATTCTTTTGTAACAAAACTACAACAATAGTGTGAAAAGATGCAAAGAAAAAGATATGCATTGGGACATTATAATTTGGTGCCTTAAGCATTGGTGCATCTTTGATAGCCTGCTTGATATTTTTGAAAGCCTCATCAGGCTCACCCTCCCAATTGATTGCAGATCCCTTCTTCAACATCTTAGAAATAGGTCTAGGAACCTCTGTAAAATTTGCCACAAACTTCCTTAAGAAATTGACCTGACCAAAGAAGGACTAGATTCCTTTAACATTCTTTGGTCTCTAAATTTTATCAATGGCTGCTACCCTTTGTGGGTCAATTCTCACTCCTTGCTTCCCAACTAAGTGGCCAAGCAACTTACCTTCAATGACACCAAAAGAACATTTCCTTGGGTTTAATGAAATTCCAAATTCCAAGGCCCTAACAAATATTTTTTCTAAATGAATACAGTGATCTTCTTCCTTCTTGGAATAGGCAGTTAAATCATCTTGATATACAACAAGGAATTCATTTATGAAATATGAGAAGGCAACATCCATTGCCCTCTAAAAAGTAGCACCAACATTTGTGAGGCCAAAAGGCATTCTCACATAAACATATGTCCCCCAAGGTGTTGTGAAAGTTGTCTTGAATTGCTCTAATTCCTTGACAATTATCTGATTGTAACCAGAGAAACCATCCATCATAGACATCAATTTTGATCCGATTACTCTCTGCAACATAGCTTCCATATTGGGCAGACAATAATTATCTTTTAATGAGCTGATGTTCAAATTCTTGAAGTCCACATAAAGCCTGATGTCATCATTCTTCTTTATCATAGGAACAAGGTTTGAAACCCAAGAAGAGTGCCTTATAGGCTTGATAATTCCAGCATCTCTCAGCTTTATTAATTCTTCTTGCATCTTGGGTGCCAAAGTGGGATTAATAGGCCTTTGTTTTTTTCTGGAAAGGTTTAGCATCTTCTTTCAATGGAATAATATGCTGAAACAAATCTTCTCTATAAACCTTAAGGTCATCATATGACCATGCAAAAATATGCTTGAATTTTCTCAATAATTCAATCAAAGATTTCTTTACCTTTTGAGATATATCTCTACCAATGTATACCCTTTTGGGTGCCTCATGTGTTCCAAGGTTTATCTCCTCTAGATCAGCATGATCTTGCCCTTTGATATTCTTTTGAACTCTATCCTAGTTATCAAAGATAGTCTCCAAAACAACAAGCCCCTTGGGCACCTTGTTAGTTCTAAGCTGAATGACCTCATTGCCAAAGACAACTTCTTTTCCTTCTACTGACTCAGCCAAGGCTCAACAATCAAATTCCTGACCATGATACTAATCTTCACAACTCATAAACTTCAAGATATCATTATCATCATCAAAAACTTGTCAATTTAAAATATTGTCTGGTATGCTAGGCCTAGCCTGAATTTCAACTTTAGAAATACTAGAAAATGTAATATCATTGGGATTGATTGCAATATTGGCTAACAAGTCAGCCATCTTATTATTACTCCTATCCTTCCACTCAATATTGAAGGCATCAAAATGTTCAATCAAATCCCAAACTGCATTCCTATATTGTTTCAACCTCTTGTTCTTGAAAGCATATACTGATCTGACTTGGGACACCACCAACTCAGAATCACCAACAACACTTAAGTGCTTAATACCATGTTTTTGTGCCAACCTCAATCCTAACAACAAAGCCTCATATTATACTATATTATTGGTACAAAAGAAATTCAATGTGAAAGAAAAATTGTAGGTGTTTCCATCAGGAGAAATAAGTAAGATACCTACTCCTGCTCCATCCTTGCAATTTGCACCATCAAAGTACATTACCCACAAATCACCCTTCATAGAATTAGCACTTACCTCAATAGAGATAGGTGACAAAGTAGGTTCATTTTCAAATACAGGGATCTCTTCCCTAAAGGTATCAATATCCACAAAACATGTAGTTTCATTACCAATATTTCTTTCAATCATGTGGCATACTCTTGGCTCTTGTTCAATCTTGAAAAATTGATCATCAATCTTGAAAGTGGCATAGGATAGATCACACTGTAAACTTCCACCCATGGCAGCACTCCATCTTCTAGATAGAAACATCCCATAATGAGGAGCGATGTCCACTATCAAAACACTCATTGCCAACTCTTTCTATGGATATGCTGCAGCCTATATGGCATTGCATTGATAGTCCCAATAATTGGTACCTCCCTCTGATCCATTGCACAACATCTACCTTGCACTGTATCAACTTTAAGGCCCAACTTTTCCATGATTTTTAAAGGCATGATAGTATTAGAGGCACCACTATCAATCATACAATTCCTCAACTTCATTCCATTCACAAGAACACTTAAAAAGAATGGATCAATATTTTCAAGGCTGGCAGTGACAGAACTATCCAAATATATTGGAGGAATTTGAGACACAATTCCATGAGCAGCAACACCTTTCAAAGCTTTATCCTAAGATCCATTGCATGCAACATCATTGTTATGAACATTATCTACCCATGTAATAACTCTATCTTTGTGTTCATGAATCCTCAACAATTCTGACAATGGAACCTTAACTGTAATTTGGGATAATATAGATAACATATCAATAGGAGCAGAAGAAGGAATCTCAATCTGCACCACCTTATTATCCTTTTGTTTATCTGATATATTAGGTGTATTGGCCACCCTCATTTTTTCAATCTTAGCCATTGTGTTAACTGGCTTCTCAATCTCACTAGAAGCCTTTTCAATTCCAACTCCCTTAGGCTCACAATTCTTACCTTTTACATTCTTGAATTTCACCATGTGATCACCTTTTGATTTGTTCTCATTAGTCTCTCTAGAGTTAGTACTCTTTATGAACATTCCTATAGCTTTCTCATTTGTATTCCTTGCCACCATGCCTCTAGTTTTCACCTGGGCAATCATTTCTACAGTAATCCTATCCATCTCTTCTCTAGAAGGTCTTCTCAAATTTATTGGCTCAGAAGAAGTGTTCATGTTACATGTCTTCCTATCAATTTCTTCACTATCAAAAAAAACTTCTTGATGAAAAAGGGCCTGATTGTGTCTCCTCACATTTACATCTGCCTCTTCATCAAAATTAGAATCCTCTTCATATCCTAGATATGAAGAAGCCATGTTGCATCCAACATCATCTTGATCTTCTTCTTGATCTATCTCCTCATCGCCACAATCCTGATTTGCAGCCATAGAATGTGCAACGACACAATGCTCTACAGAATGAGGGGACTAGCATGCAACACACCAAGGTATGTCCTCCATGACATTTATTGAAGCCTTTTGTAGAGGGTTAGGGACACCTCTATCATTGTTATTTCTTGCAGCAGGGACAATAGGCTTTCCATCCTGCCATTAGTTGTTGTAGGGGTAGTTCTGCAATCTATTCTGCTTATTAAAATTGTTGTTGAACTGAGGCCTTTCATTGGTAGGAGCACTAATGTTCCTATTTTTAGGTGCCTTCAAATCCTTCAATGCATTGAGCACCTTATCCAATTTTTCTTCTTCTTGCCTCCTAGCTCCAACATTCTTATCATTTTCCTTTTTGTATTTCTTATCCCCAAACAACTTTGGATCATCTCTCTTTCCACCCAATTTCCCTAATATTTTCATATTATTCTCAATGTTGATAGCAATCCAAAAAGCATCCCTAAGAGTTCTTGGTTCCTTGTCCCTCAACAAATATCCCATCTTTCTATCAAATGCATTGAAGTATGTGGTTAGACAGACATTGTCATCTAACCGCATAACTTGGAACAACTTATGCATACCCTTCTAAAATCTCATGTTGAATTCAACTACAGTCTCATTCTGATTTTTCCTTATGGTATTGAATTCATTCAACATGAAACTAGCATTAGGCCTATCACCATACTTCTCTTTAAAACATCTCTCAAAAGAGTCCCAAGTATCAATACATTTATTAGGAACTCTCTTAAAGAAATCTCTAACATCCTCCATTAGAGATTGAACAAATAATTTCATGGCTACATCCTCATGCTCTACCTCATAATCATTAAGCATATCAACAAATAACCTAAGATTATCCTCACAACTAATAGCATTATTACCAGAAAACTTAGGTACCTTATCCCTTATATCATTTGGAAAAGCATTCGAGTAACCAGGAATTTCATCAAAACTAATTTTCCTATAGCCTTCTAGTTGCATAGGTCTTCTTTGAAAACTTGAACTAGTGTTAACCCTAGGATCAACATCAGCAATTACATTTCTATCTACTTATGCATTTGACTGTTGCCTAGGATCAACACCTATCCTTGCAGATGAAGAAGGAAATGAACTAGTAGCATTACTAAGTGGAACAGTACTAGTCATAGATGGCATACCTAGTTCAATAGTAGATGGACCAAGAGCATTAGTTAATGAAGCCTTCAAGAACTGGATCTTTCTTTTCTTTTCTACAATGGAAGCTTCAATTTCAGCCTTCTCTAATTCTCTTGCAAGGTCCTCATCTTCTTTTCTTCTTCTTTCTATTTCTGTGTCTTTATTTGAATTGGGTGGTGGGACCCCCAGTATTGTCATTAGTTTTCCTATTTGATGTCCCACCATCTTCTACTTTCCTTTCTCACTAGTGGCAACAACAGGCCTAGTGATCTCATGCCCATCTTTAGCTTTAGGCAAAGGAACATAACTTTGCACTTGTCTAACCACAGGGACCTCCTTATCAAATTCTTGATCTTGGAGTAAGCACTCTTGCTCACTCCTCAAAGCTTCAAGATCACTAAAGACATCATGTTGCAAAGTTTTAGAAGCAGAAGCAAGCATCTTGTTTCTCTCCTTCATTTCATTAATTTTTCTAAGGAGAGACTATCTTTCTATTAGAGCATTCACTTTCTTAGCCCCTCTCTCCTCTTGTAACCTCTTATGTATGGCATCCTGCTCTACCAACTGTAACCTTAATGCATTTAAATCATCAGGATCTACCATAATGTCATCAAAACCTGATGACACATCCATATCAGAAAGATTTTGATATGGAAAGTGCACTCGCCATGGTCTCATGGGTTCTCTTCTGAAATTATCTTCATCAAGATCTAAATCAATCTCCAAACCCATCTCTCTAGCTTGTTCATCTTGACCTGCAGGCAATGGACCCTTGTCCTGAAATATAGCCTCTGGGGTATCATAGAGTCTATCCTTAGAGCTACCACCATCTGATCTAGAAACTCTATCCTATGAACCTTCCTCACTTGAGGAAACATGTGGTGCTCTACCTCTAGTACTTCTTTGTTCTCTAATGGGAGCACTAGTAGACTCACCATTCCTTCTAATCCAACTCTTCTCCTGTCTAGGCAATTGCTCCAGAGTGACCTCCACATTCTTTCTGACAAAGGACATAGTATTCCTCCTTTTATCCATGATTTATAGCTTATAGCACTGGTATTAACCTTTTGAGTCGCCACCCTCCTAGATGGGAAATCCTTTTAACTGAATACAATAGGAAAACAAGAGTGCACTTACAACCTTTATATCTATCTAGTTAACAAAAGCTTTTGACTTTACAATGTGGCCCAACCAAAAATCCTAACAGATATATAGCTTCATTGTTATTCTCCCTAGTAGAGTCGCCATTTTGTTGGGAGTTCCCTTTGATCTTCAACTTGTAGATTTATACTTTGATGGATAACTTTAATATAACTTTGACTCTATCACCACTCCAAAGTCTACAAGGAAGAGGGCCAATTAACAAGGATCAAGAGAGATCCTCCTACACTTTGAGCCTTAATGCTCAGGTGGGTGTACCCTTGATTCACTTCTTCAAAGGAATCATAAAATGTTATGCCAATATACTCTTTACTAACTGATTAAGATTTTATCATTTAATGTGTGTGTATGGTTGACAACAATGAAATGCCTCCAGTGGATGGACCAATACCTTAACCTAGGGCAAAGAGTCACCCAATTACATACATCAACTAAATACCTTAATTCAAACACAATTGAATCCAGGATAAGTGCTTTTCCTATTACCCCTCTCCCTCAGACACAAGGACATAAGATTCTTGCTTGGTTGCAAACTCACTGAACCCACCTAAAAGACTTTAACCATAAATTTGTTAGGAACTCAGAGATGACTTCACAATACTCTTTGTTTACCATATGCTAATACACTTTGTGACACTAACATATATGAGTTTAGAACTAAAAAAAGAAGATATACACAAATGCAAGATTGGAACTCAATAGCATTCTCATTCATATATTTAGAGTCAATACACAATCAGAACAACACACAGATAGGAAAAGATACAAATCCAGCTCCTCTATCAGTAAAACACCATGAACAACCAGCCTGGGACCAAAGAAAGTTTTGGAACTCACACAAAATCAAACTTTCTACAATATATACTGCCTAGTCATCTTGGAATTCTCAAAGAGAATGTAACAAGCTACAGATGACTTAGCGTTAGGGTTTCAACCACCCAACTAACTGGAAATGGTCATAAATTAATTGCAGGGGAAGAAAACCAGTCGGCCAAGCTTGAGAAGGATTTGTAGTCATGATAGGTCTCTAGGAAAGTACTGCAAATCATGAAAAATTTGAATTGTCAACCCTTTGTGGCCACCTGCAACATGCCTCGAACACAAAACCACATAGTACAAACCCTACAAATGAACACGGCACACCCTAGACCACACTGCAACAACAGAAAAATCATTTCCCACTAGCTCCAATCGCCTTTGCATTGAATTCTAGTCCTTCCTATCGCAGGAAACCCTTCAAAAATTTGAATTTGAATAATAACGGTCATTTCCATGGTGCTTGTAGCAAATCAGTGGTCGACGTTCAAATCTGAACTAACTTTAAGTTGTGGCCATTAGATCCTCATGTTTCACAATCTTTTAAATCTTAACTCGATTGCCACCCTGGGTTTACTTTAAGCGAACACGTGACAAAGCATATCCTATTCACAGTATGAAAATCTTAACCCACCTTTAACCTTGTGAACTGGTGATTGCAAGAAAACACTAACCTCGGCCCCACATCTAGTGAACTAGCAACAAAAGGTCACCGCCAGTTCGCGAAACATTTTATTCATCTGCCAGAAAGTTTAGCGATTACGTGAATGCTTGTTCGCTGAACCGCTAAATAAATTAGAGAACCGCTGTCATTTCACGCAAACAAGCGAAACCTTTATAAATTTTTCAGCTACTAAACACTTATCCCTACTGCCAAAAGACTAAGAAACTTTGACCGGGCCCACATCAGGAAGATCAATGGCCATCTGAAGTTTGCAAAGACTTCCAAGATTGTATTAGATTTCATGCCCACCATCAGATTGAGAATCTCCTCCCTTCCCTGACAACCCTTTGACATGATACAAAATCAATGGTCGTCGCAAGATCTTAAGCCTCTAACAAAACCCTCGAGATCATACGTCATTCATTGATCCTCTGACAAGATCAGGACCCACTAACACATCCAGAAACTAGGTGCCACTAACAACAAGCCAGTATGCAAATACATGGATGAATCAAATAGCACCAACTATGCATATGTGTCAACGAACCCACCTGTATTCCTTATGAGAATCAATGGCTATCGCTATACCACTGCACTAAAGGTCAAGCATGTTATATCAATGGTATAACAATAGCCACAAGATTAAATCGAACTTTAACCTGCCTGAATGCTAGGAAGACCAGTACCACTAATAGGACTCCACCTCATACCACGTGGACCAATAAAAAACCTCCAAATAAGAAAACTTGGCAAGTGGACCTGCATGAGAAAAAGGCTATCTCATACAAAAAATCAATGGCCGTCTTAAGATCTTATGCGTCTGACACATCACTTGAGAAGGTATGCTCATCGTTAGATGGAGATGGTGTCAGATCTAGGCCTAGGGAAAATAAAGGCTGCCGAAACATAGGAAAAATTTAAACGGGGCTGACCAAAAATATAAAGCACATGCGAAATAGGACCCTGAAGTGACCCGTGAAAACTAACATCAAAATAGAATAAGGCCAGGGTTTAGGCAAAGGGTTTTGTATGCAACCGCTATATTTTCAAAAATTTGAACTAGGGCTAAAGGCAGAGACCTAAAAAAAACTATAGAGACCAGGGGAAAAGGGTTAGGGCCATGAAATTTTTTCCATGTGCTACCACACAACAACATAAAGAATTGTAGAAAAGAAGAGGGATCAGGAACCCTAAATTGTCACTGAATCATGCATAAACTTTAATTCAATAAGAGATAATCCAAACAAGGAAGCATAGTGACATGAAGAATTGTCACAAAATACCTTTGCAATATCTGATTCATCAATGGGAGATTACAGAATATAGAAATCTAGAGGGCAAAAAAATGCCACAGATAGCCTTCTAAGAAAGAGACTTTCTTCTTTACAAAATGTGAACTCTAAGCTCTGAAGCTCTCAAAAAATAATATATACATACTAAACTGTACACAGGCAGGAGTCAAAAAACCTAACTAGGGTTACATAATTTTACATTAGAATCAAACCCTAACTGCCATCAAATCTGATCATAAATACATCTCTTTAATACCATGGCTGATCAAATATTTTTTTACATGCCCATCCCTGTACTAAGATCAACCTGCGGACAAGAAACCTTGACATACCAACCCACTTGCAACTCCACCTTGCCATGAAGGCTCTCAATCTGATCCTGAAGATATTTGGGTTTAAAATGATTAACCTTGCAAAAGGTGGTGCCAAGATCATTAAAGCCTCAACATGACATGGTACTCTATAAAAGCCGCGGCACTGACAATTAGATCATCTATCATCATCCTTCCAACCATCCCTGTCTTGAAGAATTAAATCCTAGCTACTCAAAATTTCATGCATGGTTGCAAAAATGCAAACCCTAGCAAAAAACCTTCATAGAAGATTCAAATTCAAATGGTAATGGCTAGCAGAGCTTCAAATTAAAACATTACCGTAGATGTGAAACCCTTCTCAGTAGATGAACGACTGTGATACACTGAGAAATAAACTTAAAAATCCTTTTCACATGTCAAAACCACCGTGGAAGTTAGCGACCAATGAGAAATGAGAAAATCGATACCTCTGACAAACACCCACAACCCTGAGAACACCATCGAACGGCTGTTGCATGACCTTATAGCTCTGATAGATCCCTTGCGAAACAATGATGGCTACTGATCTTACTTCCACTGGGACCCCACTAACACATTGGATCCATGAACCTCTAAGATTCTCATCGAACGGTTGTCGCATAATCTCATAGGGTCAAAAGATTCTATGAGATCATACGACCACCATAGATCTTTGCCTTTTTCAGAGCCACAAACCCCTGACATGGTCCCACTGACACATTCCAGTTCATCACTATGTGGACCAATCATGTTTAAGCACATCAACAAATGAGGACCCACCGTCAGAGCCAGAGATAAAGTAAGATCAATGGTTTTCAGATGATCGCATGCTCTGACACAAACCCTTGCGAACAGAAGCCAACTATTGATCCTCTGCAGATGTCAGAACCTCAACAATAAAGCAAGATCGATGGTCAACACATAATCTCATGTGTCAGAGAAACCCCATTAGATTATATGCCAGCCATTAATCTAAAAGGGACACAATCTATCGGGCCCGCTCTGAAAATCAGACAAGTCACCACCTCTTGACCTATAGGAAGCTTCCATGTAGGACAACATGGCAGTGGACCCACACACAGTTTGAAGTGCTAAGTAAAAGGGAAGATCAACAGCTATCACGAGATCGCATGTGTCAGAAAAGCCCTTCGTGAACTCATGACAACCATCAGATCTTGCAAAACTGGGACCCCACAAGCTGAGACTGCCAAACACTTAGCGACTATGTGACTAATAGGAAGAACAAACCGCTCACTGAATCGCTGACTAACAAGACTTAATCGCCAAACACTTTGTGACTAAGAAAACACTGTAGTCGCTAGTTCGCCGGATAGAAAAAGTAACCGCCGGAGAACTTAAAGAACTGGCGACTGAGGGAAAAAGTGCACATGGATATGAGGAACTTTAAGTGGCCAAAAAAGTAATAACGAATTATAATAGGCCAAACAGTTTTCTAGGGTTTTTTGCTCAAATGGTCACTTTTATGAATTTTTAACTTGCAGACCAGGGAGTTAGAAAATTTGCAGAGGCCAAGAAACTAGACATAAATTCATGAAATTTTTAGTGATGCTCAGCAAGGGTAAAATAGAGACCTTGGGATGGATTTTAGCCAAATTTGCATAGAATAGGAAAATTAGGGCAACAGTTCCAATGATCCAAAGAATCTATATAAGAGGGGTGTCCGTCTGTAAGAGCCTCCATCTCATATTGGATGGCCATGCGTACCTCGACTCCTTTTATATGGATGCTTTGGTGAGGTTGGTTCTTCTCATTGTTTGTTTTGAGTGACTTCTTTCTGCAATGAGTAAAATTTCTAAGGCTCATCCTGCTAATTGAACGTAAGGGTCACTGCGAGCACTCTTTGGCAAAAGAAGGAACTCTTGCATGTTTGATGTGTTTGTTCACAAGCAACATTCAGGTCATTATAGAAATTGTGCTTTGATGCTTATGTTAACTTGCTAAATCAAAAGGAATAGGTGTTCAGGTCATTCTGGTTCTTGTACCTTAATGCTCACACCTCATTCCGACAAATCTAAGACTTATGTCATATTCATATTCCCATAATTGTAATATTAGTGAGGATTGTATGACATCTTGCGATCATCTCGTGCTTAAATGAACTTGATGGTGATAAATATGATGAGTCCAACAACCAAGTCCTAGGGATTGCATTTTCATTCTAGGCTTGCATTTTAGTTTAGGCTTGCATTTGCATGTTAAGCTTGGATTTGAGATGATATCTTGTTACTCTCTTGATTTCTTTCTATTCATCAAAGGTTCTCATCTTTTGTCCTAGTTTCATCTTGGCTACACAAGTGTCCAGTCCTCACTCTCAATCTTCAAAACATATCTTTTTGATTAGTACCTATTATATATTGCGCCAATCCTACATGAGATGATTAGTACCATATACATTACATACTCATTGCATTTTCATTTCATTCCCATTTGCATTCAAAAATTCATTTGCATCTACATGTACATGTGTATCCACTATAAGCATAATTCAAATCATACATTGCATCTATGCATACATTCTATCCATCTACCACTACATTTCACATTGCATAATCATAGAAAAAGGAAACCATGTGCATTTCATACATTTCTATCCATACATCTAATCATGTAAAAACATCTCATAAACATCAAATATCAAAGAAATATAACAACAAGTACAGTGATATCAAATGGTCAATCTCATATATATATCTCGAATAATGTCATGTACAAAAGAGGAGGTGCTACTCAAGCATAGTATCAAAAATGGGCCACAATGTACAAATGCATCAAAATGAACTAGCTAGGTCTCACACCACCTGGAGGAGGTGGTGGCAATGGTCTCTGAGGTAGGGGCATCAGCTGCTGTGGAGGTGCTTACTGCTAAGGAGGTGCATGAGGGGGTGCCTATGGTACCTACTGCTGTGGTGCCCATGGTGGTGCCTGTGGAGGTACTGGTGGAGGTGCTTGTGAAGTTCTAGCATAATCAGCAAATGGTGGTACCTACTCCAAAAAATCTAGAACAATCCTACAATATGCTGCATAGTAATATGCTGCCTGAGTAGCCTCATATCTGGTCTCGATCCTCGATCGTGCTAGCTCATCTTGCAGCTATCTGATCTCAGCATCTTGATCAGCTACATAGGTCTCCTCTTGAATGAGTCAGGTGTGGTAATCATCCCCCTCTCGCTATACCTGTCATACCCTCTCACGGCTCATCCTGAGAGCCTCTGGCAACTGAGGTGTCCCGGCTCTTGCTAGAATATCAGGGATGTCTGTATCATTGTCTGGAGGAGCCTGCTATGAAGTATCTCTAGTCTGCTACCTAGTGGACCTCTATTGGGCCCCACTACTCCTAACACCTGCATCTAAACCCATCATCCTAGCAGGAATCCTAGTCTACCCTAATCATGGTCTTAGTACCCTCTGTTGTGCAATCTATTATTGTGTAGGCTACTGGGCTGGTGGCTGCTAGGCTGGTGCTTGCTAGTCCTATGCCTGTTACTACTGCTAAGCTCCCACACCAACTGGATCTGTAAACCTCAGATGAGGATATGCAATCAAGTGATCTCTGTATGCAGGAGTCACCACTACATTGGTGACCCCCACCATGTAGTCCCATCATATAGCTGGTATGCATGCCTCAATCGCACATCATCTAGGGTCTAATCTCACATGCCACCATTTCTTCTCCTCATCGAAGAAGTGGGTATAGGGGTAGTACTCCTGTGAAATGTCTTGTTGTCTACCAAACTGGCGCAGGACGCGGGTAACCAAGAACCTCTCAATAGTATGAACACTACGTCCAATCAGTGGATGTGAAACAAACATGTGTGAAAGCTCCCAATGAGCATCATCCCATGGCTCCATAGCCACCCAAGGTCTCCATACTATAGCTGCCATGTTGTCCAGCTGTCCTCTCCACTGCTCTATCTTACCCAGTAGGGGCTAGGTCATCTAATGTGCATATCTATAAATATACGGCTCAAGATGCTGCTGTGTGTCATGGAATATCAGCCTACAAATGGGGAGGTGCTCCCAGGCCCAAATCTGAAGAATGACTACTCCATCTGCCATCATCTTTGCGCTCTGATAAACAATCTTGTGCATCTCATGGTACATATTCATGCACTTGCCCCATCCGAATCTAACTGCTGGTGTGGCCAGCATCCTTTGTAGCATCATCCCCCAACCACTCTCTAGACCATGCTGACCTCGATCTGGAACAGGGTAACAACTTAGGAACATCACAAGAACACTGGCAAATGGATGAGCACCACTGTGCCTACTAATCAAATCATCCCAAGAGATAGCCTAGCCCATCACTAGATCATCCTGGAATATAGCTCTCAAGGCTAATGTACCCTACCTTGGCTACGTCTCGTACTCTACTCAAGCACCATGGATAGGTATCTATAGAATCTTTTATACATCCTCAGGAGTCATAGTCATCTCCCCCATTGAAAATTGAAATGTGTTCATCTCCAAATGGAAACGCTCTATGAGTGCACCAAGAAGACCATGATTCACCCAAATGTCAAGTAGATCACGCAAGTATCCTAGACCAAGAGCATTAATGTGAGCACTCTCTGCATCTGTCAGTCTTTGCACTAGGGTGGTAATCACAGGATGGTGCATCTGGAAGGCAACGTCAGGGAAGTCAACCTGCAAAGAAAGTAATGACATTGGATCAATATCTCAAACATGATGGTTTTCAACACAACAACAGTAAATGCACCAAGACATCTATCCTAGACATGGCTTTGTGATGCTATACTTGGCTGATTTCATGAAATTTGACAAATTTTGGCAAAAGACTTGAAATTCTGCAGTAGATTTTCGCCTGAGAAAATTGTTTTCTCACACGAGACAAGACTCTTCCTTGCGCAAGCTGCTACATTCTCGTGCGGGACTCCCTTTCAGCTAGCGTGAGCTTCCAGATAGAGCATGAAGAAGACCCAACTCATGCAAGGAAACTACTTCCTCACATAAAGGGAGACCTAGGCTGGTGTGAGGAAACTACTTCCTCATGTGAGATTGGAAGAACATTGACTAAACATTGCTAAATCTATCCTAAATTGACCTAAAAAGCTCTATGAATTGAAAGCAAGGAGGTTTATCGACTACTTATAGGTACGTCATACTCCGCTAGTCGGGCGTGTCATCAGGAGCACTCAAATTGGTGTGTATGCAATGGAAGACCCTCTATTTCTCTCTTAGAGCCTAGAAATCACAAGAAGACGAAGGTGAATAATGAATTGAAAATGACCCCTCCAGGCCCTATATAGCTTTTGACCTAATTTTCAAAAGTGCTCCATTTTGCACAAAAATTGCACCCTTGGCTAAATCAACTGCTCTAAATCCATTTTTGGGATCGAAAGCAAAATTTGACATCTCTAGATAGCTCAAAATCGCATTTTAAATTTTGGGCCCCTTTAAGATCGGACGCTTGTGCAGTCAGCCTTTTAGCATCATCTTCCTGCCAGACCCTCATCTTTGCATCATGTCTCAAGATCTTTTCTCTTTTCATCAAAGTCAACTTTAGTCAACTCTAGTCAACCATGGTCAACCATGGTAAAACTTTGTCAACAAGACCTCTGCTTTGCTTCAATTTGCTTTTGCAGCTTCTCAAATCTAGTCTAAATTGCTTCTGCTCTACAACCTCTTGTTGTTAACCATCCCTCTTATGTCATCTTCCGATTTCACTCCTGAGGGGACAAGATGATTACATCATTTGAACCTTGTCGAATCAATTCTTGAATCAGTCTGATCTAAATCATCAGTTCTCATTGCTAGGGGCATCTCGGTGTCTTGCATCTTGCTATTTGGTTATCTATCTTTTAGGTATCTGAGCAATCTAACTCAGATCCTCAGGAATCAAGCTTCATTCTGGAGATGGTTCTCAAAATCTTTTAGGTATTGGGGAAATCTAACCCTAATTCTTGGGAGTCAAGCTTCATTTTGAAGATGGCTCTTGAAATCTCTCGTAGACTGTTATCTGGGCAATCTAACCCAGGTCTCGGAGGGTTGAGTTTAGTATTAGGGCAATCTACCCCTGATTCTGGAGATAGTCCTAAGTTTTCATTCAAATCTCATTCTGGGCATTGGGGCAACCTAACCTCGATTCTTGTCTTCTCTCAATATCGTTGCCTTCGCAATCTAACTTAGACTTCAGAAAATCATGCTTTGATCTGTTCGGTGTCATGGTGACCTAACCTAGACTTCTGAATTTCTTGTCATCTATCACTTCAGGCTATTCTTTGAATCAACATGCTATTCGCACATCAATTCAAAGAGGGGCAAATGTAATACCCTAAAATTGGCACCTAATAAATTCAATCAATTTTGGTGCATTTTTGTCAATTTTATATCTCCAAACTCCTAGTTTCCTAGGCAATTTTCTCTCTCCTACTTGACTTAATTCGACTTGATGTCAATTGCAAAAACCCTAATTGCATTAATCAAATATTAAAATTATTTCCTAAAGTCTTTGACTTTTATTAGCTAAATTACCCCTATGATAAATTTAATCCTAAAGTCCTAAGTACTTGGAATTAAATTAAAATCTACCCCCTTTAGCTAATTACCCATAAAAAAGAATTAATAATTACTTGTTATTTGAATGGACACTCATTTTTTAATTAATAATTCAAGATATTCGAAAAGTCCCCTATGTGGAAAATTCCATTCTTTTAATTAAGTAATTCAATGCTTTTTTTTTTGTCTCAAATGGAAATAAATGAACCTCATTTCTTCATTCAAAAAAGGCAATTTGGAGAGTAATTGAACTATAGCAATTTTTAGTCTCAATTTAATATTTTCAAGCTTTTATTTGCAATTAGTTTAACTTCTCATTTAGCATAGTATTGCATTCTCATATTAGATTAATTTTCTTACATTCTCATAGTTTAATCTCATCTTCCTTTTCAAGTACTTTAGATTAAATTGCACTTCATATCTTTTTCAAGCTCTTAGTATAATTGCATTTTCATTATTAGTTTTAATTGCATATTTCATCTTAGCTTAACTTCATTTTGTACAATTTTCATGCTTTCAAATCCTCCATTGTAGAATCGGTCTTATGGTTGTTGGCTCTCCAATCTGAGAGTAATTAAACACCCCATCTACATAGGAGGCAACAGGTCGCATCACCACAAATTGTCGATTGAGTAATTCATACTCTATCTTGTAATTCGATCATGTGAGTAATGACCATGTTGCATGTGTAGTTGGATTTTAGGTCCCCATTCCATCACATACAGTCTACAATTTTATTTTTTTTAAATGTCCAATCTCCTTGTCAAGAGAATAGTGATGAAGCACAAATAAAGGGTATATATCTCATTAATTAGGTCTTAAGGAAGTATATACTATAAAAAAATTAAATCTAAAATCTTAATGTAGGAGGAGGAAACTTTATAGGGTATAAGATAAGTTGGATTAGCAAAAAAAAAAAATAGAAGGTTCTTTCAAATAAGTTAAAGTAAATAGATATTTAATATCATTACATAAATGAGTTAGGAAAAATCATTCTATATAAATCAAATGTGTAAATATCAACAAAATAAAATAATCATATAATCAATAGGTTTAGGGTTGGGGTTTAGTTATAGTTAGAAGAGAAATATTTTATTTAGGGTTTGAGAGAGAGAGAGAGAGAGAGAGAGAGAGAGAGAGAGAGAGAGAGAGAGAGCACTGATATGAATTTTGGCTAAAAATCCCTTCCAAAACTATCGTGTCACGTTACTAACTAATCATTTGTTGCCTTACCTTGGATCAAAAATTTTGTAGTATATTGAGTTATCAATTAGTCATTACAAATCAATTATGCCTTAGCATGTATATTTCCATTATATTTTATTTGATTTCCTCTCCGAGGAATACTTTGAGTGCCCAGGAGAAAAATCAAGCTTCTTCCTTCCTTTATGAGGGTCTAGTTTTATTAACTATGGAGTATATAATGCCCTTGCATGTTGAGAGAAATATTATTTCTAAAATTGGGATTGAGTGTGAGAATAATGTCAAGGTGCACTACATTGAAACATTTTCTAAGCATGGGGATGTGCATCCTTACAATGAGGAGGTTTTTCACATTTATGAGAACCAACACCCCTCATCTTCTAGACACAAGATTCTTCATCTCTCCCTTGTGTGAAAAATAAATATACAGTTTTAGATGATGATGACCTTTGGTATATCCCTTCAAATGATATTATTGGATATTCTTTAGAGACTAGTGTCGAGCTTAAATAAAAAGGGCTAGCTAGGGCCTCCCAGTTTAGTGCCAAAGGTAAACAAAATATTTCTAGCCCTCTGTCTATTAATAAAAAATTAAAATATTTTTGGTTGAAAACAATCCCTCTCAATCTAATTCCGTTGGACTTTGTCAAGGATTTGGGGATTAATTTGAAAACTACTACGAATGTGGTAGGGTACTCTCAAGGAAATCAAATTGTCTATGCTTGATAAACCTAATACAAGTTTTTGTCTTTAATTTTTTGGATGATCATAGTACTATTTTATTGGCTTATTTCTAAGATAAAACACCTTGAAAGAGAAATCATACTTATAATTTGGATAACATCTTTGTAAATATGTAGTCTCTCACAAATGGAATGAAGGACGTTAAGGACAACCATGAGCACAAAATAAAGTCTCTTGAGGATAATTTTCATAAGCTCTAGGACAAAATGACAATATTTATGGTTATTAGTAAGACCGTCACGTCAAATACTAGTGAAGGCCTTAAAAGATCAATGAGAAAGCCAAAGATATCAAGACATTTCTAATTTTAATCCACCTTTGCCTACAGTTAGTATCAACTCTGCCATGAAGAATAAAACTATGAATACTGGTTTGAGGAAGATAGACATAGTTCCTAGAAAGGACAATGGAGCTGATAAGATGTCGATCAAGTAGAACATGATGCCTAACAGTTTTACTAGACTATGCTGTAAAGAAACTGGTATGATCCCTATTAATCATATGATTAGGAAGGTGAAAAAAATAATGATGGTATCATTCAATAGGGTGAAAGTCTAGCAAAAAATATGTAGTCCCTAAGGGTGTTCTTTCCCCATGTATTGTGGTTTTTTGGCATCTATTTAGCATTTAGTTGGACTAGTTGGTCTTAGTTAAAGAGTTTTATGTTGTTTTGTTGTTAAACTTGGGTTTTTGTTCCCTATAAATCCAATTTTCCTTTAATAAAAAATTTATGGTCATCTATTAAGTATTATAGAAAGGAAATAAATATATTTGACTCGCACTTTAGTACCAACAGTAGTGGTGATGAGATTGGTTTCTATGCAAAAAAAATTAGACACTTAACACTATTTCATCTTAGATAGTTCAAAAATTATTTGAAATTATTGAGTGGAACAACCTTCAAATTAAAACCATGTTTTGAAAAGTAAGTTTTCTTAGATTCATTCTCAAATTATTTTCACAAAAAATGTTACTTCTTTGATTGTAGTACTTGATTATTTTGTTCTAGAGATTTGTAGTAAATGTGATTACAAACTTAAGACTTGGGTGACATCAAGATCTTATCCCTTTATATATTGACTTATAGTGATCTTGCACATGAAAAAAAATTGATTGTAACTAAGGTCTTTGAGATGGACAATGAGCTACTGAGATTAAAAAATAATGAAGGACCAATGTGGTATTGGTTTCTATTAAACAAAAATATTGACCTATTACTATTGATAAATTGTTGAGATATTATTTAGATTGTGCATATATGTGTGTTGGTTAATAGATTGATCTTGGTTGATAGATTGATCTTTAATAATACTGACTCAAACCCTCATAGCACTTCTCTATTAAGAAACAATTGAAAGAACTTTCAAATAGATCAATCTCTTAATTAATAGGTATAATTCCCTCAAATATATATTTAATGAATATGTTTTCATTTTTTCTAGATAAAAGGGAGTATGCTCTTAAACAAAGAGCAAGGGAGGATTCTAATGAATATTTATCACCACAAAACATTCATGAATTTATAAGATCAAAATAATGTAACTAATTTCTACAGTTGTGCCTCAATTCTCATGACCATGAAGGTTACACGTACAGTGTACCCACAAGTGATATAAATCTATCGATCAACATGAATATAATAGAAGGAAATAATATGCAATGACTCTCAGACAAACCTTATAATCACAGATTCAATTTTTTTTTTTTGACATAAACGACTAATTTATTGAATCATCCCATATTAACCAATCCCAAAATAAAGGATAATAAATTTTTTTAATGAGAAACAACCATGACTCAAAATTTGAGTTTCACTCAGTTGTCATAGCAACAAGGGGAATTCTAGCCAAAGATTGCCAATAGACTTCCTTTGGAAATTTTATAATAAATAGTTTGATGGTAACCATTCAGTTTAAATAACTTATTCTTGAAAGATGAATCAGATACGATATTCCATTTGTATAACCACCTCTTCTTATTTAGTCTTTTACTCTTTCTTCTTTTTAATTAAACATCTCTTTTAGAAACCATCAACTTTTCTTTTAATTGATCTTTAAATGGACTAATAAGATAATGAACCATGGAATTCTAAAATAGAGGTAGGGTCCATTTCCAAATGAAACTCCCTCATGGCCCTATTTATTTAATGCATCAAGAGTTTCCTTGTTTATATCATTGCTAGAATTGATTGTCATCTTTTCAAAATTAGGAAATCTTGTTGGGGAGAGAAACCTTTTAAGACCTGATGATTTATGATCTTTCAAGATTTAATTAGCCCTTTTCCCTTTATTATGAAAGATAGCATGCTAGGATCCAATGTTTCTCGCTACTTATCAAGTTTTGTAAAGAACGGTTTCCATGTATGAGAAAGCCATTTTTTTAACTATAATGATTTGTACACATTCAAGATTTACGTAGGATGTGTAATATTTATAGAGATTTGACAATTCCACCACCGTGTCAAAATTGAGAGGAGCATACAAATCTCAACAAAACTTGTAACAACATGTTCAAATGGAATTACCGAGATTTTGAAGAAATTGGTGCTTGTTGAGTTTTTGAAGCTTTTCCAAGCACTGGATCTAATTTGTAGATAGTGTCAATATCATCATCAGGTTTCAATGGAACACCTTGCTCTCAAGGAGATATTTTCAGACTTCTCAACATTTTCTTTAATCACTTCGTAGTCAACAATTCACCCTTCCTTTTCTTGATAGGATTCTTATTATGCAAGGTTCATTTTGGATTCTGATAACATTCTAGCTCATTTGTGGGTCTTACCAATGTTGGATGCGAATGTCCACAAGTTCCACCTTTCAGAATTTTTGGAATCCTTTTTCTATGATTATGTTTTTTTATCAAGTTAGCATCTTTGTGATTTGATCTATTTCCTATCCTTGGGTAATATGTTTGACTTTCTTGGACCTATTTGGAGATTTGATGTACTTTTGTTGAGCTTTGATTTTTGACCATTGTGATCATAGAGGTGTGGTTTGTGGATCTTCCAAGGATGATTTCCTATGATTGCACTCCTTATGGTTTCCTTTGCATGTATATTTGATTTGTTTTGGGTAGGACCTATTTTTTGTACACATTTCCTTTTCTTGAGGAATGTAATTATTTCTTGGCTGAACTTTAGAGGAATTGCTTATATGTAATGACTCAATGTATGTTAAGAGGCAGTTCTATTATATTATTAGTTGGTTCAAGGAACTAAGATCTAAGACTTTGACAAATCAGTAATAGGATTTGAGATTCATTTCTTTACATGTGGCCATAAATGGGTAGACCTCATAGCCCGACATGTGTGTTATTTGATATCTGAATAATATATTAGATCATGCATTCTCTCCCTATTTTATCATTGTTGCTTCCTTGTGTTACTCTTTGGTGCAAGATTGGACATCTTCTATAGATATTCACCAGTCTTAACTATGTCAAGTGGTATTAGAAAAGGTTTTTTTGTATCAAGCACTAGTTGAATTGGTTGTTGGGTGGAAGATTGTAGTCTTGCCTACAATTATAGAGGATTGTGAATATGGTTCTAGGAAGCAGAGATGTTGATCCTGCTGTGTTGGATATGTTGAAACAAATTTTTTCTAGGATTGAAGTTGTTGAGATAGACCAAAGAAGAGGAAGACCTATTGAAGATGTTAGTGAAGATGAATTTGAAGAGATATAAGAAGGAGAAGAAAAATCCCCTGTTCTTGATCAAGATGAAGAAATATTCTTTAGGGATTTAACAAGTGTAAATGAAAAGCCACACTTTAATCATCTCGAGTATAATGGAAAGTTTGATTGATGCAAGAGCATCCTGGTTGTAAGAGAAATCTTGCTTCACCCAAAAATATTTTTGGTTTCTTTTCAATAAGGGCTATCTTGTGCAGACATGCTATTTATGGAAACTTACTATTTTTAGTAAGTTGGTCATACGATCTCAGAATGTTCTGATTTCATAGGTGGAGGTGTTAGAATAACTAAGAGGGGGGGTGAATCATTTATATCAGTTATCCTACAATACCAAATCCAAAGATGTACCTTATCAAACAATTCCAACAAATTTTGCAGCTCGGTAACATAAAATATTAATATGTCTGTTCTTTTACTGATTACCAAATAATAGCTACCGGTGATCACCAACCAAATCAAGTATGTAGTATGTAAAGAATGATAACAAAATAATCATCACAAATAACACATAACGAAACAATTTAACATGGAAACCCTGTAAAGGGAAAAACCACCTAGGACCGGTAACCCAAAATAATTCAATCTTATGAAGTGATCTTGGTGAAGAGCCAACCTTGTTAAAGATTACAAACACACTCTTAGGTGTGACCTTGTTAGAGGATTTAACACTAACTATTAACTTTTGACAAGCATTTACTATGGGGTCAATAAGATAACAATGTACGTTCTTTGAATGACATGGGGCAAAATATAAGACTGTTAAGTCCCCTCGATTAAGATATTTTCTGAATCAATGGTTAAAATGATACAGTATGATCTGATTCAAATACAACTCATTTGAAAATATTCAGATCTATTGGTACAGGAGCACCTAGGTTCTTCGCCAACCTAGCTCCTAGACACCTAGTTTTGGCTTTTAGTGACCTTGGCCAGGTCACTATCCTTTAAGGAATTTTGGTTTTGTGTCTTAGTTGAGTGTCTGTGTGTTTTAGTTACAATAGGTTCTTTGGTAGATGAATTAAGTCCTAGTAATGGTCTAATTAGACTAAGTAAAGAACCAAGGGATATGGCTTGTATACCATTAGATGTTGTCAATCAGTCAAAGGTATGGTTTGACTATCAAAATGAGTTAAATAATTGAAATCAAGTTGAGAAAGGGTCTTATAAGTCTTAGGAGAGTCTTGAGATTCTTTTTAGACCAAATGGCACAACTTTGGAAAAGTTGACAAGCAAATTGTAAAAGTTGTCATGACAACAAATTGTCTAAGGCCTCTCCGAGAGTGTGAGTTAGTTATAAGGTTGAAATTGACCAGGGTCGGTTGATTAAGCCTATATATCACTTATTTTTATTAAGACCTAAGGTTG
Organism: Chamaecyparis obtusa; assembly: GCA_027943335.1. Lineage (NCBI taxonomy): Eukaryota > Viridiplantae > Streptophyta > Pinopsida > Cupressales > Cupressaceae > Chamaecyparis > Chamaecyparis obtusa. The sequence continues at coordinate 124,299 of BSBK01001803.1, read as the reverse complement.
GGCGTTGTTTTTTTGTGAGTACTTTCAGATTTTCATCACTTGGTATGATTGTACCCATGTTGATTTGAATAGAAAACTTGGCCATCCTTGATCATGGATTGAACTTGAGTAAAGGATTTGCATGAGTTGATTCTTCATTTTTTGTTAAGTATATTAGAGCTATATGTTTTGGTTTAGTAGTTTTATTTTAAGCTTTGAAACTTAAATCCTCCTCTGTGACCAGCTTGTTGGATTCTTCAAAGTAGAGGTAATAAAAATGGCTCTAACTTAGGTTTCAATGGATGGTTTTGTATGGCCACATGGAATATATTAGAGCATTGTATAGGCTATGTAAATATATATATATATTTATTCTTTATTTTGTAGGGGAAATATTTTTAAGAGAAATCCCTAGGCGAGCCAGAGCTAGTCCAGTTAGGGAGCTTGCTATTGATCTAGCAAATGGGAGAGGGCTTAGGAATTGAGAATGCCAATCCAACTCCAAAAATGCATTCCTTGATGATCAAAGACTCCATCTTGTGATGGAGATCCCTTGATAAATTTGGTAAGAGGTGAAACCATCAAACGCTCAGTGAAAATTAGTGAGGCCTAATTAGGCCTAAAAAAAAGCTTAAAATAGGAAAGGGTTGTAAGAAGAGATTGGAGACCTAAGGAGTTTGGAATCCATTAAAACTTTGAAAATGGTATTAGGAAATTTGATTTCTTTGGCCACTCATGTGGAAATTTGAAAAGTTAAGCCCTAAAATGTGAGTTGGGAGAGCTACAAGGACCTAGTAGCCTTTTGGTCTAAGTCTTAGAGATCGACCTGAAGGAGGGAGATGCTACATGGTGGAACACCTCAAATTGAATCAAACTAAGAAAATTTGAGTATTCTCTCATGCCTATCATAGTGAATCAAGAATTGGAGTGAAGGGATGAATTCCTTAGTTGAATTCATATGAAGAGTTGTGGAATCAAGAGTGAGTTATAACCCTTCATAGTGAGATCTTTTGGAGTAGAGGAGATTAGGAAAAATCCCTTAGTGTGAAGGGTCTAAAGAACCCTAAGATAGGTCAATGAAAGGCCTAGGTAAGCCGTAAAGGAATTAGAGCTATTTTGAAGAAGATCTCCCTATCAAATTGGTATCAGAGCCATTGAAAGGCTTGGGTAAAGGTGTATGTAAAAAAGAAGTGAATCCATTGGAGATAATGCAATGGTGACCCATACTGAATTAGCTAGAGAATTAGTTGAGAAAAAAGAAAGAAACAAGATCCTAGAGGAGACTGTGGAAGCTTTGAAAGACAAGCTTGATTAAGTGGCAGTGACCGTTGGTAGAATGCAAGAGAATATGGAAGTTGAAGATGAGAAAGGTAAAGCCTTAGCTGATGAAGATTATGTACATAAACTTGATCCACCTATCCAAGAAGAACCTTTTCTAAAAGTCATTAAGGCATTTAGAGGCAAATCATTAGAAGGGATACCCCTATTCACTAGCAAGATGGATTCAGAGTTAGTGATGGAGTGGATTGAAGGGATGGAGAATCACTTTGAATATGAATGTGTCTCAAAGGAACAAAGAGTGAAGGTAGCCAAATCAAGGCTAAGGGGATCATCCCTAACATGGTGGAATTTGCTTCTAGAAGAGAGGGAAAGAGAAGGGAAAAGACCCATTGCAAATTGGAGAGCTATGGTCACAAAGATCAAGGACAATTATCTACATCATGAGATCCAAATGCATAAGAAGAGGAAAAATCTAAGACAAAAAGAGATGGATGTGGTTTCTTACACTGAGGAGTTTCAAAAAATCTATTTGAGGTCCAAGGTTCAAGAAGAGGAAAGTATTCATGTTTCTAGATACTTGGGTGGTTTAAGGTGGACAATCCAAGAAGAGATTAGTCTTTGGACTCCTACTATTGTCCACAAGTTCTTCCAATTGTAACTAAAGGTAGAGGAAAAGAACAAGAAGAAGCAAGACTCTAACTCAAAAGGTAGAGGTAGAGGGAGAGACTCTAGGGGTCATAGAGGTGGCTATGGTGGTAGGAGAAATGAACCTAGAAGTCAAGGAGACTCCAAGTTGGTTGAAAAAATCAATGAACCAAGTGCAAGAGGGAATTATGGAAGAGGTAGAGGATTCCAAAGTGGTAGAGGAAGATTAAGTGGATTCAGAAGGGGATCACACTTTACAAGCATGAAGTGTTATAATTGTAGATAGCTAGGGCATCCTACCTATAGGTGTCCTGATAAGGCTTCTAGTTCTAAAGGAGAGAAGAAGAGAGCATATGCCCAAGAGGAAGAAAGTAGTGTGAAGTCACCTGAAGTGAACTTGGATTTAGAACATGGAGAGAATCTCATGTTTAGGAGAGTTCTACTCAAGGAGCCTATCAAAGAAGAGCCTAAGAATAGGAGGGATCTTTTTAGGATCAAGTGCAAGATCCTTGGTAAAGTGTGTAAGGTTATCATTGATTCAGGTTCAACCGATAACATAATATGAGAGGAAGAAGTCCAAAAACTCAATCTTGAAAGGATACCTCACACTCATCCTTATAAGGTGACTTGGTTAAATAAGGGGCAGAATGTTCTAGTGAATGAACAAGCATGGGTAGACTTCATGATAGGTGGCTACCAAGATAATATAGTATGTGACATCCTATCAATGGATGCTTTCCATTTTCTACTAGGAAGGCCATGGAAATATGATTGGGATGCAGTTTACCATGGAAAGAGAAATGTGGATAACTTTAGTAAAGATGGAGTGACTTATAAAATTCAGTCACTTATGGAGGAAGGAGCTGCAAGCTCAGTTGATCCTAATGTACTCTTGATGAGTGGGAAGGAGTACTTGCATGAAATCAAGGAAGAAGAAGGATTAGGATTAGTCATAGTCTTGAAACCCAAGGAGGAGACCAAGATTCTACATTCTACATTGCCAAAGGAAGTGCAAAAATTACTAAATTAGTTTAAGGATATTATAAGTGATGGGAACTCAGCCACTCTTCCTCCTCAAAGAGAAATCAATCATCAAATTGACTTTGTATCTGGAGCATCCTTTCCTAACAAAGCAGCATATAAAGTGACCCCGGACTAGAATCAAGAAATTGCAAGGCATATTCAAGAACTTCTTGATTAAGGGTTGATAAGAAAAAGTATTAGTCCATGTGTTGTCCCTGTGGTTTTGGCACCAAAGAAGGGAGGCAAGTGGAGGTTATGTACTGATTCTAGGGAAATTAATAGGATTACCATTAGATATAGGTTTCCTATCCCTAGAATAGAAGACCTTATGGATTGTCTTGGGGGCTCTCAATATTTTACCAAAATTGATCTTAAAAGTGGGTTTCACCAAATTAGGATGAAAGAAGGAGATGAGTGGAAGTTAGCCTTCAAAACTAATGAGGGTCTCTATGAATGGTTAGTCATGCCCTTTGGGCTTAAAATTCACCTAGTAAATTCATGAGGTTAATGAATGAGGTCCTAAAAGACTATATTGGTAGGTTTGTTGTGGTGTACCTAGATGACATACTCATCTTTAGAAAGACCAATGATGAAAATATGTAGTAGCTAGAATTTGTCCTAAGAAGATTACATGAGGAGAAAATAGCCATCAACCTAGAGAAGAGTGAATTCCTTAAACAAGAACTAGTGTACCTAGGTTTTATGGTGTCTCAAGGTGACCTTAAGATGGATCCAAGCAAAGTGGAAGCAATAGTGAGTTGGCCCACTCCTAAAATAGGGACTGAAGTGAGGAGCTTCCATGGATTAGCTTAGTTCTATAGGAAGTTCATAAGAGGATTAAGTGATATATGTGCACCTATGCTAAACACTATCAAAGGTGGGGCTAAAACCAAGTTTGTGTGGACCAAGGAAGCTCAAGAAGGGTTTGAGAAATTAAAGGAAAGTGTAGAAACTCAACCTATTTTGGTATTACCAAGCTTTGACAAGTTGTTTATCATTGAATGTGATGCAAAAAACATAACAGTGGGATCATTCTTGAATCAAGAAGGGAGACCGGTTGCATTTTTTAGTGAGAGGTTGAATGAGGCTAAGTCAAGGTATTCCTCATATGATTTGGAGCTCTATGCATTGATTCAAACACTTGAAAAGTGGAGGCACTATCTATTACCTAAAGAGTTTTAAGTCTATACAAACAATCAAGCATTAAGCTACATTAACACTCAAGAGAAGCTAAGTCATAGGCACATCAAGTAGATGGAGTTCCTCCAAGCCTATACCTTCACCATCAAGCATAATAAAGGCGTTAACAACAAGGTAGTTGACACCTTAAGCTGAAGGTTTCTGACTATCCAAGAAATCCAGCTCCAAAGCATTGGTGTGGAAGGATTCAAATACCTCTAGAAGGAGGATGAGGACTTCTCCAAAGCCTATAAGGTATGTGAAGACTTTGAGAATCATTTTCATGGTGAGTTTTCTAACTACACATTGCATAGTGGTTTTCTATTCAAGGGTAACCAGATATGTGTACCTAAAGGTTCAATGAGAGAGAACCTTATACAATAAAAATACAATGGTAGCCTTATTGGACACTTTGTCTTGAACAAGACATTAGACCTAGTGAAAAGGTTCTACTATTGGCCCAAGATGCAAAGAGATGTGAGAAGATATGTAGAGAAATGTATTTTTTGTGAAAAGGATAAGGGAACATCTTCAAATGAAGGGTTATATCAGCCTTTACAAATCCCTAAGAGGCCATGGGGGTGTCTAAGTATGGAATTTATAGTTGGTTTTCCTAAGACAACTATTGGTTTTGATAGTGTCTATGTCATGGTAGATAGATTCAGAGAAATGAGGCATTCCATACCATGAAAGACCACACATGATGCTAGCTATATAGCACATCTATTATTTAAGGAAGTGGTAAGGATGCATGGCCTACCAATCAACATAGTGTCAGATAGGGATGTTAAATTCATGGGACATTTTTGGAAGACTTTGGGGAAGAGATTAGGAACCAACCTTTCTTTTGGGTTGGCCTATCATCCTCAAATGGATGACCAAATAGAGGTTATTAATAGGGTGTTTGGAAACCTCTTAAGATGTATTACCAAGGAGTATGGACAAGTGTGGGACCAAGTATTACCACAAGCTGAATTTTCTTATAATAGTATGGCATGAACCCAAGAGGTTTTGTGTGAGATTATAGAACTTTTAAATCAATGGGAGTGAGTGGACATGCTGAAGAATTTTCCAAATCCATGTGAGAGGTCCATGAACAAGTTAGAAGGACATTGGTAGAAGCCAATCAAAAAGTGAATGCGAAAGTTGATGAAAGGAGGAAGGATATTCAGTTTGAAGTTGGAGATGGGGTGATGGCACATCTCAAAAAAGAAAGGATTCAGAAGGGAATACCCATCAAGCTTCGAATGAGGAGAGTTGGACCTTGTAAGGTTCTAGCCAAGTATGGCTCAAATCCATATAAGATAGGTCTACCTAGTGAACTATCTATCTCTCTAGTTTTCAATGTTCAAGATTTGGTCAAATACAAAGGGCCTGATGTAAAAGATGAAGAACATAGTCTAGATGTTCATGTTGATGTTAAAGACCTCAAAATATTAGTCCAAGTGAAGCCTCAAGCTGCGACGATACTAGACTCAAGGGTCAAGAAACAAACTAGGCATGGAGTGTACATGGAGCACCTTGTGAAGTAGAAATCTCTACCTGAATCAGAGGCTCAATGGATTGAAGAGACTAGCTTCAAGAAGTTAGGTATTTATGTGACACTCTTGTATCCTAATGGGACTTAATATATTTTTTGTAGGGGAGTATGGTGCAGGAGCACCTAGGTTCGTGGCCAACCTAGCTCCTAGACACCTAGTTTTGGCTTGTAGTGACCTTTGCCAAGTCACTATCCTTTAAGGACTTTTTTTTTGTGTGTCTTAGTTTAGTGTGTGTGTTTGAGTTCCAATAGGTTCTTAGGTAGATGAATTAAGTCGTAGTGATGGTCTCATTGGACTAAGGAAAGACCCAAGGGATATGGCTTGTATCCCATTGGATGTTGTCAATCAGTCAAAGGTATGGATTGATTGTGAAAGTGAGTGAACTAAGTGAAATAAAGTTGAGAAAGGGTCTTATAAGTCTTAGCAGAGTTTTGAGAGTCTATTTAGACCAAATGGCAGAACTTTGGAAAAGTTGACAAGCAAATTGTAAAAGTTGTCATGACAACAAATTGTCTAAGGCCTGTCCAAGAGTGAGAGTTAGTTATAGGGTTGAAACCAACCAAGGTTGGTTGACTAAGCCTATATATGGCTTATTTTTATCAATACCTAAGGTTGGACATTGCTTTTTTGTGAGTACTTTCAGATTTTCATCACCTGGTGTGACTATACCGATATTGATTTGAATAGAAAACTCAGTCATGCTTAATCATGGATTGAAGCTGAGTAAAGGCTTTGCATGAGTTGATTTTTCATGTTTTTTTAAGTATATTAGAGATTTTTTTTTGCTTTAGTAGTTTTCTTTTAAGCTTTGAAACTTAAATCCTCCTCTGAGACCAGCTTACTGGATTGTTTAGAGTAGAGGTAATAAAAATGGCTCTAACTTAGGTTTCTATGGATGGTTTTGTATGGCCACCTGGAATATCTTAGAGAATTGTATAGGATATGTAAATATGTATTTTTATGCTTTAGTTTGAATGGGAAATATTTTTAAGAGAAAGCCCTAGGCAATCCAGAGCTAGCCCGATTAGGGAGCTTGCTATTGATCTAGCAAATGGTAGAGGGCTTGGGAATTGATAATGCCAATCCAGCTCTAGAAATGTGTTCCTTGATGATCAAAGACTCCATCCTATCAAGGAGAGCCCTTGATCAATTTTGAAAGAGGTGAAACCATCAAACCCTCACTGAAAATTAGTGAGGCCTAATTAGGCCTAAAAACAAGGCTTAAAGATAGGAAAGGGTTATACGGAGAGCTTGGAGATCTAAGGAGTTTGGAATCCATTGTAACTTCAAAAAGCATATCAGTAAATGTGATTTATTTGGCCACTTGTGTTGAAACTTGAAAATTTAAGCCCTAAAATGTGTGTCAGAAGAGCTACAAGGACCTAGTAGCCTTTTGGTCTAAGACTTGGAGATCGACTTGTAGGAGGGAGATGCTACATTGATGCAGGGGAATTCTAGGGTACTCGGTGAAACTGCATGGTGGTGTGGTACTTGGCCGGTGTTACTCAGTTGCAACCTTAATTGATGGTCTCGGTTATTGATGGAAGCTCGGTCGCTGAAGGAACTCGATGAAGCTTTTGGTGCTCGGTGGAACTAGTGCTCGGTAATGCCTTTTTTTCTTGGTGTTGCTAGCTTGGTTAGTTGTTTCACTAGTGCTCTGTTGTTTCTCTGATGCAAGAGGTGGTTACCATAGTTGTATTATGGTAGAAAGGTGGTTGAGTACTAGAAACTAATTCAATTTGTTTTGAAAGTTATGTAATATCATGAGAGGTTTATCCACTTGGTTAATTATGTTCCTTAATACCAGAAGGATGACCTACTCAAAACTCACAATTTAATTCTAGAGTTCCATCCTGAGAAAAGTACATAAGTTGAATTGTATGAACCAGAAATAATAGATTTTGCACTTAGGAAGGCCCTTAGACAGGAATAAAGACTGCAAAATATATCCACAGTGAAACCTATTAACTCTAGAATATTCAAGAGTAAAATTCAAAATAATAATAGGAAAGTGATGGACATTAACAAAATCAAAACACGAGAGAGGAGAGTCAAGGAAATTATGTAAGGAAATCCAAATGGAACTTTTAGAATGAGAACATGGGAAATAACAAGAATGGAAATAGTAGGGGAAAATATTAGAGAGCAGAGGGACCCCAAGATGGTTTCCTTGCATGCAGAGGTGAGCACTTCAATGCCGGATGTCCTCAACATTTAGTTTATAGAGATGGGAAAATCCCACAGTTGGTTGGTTAAGGATCCAGGGGTACCACTAGTGGAGCCTACCCATCTCAATGATTAGTGTACTTGGGAGAATGTGGAGGATAGGAATAGGTCCATCCATCTATTTTCATGGACATTTTATGCTTCCACTTATATGTTTATATTTATGTTTCTGATGTATTTTATTGTCACATCGGGCGATGTCTCATCCTAGTAAGGACGGATGTCACGACCTACCTTGTGATACAACTACTTTGGACGACCACTTGTGACTCTTTGACATTGTTGACTCAATCAGTGAGATGTAGACTTGTTTTGACATGCATTTTAGTCAAATTTGTGTTACTTGCTTTTGACTTTGTCATGATCTTGTGTCAATTTCATGTTATGATGATGATGTTATGTAGTTACCTTCTGAAGTCTCTAAATTTAGTGATGATATTTATTTATGATGTTACAATATTCAATGTTGATTATTACATGTTATGGTATCGTAAATGATGTTTTATTTGATCTATTACATGCATATATTATGGGATATAATAAAAATTTCACTTTGATATAATGTCATTTCATTCGATTATGGTTTTATGGACACTAACCTACTGATTTCTTCTTGACCGTGTCTAAGTTCTTTGGAGGAAGAAGGCGAGAGTGTGGCTGAGGTAGAGGAGGTTAGCTCCTCGGTTGTGGTGGGTATAGATGGTCTGGCCTATCACACACCACCTAGCCATAGTTGATCTATTAGATGGTAGATTAAATGTTCTGTTCTCAAACCTTAACTCTATATGAATGATGTGCATTCAATTAATATTTATTTTGTTTTGAGTTAAAAATTAATTTTAGCATATCATAGTTAGAATTTTAATGATATATATAGAGCATAGACATATCATATTCTAACATTATAATTGTTTAGAAATGTGCAATTAATAAATTTTTAATAAGTGAATAATATAATTTCAATAATATATACATTTCTGGCTAAGAGAAAGATGGAAGAGGACCTTTACAAAAATCTCGTTGTGGGTAAGGGGTAAGACAATTAAAGAAATACTTTTTAAAAAAAACGAGTACTTTTTATTAAACACTGGAGGGAACCATGGAAATGCACCATCTCATCTTTGGAAGAAGTATATTTCAAAAACATGATTCTGGAATTTTGGGAAATACGGAGTAAAGAAATTGGAATAATATTTGGTTGAAGAAGCTACTCAGGATTTTTGAAAAAATGATTTGGAAAAGACGGAGAATAGAAGCTACCTGATAAGTTAGCAAGGATGAACTGCATACAAACTTATGTCTTAATTTCTAGGTTGTACTTTTTAACCTCAGCAAAATCTCTATATAAGCTATCGGGTTGTTAATGGCTGAGTAATGACTTTCTTGTCTTGTTGTTTACAATTTCAAACTTCAATTATGGTCGCGAATAATGTCTTTCTTGGTTCTTTATTACAGTTTTGACAGCATTGCATACAATTGTTTTCCAATAAAATAAGTTTTTTTATAAGAATGCATAAAGACTCTTTCTTTAAATCTAGTGTGAAAGTAAGTTTAAATTTTTGTTCGAAATTTTGTTACTAAATCACCTACAATTTTCCAAAATTTTAAATAAGATGTCAATAAATCCTTGTATGTCAATGTTGCATTTTTTATCCAAATATTGGTTGACTGGAACAAAGCATTTATTTGAATTTGGGTTGTTCTACCGAGAGGCGTCTATTTAGGTGTAGCACGAGAAAAGATTTATCTCGAATTACACATGATTTAAAAATAAAAAAGTGGATTTAAAATAATTAATGCCAAATGGCATTCAAAAATATCAAAAATCTGAATTAATACTAAAAAATACTAAATGACATTTTTTGGATTTTCTTTCTTGGATTGTTTTCAATACAGAAATTCAAAGAGGCACATTTGAATGCAAACAGTCACAAAGGAATGTAAAGAGTCATGATTTTAAAAAGATGAAGAGAGACTTTGAGATTATAAAAGAGCCCTTTGCCCAATTCGTTTTTGTTATTCAAAGAGGAGTAGTAGAGAGATTTGGAAACAAACCACATTTCAAAGTGAGCCATTTATTTTTGGATTTTATTTTGTAGATTTAGTTTTAAAAATTATTTTTTTGTTTCACTTTTGAAATGTTCTATTTAGATTTAGAATTAGATATAATTTTGTATTTAGATTTAGATACATATTTAAATACTATTTGTAGATATATATTGAAATGTTCTTTTCTAGATTTAGATTTAAATGTTGTATTTATAATTATATTTTATAAAAATGTAGTATTTAGTGTTAGATTTAGATTTAGTATTGTATTTAGATTTAGATCTAGTGTTTAGTATTTTACTTGGATTAGGTTGAAAATGAATAGCATGATCAAGACCTATTTTTGGCATAAAAAATACGTTTAGAAATAAAAATTCAAGAATAGAGTCATAGCTATATCGATTGATATAATCAAATTAATTTTGGTCTAATTTTAAAAAAATTGTTAAATTTTACAAAAAATAATTATTGCTTAATTTAAAAATAAAATCAAAAGAAAATTATTAGCTTCATTTTTTGGGGGTGGAGGTGAGTATTTTATGTTATATTGATGTAAGAGGTTTTATTGTCTTTTTAAGTAATATAAAATTTTCATGTTTGTTTTTTAAGATTTATAATAGAAATAAAATTTATGTTCATTAAAAAAAATGTTCTTTAAAAATTAGTTAATTACAAAATAAAGTAAAAATAGAAAAATCAAAATAGTTTAAGTAAAATAAATAGGGAGAATAATAAAGAATTGAAGGAATGGGATTACAAAAATCTAAATGGTAAATAAGATAAAGAGAAAGAATAGAATTATTATTTATAAAAAATTAATATATATCGATTAATATTTGACTCAATTTGAATCATAATTAATGATCTGATAATGTTTATAAATATAGAAGTAAAAACCTGAAAAAACTAAAAACAATAAAAATAAGAGAGTTGTTTAAGAACATAAATAAACCTATAAAATTAGAAAGTGTGTTTATTAGAAGCCTATCTAAATAAACTAATTATGTAATATTAAGTTTTGAAATTAGACTTAAAAAAAAATCTTCACAATTAGTAAAAAAGAAAGTACCTATTAAAGTACTTAGAATAAATAAAGAAATCTTTTAAGAAAAATGATAAGGTGACTTTTGCAAAAGAAGCGTAGATTTTAGAAAGAAATATACTAAAGAAAATAGCTTTTATTTTTAAGGATTAAACTAGAAACATTTCTTTAATCATAATTATGGAAAGTATCTATAAACAAAAATTATCTTTAGTTTATATTTTTTAATTGATAAATTTTGAAATATAGTTTTCTATCTAGACAAATGCATTCTTAAGTGATAGATTTCAAAAATAAAATTAGACAAAATCAATTAATGTAACAATGCCTCACTATTTAATACATGTCTCTTCCACTACAAGCATAAATTTATATAATGTACAAAGCCATTAGAGTGTCATGAAAGTCCAAGCATTGAATGAAACAAAGATCAAACAATGTATCTATATTTTTCAAAATGTATGATCTCCTTGTGAAGAGGATAGTGACGAAGCACAAATAAAGTGTACACATACTCATTAATTAGGTCTTAAGGAAGTATCTATAATAAAATAATTAAATTTAAAATCTTGATGTAGGAGGACTAAACTTTATACGATATAAGATAAGTTGGATTAGAAAAACAAAAATAGAAAGTTATTTCAATAAGTTAAAGTAAATAGATATTTAATATAATTACATTAATAAATATCCTATGTAAATGAGATAGGAAAAATCATTTGATATAAATTAAATGTGTAAATATCAAATAAATAAAATAATGGTATAATCAATAGGTTTAGTATTAGGACCCAATGAGGATTTGGGTTCAATTATAGTTAGAAGACAAATATTTTATTTAGGGTTAAAATCAAAATATATGTGTTTGTGTGTGTGTGTGTGTGTGTGTGTGAGAGAGAGAGAGAGAGAGAGAGAGAGAGAGAGAGAGAGAGAGAGAGAGAGAGAGAGAGAGAGAGAGAGAGAGAGAGAGAGAGAGAGAGAGAGAGAGAGAGAGAGAGAGAGAGAGAGAGAGAGAGAGAGAGAGAGAGAGAGAGAGAGAGTTCTAAAACTAACCATAGTTCTAACAATAACTTTAAACCCTATACCTAACCATTACCATAACATAAAATCTAAACCTAACCTTAAAAATAAACCTAATACTAACCTCAATTTCAAACTCTAATCATAAACCTTATCCTAACCATCACTCTAATCTTAATGTTAACTATATGGTTATGGTAATCCAAACAATAATCCTATCCCTATCATTAACCTTAATGAAACCCTAAAAATGATCTTAATCATACCCTAAGCATAAGCTTAACCTTAACCCTAACTATTAACATCATTCTAATTGTAATGCTCACCTTAACTATAATTATAAGCCTAATACCAACCTTAGGCCTAAACCTCACCCTATTATAACTTTAATAATTATATATTAAAATTCATATAATGTATTCCTTGTTGAGCCGTTATTCCTACTAGTTTATATATTCCTATATATATAATACACTGAGAGTAATCCTTCTTGAGGCGCCTATTTTCATCAACCCTAACCCACACACAAACCTTGCAATTTGATGAATGTAAGGACCTCAAGAAAGATTACTCTCACCTTATTCTATATATATATAAGCTAGTTATATTCTGCTTTGAATGTTGTCACTCATATTGTACAACAACTTCCTCTCTATAAGAATTTGTATAACATATTATATAACTATTTCTACCCCATTATATTACGGTACCTTTTAATTTAGAATCTAGTTCATATTGCATGAAGGATTACTTGAGCATAGTGCTGGGAGTTCTCTTTGATCTTCAACTTATAGATTTATACTTTGCTGGATAATCCTAAATATAACTTTGACTCTATCACCACTCCAAAGTCTACAAGGAAGAGGGCCAATTAATAAGGATCAACTATGAGATCCTCCTACACTTTGAGCCTTAATGCTCAGGCGAGTGTACCCTTGACTCACTTCTTCAAAGGAGTCTCAAAACAATATACAACTATATCCTTTACTAATTGATTGAAAGATTTTATCATTTAATGTGTGTGTGTGATTGATGATGATGGACTGCCTCCAGAGAATGGACCAGTGCCTTAACCAGGGCATAGAGTCACTCAACAACATATATCAACAAAAAATCCTAACTCAAACACACTTGAATTCAAGATAAGTGCTTTGCCTATTATCCCTCTCCCTCACATACCAGGACATCAAATCCTTATCTAGCCATGAACTCACTGAAACTACCTTAAAGACTTTAATCCTAACTTTGTTAGGAACTTAAAGATAATTTCAAAATACTCTTTGTTTACCATATGCTAACCCACTTTGTGAGATTAACATATCTGCGCTCAAGAAAAAAATAAGAAGACATACACCACTATGAGATTGGAATTCAACTATATTCTCATTAAGACTTGCTAAATCAATACATTATCAAACAACAAAATGCCAAAGAAACAGACCTAGAATCTAGGCTCTCCTTGCTCAGTATAATACCATCAACAACAACCTTTACAAAATAAAAAATACTACGATATATACTCCCTACTCATCTTGGAATCCTCAAAGAGGATGCAACAAGCTACGGATGACTAGGGTTAGGGTTTCACCCAGCAGACCAACTAGAAAAGGTCATTAAAATTTATTACAGGGGAAGAAACCCAGGCAACCAGGGGAAGATAGATCCTGGAGTGATCCTCAATCATGATAATTTCACTAAGAAGGTACTGAGAACCACAAAAATGCCCAAATGTCAACCTGTTCGGCCACCTGCAACATGCCTCGAGCATAAAAAAACATAGTACAGACACCTGCAAATGATCATGGAACACCCTGGACCACATTGCAACCATCGGCGCCACCAAAATAATCAAATCCGGTCATGAAAGCATTCAATTCTGGTCCTTTTGGTACAAGGAAATCCTTCACAAATTTGAATTTGAAATCAAACAGTCAGTTTCATAGCGCCAGTAGCAAATCAACGGTCTATATTTAAATCTCGATCAACTTTATATCATGACCGTTTGATCTCTCCTTTTCATGGGTTTTCAGTCTTTACCTTTAAATATGACATCAGTCATATTTAGCGAACTAGCGACCAAAGGAATCGGCCATTCGCAGAATACCTTATAATACCACCAAAAATTTTAGCAATTACGTGAACGCTTGTTCGCCAAATCGCTAAAACATCTAGAGAACTACCATCTTACTTTCTGAATGAGTGAACTCTTTGAAATCTATCAGAACTGCTAAACACTTTGTCACAACCGCCAAAAGACTAAGGAAATTGACCGGGCCTGCATCAAGAAGATCGACAGTTATCTCATCTTCACATAGACCTCCAAGATTCTTCCAAATCATAAGACAACCGTCAGATGAAGAATCTTTCCCTGCCCTGACAACCCTCTAACAGGATGTGAAATCAACGGTCGGTGCAAGATCTTAAACCTCTGACACATCTCATAAGAACTTATGCCAACCATTGATTTACTGACAACATCAGGACCCTCTAACGCATCTGGAAACCAAGTCCCACTGACAAATGTGAAGTCATTACCTCATGGACCAATAAGAGACCGCCAACCATGCTTACGTGTTACCTTGGACCCACTAACAGCCACCAAATCATAAATAGGTGGACCAATGAGAGACTGCCAATCGTGCACACCTGTCGAAAGGTCCTACTTCTTTGAAATGCCATGTCATCAGGAAAGATCAACGATTGGCGTAAGATCTCAAGCTTATGACATAGTCTATGAGAACTTACGCTAACCGTCAGATGGAGATGTTGTTAGAAGATCAGGCCTAGAAAATATTAAGCTAGAACATTAGGAAAATCAAGGTGTAGGACTTAAGAAAAATAAAGTAGACTGACTTAGGGAAATATTAAAGGGGTCTGACATAAAACCTTAGTCGCATGATTGCATAACATAAAAAAGGTTCACGCAATCATGCGACAAAGGGTTAACAATTTAGCACATGTGAATTAGGACCTTTTAAGTGACCTGAATAAAGTAACATGAAATTAGAACAAGGCCAGGGTTTTCAAAGGATTTCATACCAACGGCTAGATTTTCAAAAATTTTAACTAAGGACTTGTGCCGGAGACCTAAAAATAGCTGCAGAGACCAGAAGAAAAGGGCTAGAACCATGAAATTTTTTCAAGGTGCTAATAGTGGCTTTGTCTGGGGATGTATGCCTCTTGCAGGCATAGCAAGGATCTAGAATCACTGGTTAAAGTAGACCATGCCACTGGAAAAGACTGACAACAAAGAGCAATAGGACCAAAACCCTACAGACCAGGACAAAATAGGATAGGGGCAAGCAACTTTACAAAATTTACATAATGTACAGACCTAACTACTGTTCATGGAAAATAGAATACTTCAAAAGAAGTATTTCTTCAAGAATTGTCCATGAACTGGCAATTCCTGAATATCACCATTCAACTCTTTCACAATGTATGAATCTTGTCCCCATTTCTCATGAATTAGATATGGCCCTAGCCAGACAGGATCAAACTTACCATGTTTTCCCTTATCCTCTAGTCTGGAATTCCAAATTAACACCAAATCACTAGGCTCAAACTTCCTATCAACAGTCATCTTGTCATACAAATTCTTAACCTGTAACTGCAATTTGGCATTTCTTGCAATTAATTCTCTTCTAGTTTCATCCAGCCTAATGAGATCCTCAATTCTCAATTGCATCTCATCATGTATGTCATCATCATTTAATTGCACAAACTTTTACATTTCCAATAAATTATTCTGAGGCATTCTTGCATGTATTCCATATACTAGGTCAAATAGTTCACAACCAATTGCCCTCTTCACAGTTACCCTATCAGCCCATAGAGCTAATGGCAGCTTTGAATTCCATGCCCTCTTATTCTTGTCAAGGATCCTCTTTAGGATTTTAATCAAACTCTTATTAGTAGATTCTGCCTGACCATTTCCTTGTGGCTGATAAGGTGAGGAAATAGAAATTTGAATTCCTAAACCTTTGCAAAATTCCTTATATTCAGAAAACCTAAAGCACATAGCATTATCACTTACTATCCTCTCAGGGCAACCAAAACTTGTAATGATATTATTCAATAAGAAATCAGTCACCACTTTACTGGTTGCATTTCTTGTAGGTATAGCCTCTACCCATTTTGTAAAGTAATCAATGGCAACTAAGATCCATGACTGTCCTCCACTTGACTTGTTTGGTATCTCCCCTATGAAATCAATTCCCCATTGTTGGAAAGGAGCCTTTACTTCTACTAGTTTTAATGGCATGTTACCTAAAAATTTAAGCTTACCAAAGAACCTTTGACAAGCATCAAACCTCCTTACCAACTGTTCTGCATCCTTGAAGATTGTGGGCCACCAAAATCTTGCTCTCAAGATTTTATGAGCAGTTTTTTTACCCATGTAATGTCCACCACAAACTCCCTTATGCATTTCCTTTAACAACTTGTTAGCCTACTCTTTATCAACACATTTCAAAAGTATGCAATCTAAATTCTTTCTATATAATTTACATTTCACAATTACATACTTGATGGCCTGTAATTTTAATGTCCTCTAATTATCATTTATTCCTGCTGGACATTTCATGTTTCTCAAATAGTAGATAATATCTTGATACCAGATACAATCATCCACGTCACATGTATAATCAATTTAAGCTTGATTTATCTGATTAGCATCAAGATTGGATTGAGCCATCAGTTTTTCCAATCCTTGTCCTCTAACCAATTTAGTAATCTAGATATCAATGTTGAATTCTTGGATCCTATTGATCCATCTACATCTTCTCCCAGACACCTCCTGCTATGAGAAGTTATCTTTGACTGTTGCACTTGGCACAAAAGCAATCACAATTGTCCCCATCAAGTAACATCTAAAAGCCTTGACTACCTTCAGAAGTGCATATGCTTGTTTCTCATTTATGTCATATTTCAATTCAGCAACCTGCAAAGATTTACTGAAGTATGTAATAGGCTACTCAAAACCATCCTTATTCTTTTGTAACAAAACTGTAGCAATAGTATGAAAAGATGCAAAAGAAAAAATGTGCATTGGGATTCTATAATCAAGTGCCTTAAGCACTGGTGCATCTTTGATAGCCTGCTTGATATTTTTGAAAGCTTCATCAGGCTCACCTTCCCATTTGATTGCAGATCCCTTCTTCAACATCTTAGAAATAGGTCTAGTAACCTCTCCAAAGTTTTTCACAAACCTCCTTAAGAGATTGACCTGACCGAAGAAAGACTGAATCCCTTTAACATTCTTTGGTCTCTGAATTTTATCAATGGCTTCCACCCTCTCAGGGTCAATTCTCACTCCTTGCTTCCCAACTAAGTGGCCAAGCAACTTGCCCTTAGTGACACCAAATGCACATTTCCTTGGGTTTAATGAAATGCCATATTCCAAAGCCCTCACAAATATTTTCTCTAAATGAGTACAATGGTCTTCTTCCTTCTTAGAATAGGCAGTTAAATCATCTTGATAGACAACAAGGAAATCATTTATAAAATCTACAAAAGCAACATCCATTGCTCTCTAAAAAGTTGCACCAGCATTTGTGAGACCAAAAGGCATTCTCACATAAACATATGTCCCCCAAGGTGTAGTAAAAGTTGTCTTAAACTATTATGATTCTTTGACAATTACCTAATTGTAACCATCAAAACCATCCATCATAGACACCAATTCTGATCCGGATACTCTCTGCAACATAACTTCCATATTGGGTAGACAATAGTTATCCTTTAATGAGCTGATGTTCAAATTCCTAAAGTCCACACAAAGTCTAATGTCACCATTTTTCTTCCTCACGGGGACAAGATTTGACACCCAAGAAGAATGTCTTATAGGCTTGATAATGCCAGCATCTCTTAACTTCATCAATTCTTCTTGCATCTTAGGTGCCAAAGTGGGATTAATAGGCCTTTGTTTCTACCGAAAAGGTTTAGCATCTTCTTTCAATGGAATAATATGCTAAAACAAATCTTCTCTATAAACCTTCAGGTCATCATATGACCATGAAAAAACATGCCTGAATTTTCTCAATAATTCAATCAAAGATTTTCTCACATTGTAAGACATGTCCCTACCAATGTATACCTTCTTAGGTGCCTCATGTGTTCCAAGATTTATCTCCTCTAGATCAGCATGATCATCTCTTTTGGCATTCTTTTAAACTCTATCCTGGTTATCAAAGACAGACTCCAAAACAACAAGCCCCTTGGGTACCTTGTTAGTTCTAAGCTGAATAACTTCATTGCCAAAGATAACCTCCCTTCCTTCTACTAACTCAACCAAGGCTGAACAATCAAATTCCTAACCATGATACTGATCTTCACAACTCATAAACTTCAAGATATCGTTATCATCATCAAAAGCTTGCCAATTTTCAATATTGTTTGGTATACTAGGCCTAGCCTGAATTTCAACTTTAGAGAGACTAGCAAAAGTAATATCACTGGGATTGATTTCTATATTGGCTAACAAATCAGCCATCTTATTATTACTCCTATCCTTCCATTCCATATTGAAGGCATCAAAACATTCAATCAAATCCCAAACTGCATTCCTATATTGTTTTAACCTTTTGTTCTTGGAAGCATATACTAACCTGACTTGGGACACCACCAACTCAGAATCACCAACAACACTTAAGCACTTAATACCATGTTTTTGTGCCAACCTTAGTCCTAACAAAAATGCCTCATACTCTGCTATATTGTTGGTACAAAAGAAATTCAATGTGAAAGAGAACTTGTAGGTGTTTCCATTAGGAGAAATAAGTAAAATACCTGCTCCTACTCCATCCTTGCAATTTGCACCATCAAAGTACATTACCCACAAATCACCCTTCATAGAATTAACACTTACCTGGACAGAGATAGGTGACAAAATAGGTTCCTTCTCAAGTATAGGTATCTCTGCCCTAAAAGCATTAATATCAGTATCCACAAAACATGTAGTTTCATTATCAATACTTCTCTCAATCATGTGGCATACTCTTGGCTCTCCCTCAATCTTGACAAACTGATCATCAATCTTGAAAGTGGCATAGGACATATCACACTGTAAACTTCCACCCATGGCAACACTCCACCTTCTAGATAGTAGCATCCCATAATGAGGAGGGATGTCCACCACCAAAACACTCATTGTTACCTCTTTCTCTGGATATGCTGCCAGGCTCTATGGCATTGCATTGATAGTCCCAATGACTGGTACCTCCCTCTGATCCATTGTACAACATCTACCTTGAACTGTATCAACTTTAAGTCCCAATTTTTCCATAATCTTAAAAGGAATGACAATATTAGATGCACCACTATCAATCATACAATTTCTTAATTTAATTCCATTCACTAGGACACTTAAAAAAGAATGGATCAATGTTTTCAAGGCTAGCATTGATAGAACTATCCAAATATATAGGAGGAATTTGAGATACAATTCCCTGAGTAGAACACTTTTCAAAGCCTTATCCTGAGATCCATTGCATGCAATATCATTATTATGAACATTATCTACCCATGCAATAGATTTGTCTTTGTGTTCATGGATCCTCAACCATTCTGACAATGGAACCTTAACTGTAATTTGGGACAATACAGATAACATATCAATAGGAGTAGAGGAAGGAATCTCAATCTCCACTACCTTAATATCCTTTTGCTTGTCTGATACATTAGGTGTATTGGCCACCCTCATTTTTTCATTCTTAGCCATTGTGTTAACTGGCTTCTCAATCTCACTCTAGAAAATCTCTCAACTCCAACTCCCTTAGGCTCACAATTCTTACCTTTTACAATCTTGAATTTCACCATGTGATCACCTTTTGATTTGTTCTCATTAGGCTCTCTAGAGTTGGTACTCTTTATAAACATTCCTATAGCTTTCTCATTTGTATTCCTTGCTACCATGCCACTAGTTTGCACTTGGGCAATCATTTCTACAGTGATCCTATCCATCTCTTCTCTAGAAGCTCTTCTTAAATTTACTGGCTCAGAAGAATAATTAATGTTACATGTCTTCTTATCAATGTCTTCATTATCAAAAAAAACCTCTTGATGAAAAAGGGCTTGATTGTGTCTCTTCACATTTACATCTGCTTCTTCGTCAGAATTAGAATCATCTTCATATCCTAGATATGAAGTAGCCATGTTGCATCTAGCATCATCTTGATCTTCTTCTTGATCTATCTCCTCACTACCACAATCTTGATTTGCAGCCATAGAATGTGCAACCACACAATGCTCTGCAGAATGAGGGGATTGGCATGCAACACACCAAGGTATGTCCTCCATGACATTTATTGAAGCTTTTTGTAGAGGGTCAAGGACACCTCTGTCATTGTTTCCTTTTGCAGTAGGGACAATAGGCTTGCCATCCTTCCATTGGGTGTTGTAGGGGTAATTCTGTAATCTATTATGCTTATTGAAATTGTTGTTGAATTGAGGCCTTTCATTGGTAGGAGCATTAATGTTCCTATTTGTAGGTGCCTTCAAATCCTTCAATGCATTGAGCACCTTATCCAATTTATCTTCTTCTTTCCTTCTAGTTCCAACATTCCTATCATTTTCTTTTTTATATTTCTTGTCCCCAAACAACTTTAGATCATCTCTTTTCCCACCCAATTTTCCTGATATTTTCATATTGTTCTCAATATTGATGGCAATCCTAAAAGCATCTCTAAGATTTCTTGGTTCCTTGTCCCTCAAAAAAAATCCCATCTTTCCATCAAATGCATTGAAGTATGTGGTCAGACAGACATTGTCATCTAACCGCATAACTTGGAACAACTTATCCATACCCTTCTGAAACCTCATGTTGAATTCAGCTGCAGACTCATTCTGATTTTTCCTTATGGTATTGAATTCATTCAACATGAAACTAGCATTAGGCCTATCACCATACTGCTCTTTAAAACATCTCTCAAAGGAATCCCAAGTATCAATACATTTATCAGGAAGTCTCTTAGACCAATCTCTAGCATCCTCCATTAGAGATTGAACAAATAATTTCATGACTACATCGTCATGCTCTACCTCATAATAATTAAACATATCAACAAATAACCTAAGATGCTCCTCACAACTAATAGCATTATTACCAGCAAACTTAGGTACCTTATCTCTTATATCATTTGGAAAAGCATTCGGGTAGCCTGGTATCCCATCAAAACTAATTTGCCTATAGCCTTATAGTTGCATAGGTCTTGTTTGAAATCCTAAACTAGTGTTCCCACTAGAATTATTATTTTTATCTACATTCCCACCCACTTGCACATTTGACTATCTATTAGGATCAACAAATGATTTGGTAGATACATTAGGAATTAGACTACTAGTAGTAGCATTGCTAAGTGGAACAGTAGTGTTCATAGATGGCATACCTAGTTTAGTAGTAGAAGGGCCATGAACATTAGCTAATGAAGCCTTTAAGAACTGCATCTTTCTTCTTTTCTCTGCAATAACAGCATCAACTTCAGCTCTTTCCAACTCTTGAGCAAGAGCTTCATCCTCTTTTCTTTTTCTTTCTATCTCTGTCTCCCTATTTGATTTAGGTGGTGGGATCCTTGGTATTGTCACTGGTTTGCTTATTTGGACACCTACCATCTTCTACTTTCCTTTCTCATTAATAACTACAGTACGCCTAGTGATCTCATGTCCACTCCCACCCTTAGGCAATGGAGCATAACTTTGCACTTTCCTGATCATAGGGCCCTCTTCATCAAACTCATGGTCTTGCAACAAGTGTTCCTGCTCACTTATTAGAGCTTCAAGATCACCAAAAACATCATGTTGCAACACCCTAGGAGCAGAAGCAAGCATCTAGTTTCTCTCCTTCATTTCATTAATCTTTCTAAGTAGAGACTATCTTTCTATTAGAGCATTCACCTTTTCAACCTCTCTCTCCTCTTGTAACCTCTTATGTATGGCATCCTGCTCTGCCAACTGCAACCTAAGTGAATTTAGGTCATGTGGATCTATCATGTTGTCTTCAGAGCTTGATGACACTTCCACATTAGTAGGGTGCTGATATGGGAAATGCACTTGCCGTGGTCTCATGGGATCCCTTCTAAAATTATCCTCATCAAGATCTAAATCAATATCCAAACCCATCTCTCTGGCTTGTTCATCCTGACCTGTAGGTAATGGACCCTTATCTTGAAATATAGCCTCTGGGGTATCATAAAATTTATCTTCAAAGCGACCACCATTTGATCTAGAAACTCTATCTTGTGAACCTTCCTCACTTGAGGAAACATGTGGTGCTCTACCTCTGGTACTTCTTTGTTCTCTTATGGGAGCACTACTAGACTCACCATTCCTTTTGATCCAAATCTTCTTCTCCTGTCTAGGTAATTGTTCCAGAGTGACCTCCAGATTCTTTCTGATAAAGGACTTAGTATTCCTCCTCTTGTCCATCTTTAACTTATGACACTAGTTCTAACCTTTTGAGTCACCACCCACCTAGATGGGAAAAACTTTAAACTAAATACAATAGAAAAACAAGAGTGTACCTTGAAAACTTTTCTCTCTAGATTCTCTCCAATAGAGTGACCATTTTGTTGGGAGTTCCCTTTGATCTTCAACTTATAGATTTATACTTTGCTAGATAATCCTAAATATAACTTTGACTCTATCACCACTCCAAAGTCTACATGGAAGAGGGCCAATTAACAAAGATCAACTATGAGATCCTCCTACACTTTGAGCCTTAATGCTCAGGTGGGTGTACCCTTGACTCACTTCTCCAAAGGAGTCTCAAAACAATATACAACTATATCCTTTACTAATTGATTGAAAGATTTTATCATTTAATTTATGTGTGCGATTGATGATGATGGACTGCCTCCAGAGAATGGACCAGTGCCTTAACCAGGGCATAGAGTCACTCAACAATATATATCAACAGAAAATCCTAACTCAAACACACTTGAATTCAAGATAAGTGCTTTTCCTATTATCTCTCTCCCTCACATACCAGGACATCAAATCCTCATCTAGCCATGAACTCACTGAAACTACCTTAAAGACTTTAATCCTAACTTTGTTAGGATCTTAAAGATAATTTCAAAATACTCTTTGTTTACCATATGCTAACCCAATTTTTGAAATTAACATATATGAGCTTAAGAACAAAACAAGAAGACATACACCACTATGAGATTGGAATTTGACTATATTCTCATTAAGACTTGTAGAATCAATACATTATCAAACAACAAAAAGCCAAAGAAACAGACCCAAAATCTAGGCTCTCCTTGCTCAGTATAATACCATCAACAACCTTTACAAAATAAAAAATGCTATGATATATACTCCCTAGTCATCTTGGAATCATCAAAGAGGATGCAACAAGCTACAAATGACTAGGGTTAGGGTTTGACCCACCAGACCAACTAGAAATGGTCACAAAAATTTATTACATGGGAAGAAACCCAGGCAACTAGGAGAAGACAGATCTCGGAGTGATCCTCAATCATGATAATTTTACTGAGAAGGTACTGAGAACCACAAAAATGCCCAGATGTCAACTTGTTTAGCCACCTGCAACATGCCTCGAGCACAAAGAACATAGTACAGACACTTGCAAATGATCATGGAACACCCTGGACCACACTGTAACCATCGGCGCCACCAAACAAATCAAATCCGACCGTGAAAGCATTCAATTATGGTCATTTTGGTCGCAAGAAATCCTTCACAAATTTCAATTTGAAATCAAACGGTCAGTTTGATAGTGCCAATAGAAAATTGATGGTCTATATTTAAATCTTGATCAACTTTATATCGTGACCATTCGATCTCTCCTTTTCATGGGTTTTAAGTCTTTACCTTTAAATATGACCTTAGTCATATTTAGCGAACTAGAGACCAAAGGAATCTGCCATTCACGGAATACCTTATAATACTACCAGAAAGTTTAGCGATTACATGAACGCTTGTTCGCCAAACTGCTAAAACATCTAGAGAACTGCCATCTTACTTTGCAAATGAGAGAACTCTTTGAAATCTATAGGAACCGCTAAACACTTTGTCACAACCACCAAAAGACTAAGGAAATTTATCGGGCCCGCATCAAGAATATCAACGGTTGTCTCATCCTCGCATAGACCTCCAAGATTCTTCTGGATCATAAGATAATGGTCGGATGAATAATCTTGCCCTGCCTTGACAACCCTCTAATAGGATATGAAATCAATGGTTGGCACAAGATCTTAAACTTCTAACACATATCATAAGAACTTTTGCCAACCATTCATTTACTGACAACATCAGGACCCTCTGACGCATCCAGGAACTAGGTCCCACTGACGAATGACAAGTCATTACCTCATGGACCAATAAGAGACTGCCAATGGTGCTTACGTGTTACCTTGGACCCACTGACAGCCACCAAATCATAAATAGGTGGACCAATGAGATACTGTCAATCGTGCACACCTGTTAGAAGGTCCCACTTCTTTGAAATGTTGCATCATCAGGAAAGATCAATGATTGGCATAAGATCTCAAGCTTTTGACATAGTCTATGAGAACTTAGGCTAACTGTCAGATGGAGATGTTGTCAGAAGACTGGGGCCAGAAAATATTAAGTTGGAACATTAGGAAAATCAAGGCGGAGGACTTAAGAAAAATAAAGTAGGCTGACTTAGGGAAATATTAAAGGGGTCCAACATAAAACCTTAGTCGCATGATCACATAACATAAAAAAGGTTCACACGATCATGCGACAAAGGGTTAACAATTTAGCACATGCAAATTAGGACCTTTTAAGTGACCTGAATAAAGTAACATGAAATTAGAACAGGGCCAAGGTTTTCAAAGGATTTCATACCAACAACTAGATTTTCAAAAATTTGAACTAAGGACTTGTGCCAGAGACCTAAAAATAGTTGCACAGACTAGAAGAAAAGGGCTAGAGCCATGAAATTTTTTCAAGGTGTTAACACATAGTTGATTGTTCATTATTAAACTCTAGTAAACCAAAGTCATTTTGAGCCATTTTTTCGGTGTTTATCATGCCTTAGTTTTAATCGAGAACAAAAATTGATAGATCATTCAACATCATTCTTGAGAGATGGTTTTAGTTTTTTTTCTTTTTATTTTTAAAAGTTGTATGAATTGATGTGCCCAATAAAGGCTCATTGTAGTATTCGTATTTGTATATTCTTGATGGAAATGATACTACAATATTCATTTCCTTTGTTATGTAGAGTTTCAAAAGAAAAATCTTCAAGTCTTTTTCTATCTTTTTCATTGGCTAATGTTGTTACCCCCAAAATAGATGCATCTTTATAGATATGGAAAAAAGATAGAATTTCTCATCAGATAGACAGTTCATTTTGTAATTAGTGAACTTAAATTCTATTATCACGGGCTTTTTTTCATTTTATTTCATTCTATTACGATCAAAGTTTATTAGATTTAGTGATTCATCTATTCATCATAGACGCATCGGATAATTTAAGGCATATATTTAATCATTTGTGGAAATCAAGAACATATTTTAAAAAAAAAAAATCCTAGAAAGTCTTACCATTTTCACTGTGAAAAAATGAGGATTTTTTGAGATATTTTCATAGCGTATGTGAAAGTTATTTCCAACAATGTTTCCAAGAGCAAAACAACTTGTCACATCCCCAACGGAATAGCCTATTGGCAAAATTATTATTACAAATATTTAATCATTTAAAATATACTAAATTTATACTATGTACTCTAGAGATAAGATAGATAAGATAAGATAAGAAAAATTTATTAATGTCCAACAAGAGACCAACAAGGATCTAAGGGACTGGAAATGTATAGCAAAAGGAACAGTGAACCAACAGACCACCAAACAGTGGCATGGAAAGCAACCAAGAGCGAAAAAAGAAAGAAGAGAACAAGAAGCAACAAGCAAGAATAATAGACAGAAGTGAAAAACTAAGGAATATTTTTAGGAGGAAAGAAGTCTAGCGCTCAAGGATAATGATCCAGATGAGCAGGAACCCTGAATCGTCACTGTGAGATACTAGAGATGTGTCGCTGATGGGTAAAGGTGTTGCGGGGTCTCACAGATCTAGAGTGACTAGTGATGTAGGCAATGTGAGGCTACTTCACACCTCATAAAGGAGATGAGGGTGAGAAGAAGGTCATAATGAGCTAATTAGATATCTATCTCTGGCAGAAAAGGAGCTGTAGCATGTGCTCACAGAGCTGTACAATCTCATGGAGATAAAGTGTCAAACATCTTTGATTGGTGTAGCTATTCAGAAAAAAGTCAAGGAACTGCACCCTCTGAATAAGAAATAGAATCTCCCTCTGATCTCATAGTAAGTAGGACAATGAAAGATGAAGTGTCTCTAAGTCTCAATCTTAGCCAGCATGCATAACTTGCAAATCCAATCATCTTTGTCAATGTGATGGCATGTCTAGACCCGAAGGCGGTGAGATCCAACCCGAAAAGATCCTAGTGTAATGCGAAGGGTGTGGCACCAATGCTAAGATAAGTATCTAGGAAGAACAATAATCCCATCCCAAATGTCTAGAAAGTGCTCAGCATAAAAATCCATCCTCAGGTGAAAACCCCCACATGGGTTGATCCAGGTTGTGGTGATATATTGCCTATATATGTCAAGTCTGGCGTGTCTGTTCAACTCCTATCTGGAAGGGAGAAGGTGAGCTGGATCATCAAGCGAGAACTGATAGGGGGGAGGTGATCAATGTTAATCCTAATGGAACCTCAAAGGGATGAGGCCTAGGTGTACCAACAACAGGCTTTGGGGGAGGGGTTTGACTTGGCAAGTGCCACTAAAGAGCAATAGGCCAGGTAGGAGTATCTGCTCTGACTATCATTGGAGTCCACAAAACAACGGAGGTAGTGAATAAACCAAACCAAATCAAAGATGGCCCCCAATCTAAAGGGATGAGCCTCGAACTCAACCAAAATGATGTTGTGAGAGGTGGACCGATGACATCTGATGATACACTGGAGGAAGATAGTCTGAACACGCTCGATAGAGGCCCAGTCAGAATCCAGAAGTGATGGCCCCCAAACAATAGAACCATAAAGTACCATAGGTCTAATCGAGGAATCCAAGAGGGACAACTTGGATGCGATGTCCTAAAAATGATGACTAAAGCATTGTCTCTCCAACATGGAAAGGGAACCCATCCCTTTACTGATCCTGGGCAGAATGGTGGGTCTTAAGCTGAAGCGAGGGCCGAAGAACTTGACCCCAAGGTAGGTGTATGAAGAAGTAATCTCAATCTCCCAACCCTGATAGTAGAAATGAAGATGTGAGTTCTTCAGGCAGTTGAAGATCATCACCCGTGTCTTACTGAGATTCACCACTAGCTGTCTCAAATAACAAAAAGAGGCCAAGCTATCAAGAAGTCTCTAGAGACTTTCTGGTGAGGAGGCAAGGAGAATCACATCATCAATGAAGAGGAGAATGGAGATAAGAACTTGGTCCAGGTAGCAACCATCATCCAGAAGTGAGGAATCTCTGAGAAAAGCCTCAAGCTCATCAATGTAGATGTTGAACAAGGTGGGGGAAAGGGGGTACACCTATTTCACTCCAATAGTGCTCTGGATAGGGTCAGAGAAACCCATAGGAGTCCTGAATCTGCCCTCAACATGCTCATAAAGTCTCATAATAGCCATCAAAAGAGTCTCAAAAATATCGATATCTCTAAGTCTCTGGAAGAGGGCCAACCGAGGGATGGTATCAAATTCCTCACAAAAGTCAATGAAGTAGCAATATACTTTCGTAGAATGATGGTGAGCCTCCTCAATAATCGCCCATAAAGTCAGGATGTGGTCCATGGTCTGGTAATCTGCCCAAAATTCGGCTTGACCTCTAGCCCTGCAAACTCTCTTGTCCAACTCCCTATTAAGAATAGTATTCAGTGTTGTTGCATAGAGTTTGGCAAAGGTGTTCCCAATCATGATGGTCATATAGTTGTTGGGGTCAGAAACTGACCCAGCCTTGTGAATTTGGTAGATTAAGTGTCTTGACCAGGACTTGGGGAAGCCAGCGCAAACCACACTATTAAATAGTGTCGGAAGATAGGAGCTCAACATAGAGATACTGAGCTTGAGGAGCTCAGTCGAAAAACCATCCTCATCAGCCACCTTGCTACATCTCATGGATTTGACAGCCTCGTAGATGCTGGAAGTGGTAAAGATATGGCAGTAAGGGGGAGGGGTGAGGTGAAGAGATTTATGGTCAAGGATGTTATAAATAGTAGAGGTGTGGGAGGCAAGGGATCTAAGATCAATGGTGGAAGGCGGAGTGGGATGCTGAGGGAACATGGTGCGCCAGAAAAGCTTAGGATTTTGAATGAGCGTATCGCATAGGGATGTGCACTATGAGGCAATGAAAGCATGTTTCTTTGAACAAAGAAAGTGGTGGTAGGAGGAATGAAGGCCAGTGAAGTCGGAAGGGAGAGTCTCAAAAGTCAAGCGCAAGGAGCGGTGGAAAGCTTTGCAAGTCCACATATACAAATGTTATTATAATAATTTTTCAAAATAGTTAAGATCGTAAAAAGGCAATGAAATTTCAAGTCCACCTATTCCATGATTAACATTTTCTTCTATGGCAGCTCATTATCTTATGTATTTATCCTTAAATATCAATAAAAACAAATGATTCACTTTTAAAATACTATTATTAGTACTTGCCGATAAGGCATAGTACTATTGTAATGAATTTTGGATTCCACTAGTTAACTAGTTTCTAAATTCTAAAAAATACTTTTCCTCATTATGATTGGTTAATAGATTTGAGGTGTTATACACAGATTTTTAGGAATGAGATGTTATTCTCTACAAATAAATGTAGATTTTTAAATGGGAAACATTTGTTTTTTGCTCATAATTATTATGATATAAATATTGAAATTAATTTTTTAAATAGTAAACATAGACATCTATATACTATCTATTTTTCAAAAATAAAAGAATAGAAGAGTATGCTACATTGTATTGTAGTTTATTTTAATTGATTTTTTTATAAATTAATTATAATTTTAATATTATAATTATATTAATTTTCTTATTATAATTTATTATTATTAAAATAATAGCTAATATCAAATTATATATTATTATTTTTTAATATTTTAATATCAATTCTATAAATTTAAGTCAATTATATTACGTCTTTATTACTTAAAATATAATAATATTATATTTATGAATTCATTCATTTATAATATTTATATTTTACAACTTTATCTAGGGGATGGAGAAGTTTTCGAGGGATGCGACAGGAGACAAATTTGAGATTTTCTAGAGTTTTTCATAGCATTTGCAGGGCACCCCAGATGATTTACAGGTAGCCTCTTTGGTGGGGCTTTAGTGCAAACACATGGCTGGTGTGGGTGTCGTTTCTTGTTTACTACCTGGCAAAGGTTTAGGGCTTGAGGGTGTCCCAAAAATTAGGGTTGGCAAGGGCTCCTTACCAACGATCATGGGTTCAACTAAATGGGTAGATGTCCCTTTTGAGGAGGAAGACTTAGCTTGACTTTGGACTTCTGAGCATGTTCCTTAGTGGGTACTCTTGCAATAGAAATGGAGGGATCGAGCAGCTTCCAACTCCTCTCCACAGACCCGTCGCTCACAAGGCCGTCAGCGATAGGATTTTTTTGGGCATCCTTAGCAACTGGCTACATTTGAAGGCATTCTTGGCCCCCATCCTTTGGTAGCAACAGACCATTACAGACCACCTTTTCATGGGAAGGCTTTACGTTTCCCCTTTCCACATCATCAAAATCATCGAAGACCCTTTCCACCTCAGCCCATTCTTGATATTTGTCATCCTCCCTCTCTGACTCTACCTCCAGCTCACTTCTCCTCTGCATCTGGCTATCCCCGTTTTGTTTTATCCCCTAACCGTATCCCTCTTGCCCATCCTATCTTTCTTTTTGCACCTAACAACATACCCATCTTTCACAGAGTTCCCTTCAATCCAAATCCTTGTGACCATGAGAATGTTCTCAACCCGCCCTTCTATCAGCAGTTTTCTTAGCCCCCGCAGAAGGAGATTCATTAGCAGCCACGTATGAACCCTTAGATAATTGTTCCCTTTTACATGATTACCTCCAGGGTGGCCTTCTTACGATCTTCGACACTCATAGGTAAGTTGCAGTCACCTATGGATTATAAGTCATTACTTTCTTGGGAAAATCTTGCATGGATAGGGCTCAAAGAGATATTTTAATATGAGAAAGATTCCTGCTTCTTTGTTGCAATTTTTAACTCTCAAGAGCATAAATCTGTTGTTCACAATTTTAAAGGCTGGTTCTACATGGGGATTGGTGTCATCACATTGGCACGGACACCTCATTTTGACCCTAATGCATCTTTACAATTATTTCACCCAAGTTGGATATCTTTCCCAAATCTTCCCCTTGAATATAGAGACCCTCGTCTTGTAGAAGTTCTCACTAATAGGCTGGGAATTTTTATCCAGCATGATCTGGTGCCTTTCATCAACCTCCATCTTCCTGTTAGTGTTTTTCTTCTTAT
Organism: Chamaecyparis obtusa; assembly: GCA_027943335.1. Lineage (NCBI taxonomy): Eukaryota > Viridiplantae > Streptophyta > Pinopsida > Cupressales > Cupressaceae > Chamaecyparis > Chamaecyparis obtusa. Next base: position 93,795 of record BSBK01001803.1, on the reverse strand, counting down.
GAAGGATAAGGATCCCCTCCCATCGGTTCTTTCTATTCAATCTAAGTTTGGCATTTGGGTGCAATAGATCAAGCCTCTTGACCCTTATTCCATTGTCTTTAAGGCTAATTATCTAGGACATTTTGTTTACCAGTGCCAGCATTCTCCCATAACTTCTCACGATATCTTCCACCATTTTGTGTCTAACCCTTTGCTCTACCCGTTTGTTAGCTTTGATTCACCTATGGTACCCTTGAGTCAACAATTGATACCCCGTGCTTGTCAGGTGACTCTCCTTCCCAGTCCGTTGATTATTTCAATGCCTGCTACTAATTTGGGTATGCATTCTTCTTTGTGCATGCCTCCATTGGCCCAGTTTCTTGCCTCTAGTTTTCCTGCCCCCAAGTTAGATTTTCTTTCCTTTCTTGCCAAGCCTCGCTTCTTGCAAACCCCTTGCGGAATTCCCATTAGCCTACCCCCTTCCCCTAGTATGGTTACTCCTTTTCCTCCTTTTCCTCCACCTTCATGCATCACCTTTGTTAAGCTGAAATCTGCATCCCCTCCTCCCTCGCATCTTCCTCAGCTAGTTGCTTCTTTTTCCTAGGTTGATCGCCCATTATTATGTCCCCCCAATCCTTTGCGGGGGGAGGAAGGCATTATTTAGAATTTAATTTTTAATAGTCTTCCTTTTGTTCCGGTTCCATCTTCCTTGCCTTCTTCTATTTTTTATCAGGAGATCCGATTAATGTCTGACAAGATTCTTATATCGGTGGCCTCTCAAATTATTGATGAAATTGCAATTGAGGAAGGAATTATTCCGGGCCTGTTTGATAGTTGTAATCCTTCTCTTGAAGCTGATGCCAATTTCTCTATTTCGGTAGATCTTGGCCCCTCCTCTATTTCAGATAACTTTGATTATTCATAGACTCTCTTGTTACATAAGTCTACTAATTCAGTTTTGGTTGCCATTACTCCTACGAAGAGGGGTAGAAAGTCTCTAGCCTAATTAAAGATGAGATTGATGTGGGTATTTAGTCGACTCTATTGGATTCATTTTCACCCATAGTTCGTACCAAGAGAGCAATGTGCTCTCTTGGCCCCCAATGAAGATTCTCTTGTGGAATGTTAGGGGCTTAAATGCCCCTGACAAGAGATGAAGGGTCAAAAAATATATTGACTCTTCTAAAGTAGACATTGTTCTTATCCAAGAATCCAAATTCTCTTAGACATCATTTGATAAGATTGTTCATAAGTGGTCTCCCTAGGACTCATCTTGTGTCCCTTCATTTGGGGCATCAGGTGGTCTCATTGTCCTCTGGAACCAGAAAAGTATTCAGGTAAAAATTCTAGCTATCAATCCTAATTGGATGCTCATTAAAGTTGCTTGGTTTGATGTTCAATTCCATCTATTCAATGTGTATGGTCTAACTTCTCCCAATGAAAATTTTCTACTATGGGAATCTCTTTCTGATCAACTAGGGAAGCTTGGTGATTTACCCTGTATGTTAGGTGGAGACTTTAACACCATTGCCTCCCTTGATGAAAAATTAGGTGGAAATCCTACAGCACAAAGGGTGGTAGATGAATTCTCAGCCTTTATCTAGAATAATGCTTTGTGCAATATACCTTTCTTGAATGGAAATTTTGCCTGGTCTAATCGTAGATCTGATACCCCCATCTCATCTAGATTGGATAGGTTTCTCATCTCCTATGACTTTAAGATGTTAAAGGTCTCTTTTGCTTCAGACATACTCTCCTCATTAGAGTTTGATCACTTTCCCATAGCGTTGGATATTAATACAGTCCCTTCTGCTAAGAAGAGTCCCTCATTTAAATTTGAAAGCATGTGGTTCACACACCCTCATTTTCTATCTCTTCTTCATCAATGGTGGGTTAGTGCATCCTATCGTAAAGGTACCAGAATGTATCAATTTTCTAACAAACTCAAATTTGTGGGGTCCAAAATTATCATATGGAACAAGGAAGTTTTTAAAAATATTTTCCATGAGAAGTCGCGGGTAGAGCAGGAACTTGCTCAGATTTCAGACCACATTATTAGGCATGGCCTAAATGAAAAGTTAGCAGAGAAACAAAGATCTCTTCAAACCTATTGGGCTATCCTCTATTCTAGAGAAGAAATCTACTGGCGACAGAAGTCCAGAGAACTCTGGCTGAAAGCGGGTGATAGGAACACTAATTTTTTTCATGCTTCAGCTAAAATTAGGAAAGAAGCCTCGTCTATATTCTCCATTAAAATTTCATCCTTTGGGAAAGTCCTATCCTCTCAACAAAAAATTAGCAATGAAGGGGTTATCTTTTTCAAAAATCTTTTGGCTCCAAACCTTCAGCAGTCTGACAATAATTCTGACATGGAAGCTCTCTTGCAGCATATTTTGTCCATTGTGTCACACCAAAATAGTATTAATCTAGTGAGGCCTTTTACTCTTGAGGAGATTCATTCTATTGTATTTTCTATGCCTCATGATAAAGCCCCTGGCCCAAATGGGTTCACTATGACATTCTTTCAAAAGTGTTGGGATGTACTTAGCTTTGATCTTCTCATGGCCATTGAAGCATCCCATAAGGGGGGCTATATACTCAATGAATTTAATAGGACCAACCTTTCCCTTATCCCCAAGTCTCAATCCCCCCAAACATTTTTGAATTTCAGGCCTATTGCTCTTTGTAATTCAGTTTACAAAATCTTCACTAAAGTAATCTATCTTAGGCTCAAACTGCTCATTCCCTGCTTAATTTCTCCGCAACAAGGAGACTTTGTTCCCAGTTGAGACACTATGGATGGTTCCCTTGTTGCTATGGAAGTTCTCCATTTGATTGAATCTTCTTAGAGTCCCTCTTTCATCTTGAAGCTAGACATGATGAAAGCCTATGACAAGGTATGTTGGTTGTTCCTACTTGGGGTCCTTGCAAAGTTTGGTTTCTCCTCGGATTGGTACAAGTGGATTAGGCATTGCTTAGCTAGTGCATCTTTTTAGGTGCTTGTTAATGGCTCCCCCTCCATCTACTTCTGTGCTACCCAAGGAGTTCATCAAGGGGACCCTATTTCCCCCTTTCTTTTCATCATCTTGGTAGAAGCACTTAGTAGGTCCATTCTGGCTCAAAATGCTCTTTCTAACTGGAAGGGCATATGTATTCCTAATTTAGCTCTCTCCATCACCCATAACTTCATTGCTGATGACACACTCCTCTTTGGTAGGTCCTCTATTCATGAGACTAGATGTGTAAAATGGATATTGAATTTATATACTTCAGGCTCTGGTCAGGTGATCAATCCATTTAAATCTAAAATTTTCATCCTCTTGACCCTAGATGCTATTTAGGATAGAATTGCAGATATTTTTGGCTTCCCCGTTAGTGACCTGCCATCTACATATTTAGGTATTCCTTTTTTTCTTGGGTCAGTGAAGACTTGTTTTTGGGATAATGTGATTAGTAGGCTTAAGAGAAGAATTTTTTCTTGGAAGGCTCATTGGCTATCCCTATACAGTAGAATCCTATTAATTAAACCGTCCTTCCTACAATACCTAACTACTATATATCTATTCTCTAAGCGCCTATCTCTATAATTAACCAAATTGAGAAAATCATCTGAGGCTTCCTTTGGTCATCCAATATGACTAATTCTAGGAAAGCCCCCCTACTCTCCTTCTAGAGAATCTCTTATAGCAAGGTGTCTAGAGGAGTAGGACTTCAGATTGTCTCTTAGAAATAAGGCTTTTGGAGGGAAGTTTTTCTGGAACATGTATTTTAGACCTCAATCTCTCTAGTGCCAAATCATGCAATCAAAATACCTAGATTCTCCTTCCCCCCAGCGAATCTTCACTATTTACAACCCCCTGTTGGCTCTCCTACATGGAACTACATGATGGCTTCTAGAGATGTTGTTAGTAAATACCTCTCCTAGTAGATTCATGATGGCCTACAGGTTCTTTTTTGGAAAGATTCTTGGAATGGTCTACCACCATTATGTGAGTCTACTTCTCTATTTGAAGTCATGAGGGTTTCCTCTCTTCACTGGGAAGATTTTCTAGTAGATTGTGTGGATTTTGTAGACATCATCTCTCACAAGGTTTCGTGGAAGAATCTTGTTGCCCTACCTTTATCTAGTAGTCTTGCAAAGGAATTTGCGATGCTCCTTTCCAAGAGATTAGTCTTTCTATCTAAAGGAAAGGATAGGCTATTATGGTGCCCTTCTAAGTAGGGAGGCTACTCTGTTATGTCGGGATATGAGGCCCTTCTTCAATCTAATGTGCAACATTCATCATAGCGTGCCTTCAAATTTTGTTGGGACAATAGCATTCTTCCCAAAGCTGGTTTTTTCTCCTCTATGGCCATTCAATAAAGAGTTCTGACCAGTGACAGGCTCTCCAAGCTGCATATAGAAAATCCCTTTTCTTGCATCTTGTGTGGGAGTAAAGAGGAATCAGCTAACCATCTTTTTGTTCATTGCTCCTTCTCCCATCAATGTTGGGGATATGTTATGAATAAATTATCTATTTCTTTCCCACTTCCTAGGTCTATTTGGGAGCTCTTCCAATCCCGGCCTTCTCTATTTTCATCGTCTATCTTTGCCTATCTATGGAGAGTTATTCCCTCTTCGGTCATCTGGTCCATCTGGTGGGAATGAAACAAACGTATCTTTAGAAAAGAGGTCTCTGATCTTAATGTTGTTATCTCCTTAATTGAAAGGCTCATTTTGAACAAGTTAATAGTAGGACATCTAGCCATTTTAACCCTAATTTAGTCTTCTCTTCATGGCACAATCATGTGTTGAACTCTTGGAAGCTTATTTCCCTCCCCTTGTGTCTGGTGTTTCCTAGGATTGGGAAAGACCCCATTATGAGATCCTCTATCAAATGGATCCCTCCCGTCTTCCCTGCTATCAAGCTAAATTTTGATGGTTCTTCTAGAGGTAATCCTGGGTAGTCTGCGATTGGAGCTTGTCTTAGAAATTATGAAGGCAGAATCTTGGCATACTTGGCTTCCCCTATCAGCTCTGGCACTAATAATATGGTGGAAGCCATTGCACTACTTGAAGGTTTGATCCTTGCAAAGAAATTATCTATTTCTAATCAGCACATAGAAGGTGATTCAATGGTTATTATTAATGCGTGCATTCATAGATCTATTCACAACTGGTAGTTGAAGTATATTCTTCATCAAGTTTGGGATCTCCTTGAATCTTTGGGTTTTTTTTCTATCTCCCATACTTTCAGAGAAGGTAACAGATTGGCAGATATATTGGCAAACTTTGGTTGCAACAAAGTTTTCTTGGATTCCAGCTCTACAATTGGCAAAATTGATTGCTTTCCCTCTATCATGGAGATTGTTCGTAATGAATCTTTATGATAGATGGAAACCTTTCTCCTTTTCTCTATGGTACATGGGCATTTCAATTTAGTTTGTTTCATTCTATACTTACCTTTTCATGCAAGTTTGATTCAATATTGGAAAATAATCATCCAATTGATAGTTCTATTCATATACTTTTCAATGAAAGTCTATTATTGCATACCTATTTTCTTTAGGGGCATACAGTTTTGACTCTATACCAATTATTGATGTGGTGGCCACTAATTGGTATAGAAATATTATAATCTTCTACTGTCTGCAAGTATGTAACTAATGCTATGTTGGCAAGCATGTTGTGCCATTTTTTACATCTGTTTGGGCACATCTTAAAGTACTCTATCCTACTCCACCTATCAGTGGGTAAGGGGTATTAAGGGGGTCAAGAGATTTTCCATATCACAAGTATGAATTCTATTATACTGTGACATGTCAAGTGCCACCTTGTCATCCTGTTACCTATTTGGGCATTTTTTATTGTATCTCATCCTAATTTCACTTTGTAGCATGAAAAGGGGTGATAGGGTGGCCAACAGTTTTGATATATCATAAGTATGTAACTAATTATGTTGTGACATGTCAAATGCCACCCTGTCATCCCTTTTGCCAGGAAATGCTAAGCTAGATTGTATTTTTGTACTTTGGTATTGTGTTTGAGTCCCATCAAGAATAAGAAATACAATCTAGCTTATCATTAATGGACATGGAAACTAGCGAATGTGACATGACCAATTGGGTACTGGCTCTTTGTGCAATCAAGTATGATTGTCTCTCTCTTGTGTGAATTCATGATTATTCTATTGCATTGGGATTTTCTTTAGTCCTCACCTATGCTTTCCCTACAAAGCATTTGATTTGATGGTATTTTCCTATCTCTTCATTTTCTCTTGCACATTTGGCATTGTACATTACTTTTCCTACTTCTGTATTTCTATCTCATTTCCCTACACCTGGCTTGTCTATCATTTATATTTTATAGCCTCAGCTTGTGTTTTGTTGTTGTTCACATGCTTTGGATTTTATGAGTTGTATTTATCAGTCAGTAATCTCGTGTGTTTTATTAAACAATCTTCATAAGATCTCATTCATTCAATATGAGTGACTGTCATCATTTAGTGAGCTTGGCTCTTGCAGTTTTGTCCTTGGGTTTATTTATTATCTTTTTAAGTCATTTCCCTTTCATTTTCTTCCTCACTGCTCTTCTCCTTGCCTTCAATAGTCTTTTCCCTCTGCTTCTTCCTTTCGCCTGAGGTTTGGCTCTTGTCTGCTTATCAGCTATGTCATCTTTACCCAGTTTCTTGGTGGGTGCTAGCTCTGTTGTTGAATGTTGTTCCACCTATGCTTCTTTACATATGGAGTATTACCCTAGAAATTACAAGATTCTTCTTGAAGTAGAGATTTGGGAGGAGCCTTTTCTTGGTCCCATTAGGGACGATATGCTTGCTGTTATGTTTATATGTGAATGACCACATATTCTTCATGGCATCATGAGGATTATTGGTCATGAAGCCCTTTCTCCATCCAGTCGAAGGATTATATTCCCTTCACAAATTCTCTTTGTTTTTTTCTCCAATTTAGTGGATCTTATGCAGTCGCCGACTTGTTTGGATAGCATAGCAGTCCGTTATGTGAAACCCATCTTTCTGTAAAACCATAAGCTTCGGGTTGCTTTACAAAAATATGACATGTGGGGTGGGGCTGCTCTGATTGGTGGGATATTTCACCATCATGCTCTGTTGAGAGAGCATCTTGTTTTCATGATTTATGAAAGTATCAAAAGGGCTCTGGAGTGGCAATCTTTTTGTCCTGTTAAAATTGTGCTCCAGTAATTTGGGGGTTTCCTTTCCAAAGAATGTATTAGTGCTATACACCAAGTGGTCTTTGCAATGTTGGATCTTTTGGAGGCAGATTCCTCTCCTTTGGTGGCTCCTCCTCTACAATCCCCTTCTATTCTTGACTTGAACCTAGGATTGGGTTCTGGAGAGTCTTCACAGGCCGTGTAGACATTGGTTATTTTCTCTTCATGGTAATTTGGTTCAGGTATTTTTGGTTGATACAGTGCTAGCCGTTTCAGCAGCTTCTTACTTGCAAACTACTATTGCATCAGCATCCTGGCTTCATTGTGCATATAATATTTAGTATTTTTTCATTTCAGTAGCTTCTTAGGTTCAATTCACTGCTGCATCAGGTTCCTGCCCTCATAGTGCATATTATATTTGGTATTTTTTATTAGTCTTGGCCAGTTAAGGAGGTGTAATGTTTTAATTTTGGCAATACCTATATTCAATGTAATTAGTAGTGCAAGCTTAAAAATGTGGCTTGCATTTACATTTTGTTGTAAGGCGGCTCATCTGTTGCCAAAGAAAATTCATAGTGAGCCATCAGATCTGTAATTATCTATGATATTCCCCTTTTTTGTAGGGTGGCGTGACTGCGGTGAATTAAGCCCGTAGTGACACACCAATTTTGAATTTGTAAGGTGACATCACTGCAGTGAATTAAGCCCATAGTGACCCACCAATTTTTATTTTCTTTTTTGCATGATGGGGTTATGAATGGAGTTTTTTTTCCCTGCTTCTTTTCTTCGGGAGCTCCGTATCTTAGAATCAGGTTGTAAAAAATATTAAAATATATATATATTAAGTGGTAATCCCACTTTTATATATATATATATATATATATATATATATATATATATATATATATATATATATATATATATATATATATATGTGTGTGTGTGTGTGTGTGTGTGTGTGTGTGTGTGTGTGTGTGTGTGTGTGTGTGTGTGTGTGTGTGTATAAATTTTAATTAGTTGGTGAGTCAATGCAAATCAATATATGTCATTCTATTTTGGATGGCTATCATCTAAATTATATATTTTATAATTAATTATAATATATTTATAATTCTAGTAAATTTATTAATATTTGAATTAGATAGACATTTTATATTAAAATTACAATTATAACAAAACTTAAAAGGTGAAAAAAATTATTTTACATATACATTAAAGTTTGAATTAATTATATTTCAAATTGAGCTTTAACAAAACTATAAACTAAATATTTAACCTAACCTAATAATATATTAGATAAATAGTTGTTAGTACTATAAACTATAAAAGCAAGTACTAACCACTATGTGACACTTGTTTAAAAATATTGGCTTTACTTGAAACAAGTTTGGATGCGAAAATATCTACGGATAGAAAGTACTAAGAAACAATTTAACTCTATAACAACGAAAACAATCATTAAAAAAAAAGTATATTTCAGAGTTGAAGTTATATAGTTTGAAACGACGGCGTGAAAAAAATTACTTGGAGACATTGGAAAAGCAGACCAACTCCTCATCCAATCTTTATCTTGACGATAAAACAACAAAAGCCGACATAATGAAACCTATTTTTCTTCTATCAAATAGATTGTTAAGGAGAAAATTAATGTTTTGAGATTAATGGGGGCCAGGGTGTGGCGGCTACAACGAATATTACGGAGGATTTGAATTTGTATACGAAAGACTAAACTTATTGCACTGGTTTTGGGTGGAAGAGCTACAAGCTTCTGTGCTGATAATATTGACTTCACACTATAAATAAACAGACTGTTTTGTGTGCCTCTCATTGGATTCAGTATAGAAGAAGTTAGAGTCGGGAATTTTATTTGTCGTTGTTAAACATGGTAAGATTTGTATTTGGTCATTGAAATGTATTCTTACATTTAAATCATGAAAGACTTACAATCTGGTCATTTGACTTATGAATAATTTTTATGTTGAACGTGTGCAATTCGTAATCGATCCCTTTTCTCGTATGTATGCCACCTTTATAATTGAATGCTTTGTGTAAAGGTTTATTTAGAGTTTAATGGGCTAAAATATAAGTTTTTATTTTTTCGGATTTTAAATTTAAATTTTTACACAGAATTTGGAAAGAATAAGGTAAGATGATTTTCTTTTTAATAAAATTTAGTGTTTAAAAAATAAATTTAATTGGTCTTTGTATTCATTTTAATAATATAGAGCGTTCTCGTTTTCTATTAAATTTTTATAAAATTATTATCAAATTTTGTGAGTACATGTTCAATAGATTCTTAAAGAAATAAAAATGTAAGTTAACTAAATTTTATAACAATAAAACTTTAAAATTAAAATCTTAACTAAGTGGACAATGGTCTATTATTTCTAATATTGGAATCACAGTATTATTTTCTAAAATTATATATTTAAAGAAAAAAAAACTCATTTGCATCATTTACCACTCTTAAAAGCTAGACTATTTCAGTAAGGCATGCTTCTATTCAAATGATTGCTTGATAGAACATTTACTGCAATAAGATGTCCATTGACTTCTAATAAAGAAATAATCTAACAATATAATGTCATAGACATGAAAGATCCTAATATTGTTTCTTAGGAAAGGGGTGCATTGAGGAAGAGAAGGAATTGGTATGTTTAAGTATTGCGATAACTTCAAATTTAAAACATCAAGGTCTTGTCGGTCTACAATTTATTAACCAACTTCTATTAACTTACTTTTGTTATTTATATATGTACATCAATTAATCAATTAAAAAATTGATCATTCACTTTACTACTAACATATGGTATTAGATCCTTGTTTGGGCCAAAACAGGCATCCCTGTTTTGGCCCCGAGCTTTTAAAAAACTAAGTGCCAAAACATATGGTAAATGATGCAAATGAGATTTTTTTTTTAAATGAGTTGTAGTGGTTAGTACTTGCCTTTAGATCCTTGGTTACGAAATCAGGCAAAACATTGATACTATCCCTATTTGGGCCAAGGCCTAGTATCCTAGTCTTATTCCCAAAATCAATATATTTTTCTAGATAATGCTTCACAACTGCATCTTGATGGTGGACAACCTTACCAAGAGGGGTCATCTAATGCCAAATAGGTACATTCTTTGCAAAAACCAAAGTGAGAGTGTTGACCATATTATTATTCACTGCCACTTCACTAGACATATATGGTCTTATTTCCTATCTTTTTTCAAGATGACCTGGTGTTTTCCCAATAACACTCCTAGTCTCTTTGAACAATGGCACCATGGAGCTATAGGGGATGTGAATAAGGGCCTATGGGACTGGACTATGCCTCATGTCTATTGGGGAGTGTGGAAGGAGTAGAATAACATAATTTTTAGGGAGATAGAAACAAATGCTAAAGTTGTCTTCCACAAAACCCTTAATGCTTTGTTAGAGAACTAAACTATCATTAAAGGCCATAACCCTCTTCTTAGCACAAAGGAAAAAGATAGAAATAGGAGGGAGGACTGCAGATGGACTCTCCCGCTTGAGGGTTGGTGTAAAGAAAACTTTGATGGTGCTTCTAAAGGCAACCTAGGTAAGGCAGGGGTGGGTGGAATCACCAGAAATGCCCATGGAAAAGGAATTGCTACTATTTCTGCTCCTCTAGGGGTGCAAAAAAATCACTATGTGGAGGCAATTGTGGCACATCAAACCATTAAACTTTCTCGGGATATGGGAATTAGAAAACTATGGCTTGAAGGAGACACTAAGAATATAATAGACTGTCTTAACGAGAAGAATGAGCCTACGTGGACGATTGTGAATATCATTGAAGAATGCATTTAGATCCTTAATTCCTTTGATAATATCTATGTGGCTCATGAGTATAGGGAAGCCAATCAAGTGGCTAACAGGTTGGCCAACTGGGCAGTTAAGAATGATGAAATGAAAAGGTGGATGGACAGAAAAAATATTCTGTTAGAAATCTTAGATTTGATAGAAAGGGAACAGATCCTGGGAAGATTGGGAAACATCAAATGTTAATTATGAAAGGTTATGGTTTATGGGATAAGTGCCAAAATATGATGTGTAAGTATGATATCCAAAGTATGAAACACCTTGTTAAAACTCATCAGCACACTTTGAGGCCTGATTTTGGGTATAACTTCCACGAGGCTAAAAGAAGTTTCGTGAAAACCATCCATATCAATTGGAATCAAACTTCAAAAGATATCACTACCAGGCGAAAAGCTTGCAGAGAGGACAAAAATATGGTGTGGGAAAGACACAGGAGGGAACCTGAGAATGAAGCAAATAAATGGCATCGATGCTCTAAGGTTTGGAGCATTTTGAAAAAAGGGGAAGTAACCATGTTCATCGACCGGCTTCATGGGTGGAAACCCTCCGTTATGCATATCATGTTTAAGATTTGGAATGAGGGGATTGTAAAAATTGATGGGGTGGATTTCACGGTGACAGAGGAGGTTATCTCTGCGGTGACGGGCATACCCATTATTGGGAAGAAATTCTACAGAGATAGACAAATTTCTAGGCAAGCTATGATCGAATTTGCCAAGGATGTAGAGGAAAAGAAGGTGTTAGTGAAGAAAAGTTCCTACTACTTTCCAAGGTCTATCAAGCCACTGTGGAGGTTTGTGTTGAGGGTTATTATCAAGTACATCTCCCTGGACATGAGATTTGACCACCTCTGCACTCACCACTTTGTGCTTCTAAACCATTTCAGGTATGGGGTGAAGATTTCAATCCCTTTCTTCCTATATTCGTTAATTAATGAAAATATCAATGACTATACAGAGAAGCCCATTGGTAATCTAGCTTTCCATGACGGACTTTTGCTATTAATTTATGAATTTTTTAAAGCTAGGACTATGGGGAAAGAAATTAAGAATAGGAAGGTGGGTAAGGAGGGTAAAGGTGAGTTAGATGAGTCAGGAGAAGACTATATCCCATCCGATACTGAGAATAGTCAAGAGATGCATTCAGAAATGGATGAGGATGCTACCCCGCAAACCAAAAAGGGGAAAAATAAAATTAATATGGAGAGAAAGGAGACTCCCAGCCCTAAACAGAGCATTGAGATCTCGTCTGACAGAGACTACAATGAGAGGGTGGAGGGCATGGAAATGGAGAGAGAAAATAATAATGGGGAGGAAGATACCAATTTCAGAGAAGAGGAATATATGGAGAGGATGAAAGGAAAGAGAACCATTACTATTAAGATGCCTGTCAACAAGGAGGAGGATTCCTCTGGCAAGACTTTTAGGAGGCTGAAAAGAGGGAAGGAAATAAAAAAGGAATCCAAGGAGGAGAGGTAGGAGGGGAGGAAGGATAGTGATGAGGAAGAGAATAATCAGGGGTTTGGGGAACAGAATGAGCAGGGATTTGAAGAATATGGGTCTGGACATTACACTTGCAAGATTTTGAGAAAAGACATGAATGTGGTTTGGAGGAATTTGGACACTGTTTCTGTGAAGATGAATATCAAGAGAGAGTTGGTGAAAACTTTGGTTAAGGAGAATGAGGAGGGAAAAATTCAAATGGAGGAGCTTATTGATCATGTCCTTGTTATTCTAAGTGACATCACTAAGGAGGACCCTTAGATGCATGTGCTTAATAATGCAAAGAATAGTGCAATTGACAGCCATAGAACCACAAAATGGAATTTCCATGAACTCCAAGAGTTGAAATACAGAGTGGGTAGACTGGAGAGGGACAATTGCAATAATATGAATAGGAAAACTAAGGAGGAAAAGGAGATGGAAAATAGAGTGGAGGAAGTGAAGAGGGGAGTTCAGAGCATCGAGGGCACCCTACTGAAAATCGTAGATCAAAGCTATAACATTATTAAATCTTCTAATGACAACATAAAGGTGTTGATAAACAAAATTGAGGAACATAGGGGAAGTAAGGAGGAAGACCAATCTCCCAACAGTGGAAAAGATAAGTCTCCAGAGGAAGGATCGAGGAAGAGGACCAGATCTAGCACAAAGAAAAAGGACATCCAGGAACTTGATAAGGATCTTTCTGACCTTAAGGAGGCAGTTGGAAGAATGTTAGAGCTTGAGATTTGTGTTGTGGAAATTCTCAGTGAAATTGCCTAGGCAATTCTCCTGGCTTTTGGCCTTTCCTAGTTTTATGTTCTGCTTCCCTATTTTATTTTCTGGTTTTATCTTGCTATCTTGTGGGGGGCTGTTGTTTAGCCTATGGATTTTATTTTGTTGATTCTTTAAACACTTTATCTATGTTAATCTTATAGTTCTATAGGGTTTCAGGGACCCATTAAAACCTATTTTCCATAATAAAAAACATATGGTATTAGATCTTAGTATGCTCTGATTGTTAAATTTGAGATGTAAAGGTTCTTTGTTGTCCACAATAAAGGAATAAGAAATCAAGGATAGAAAGGTGAAGCACAAATTTAACCTTGATGTAATTTCAAGGACCAAGAGGAGATCAAAGCAGGATTGGTGGTTTTGGGAGACCAATTTCATGATAGGAAGGGGAAGCACAAAGTTAACCTTGATGTTATTCCAATGATCAGTGCTTGGGGATTAGAATTTGGATAAGAAATGATGATGGTGGAATAGATCATTCAAGCAATGTTCGAGGTGGATTTGTTAGGAAATGGGAAGATTCGACAATTTTGTGTCCTTTCTGAGGTGGTGGGGAAAGGTGGATAAAGGGGAATATTGTGCAAAAGATGCCAAGGGGATGACAGAAGCTCAAAAATAAATTCTTGGAGAAGGAGGACATCAACATAGATAAACAAAGGGTCTTTAATGTCCCTATCCAGAGGAACAAAAGGGGAAAAAGAGGAGGAAATATGAGAAAGGTGAACCCTAAGTAAATTTTTTATTCTAGCAGAACTTTTTGGTGAAAAAATGTTATCGTTAGTAGTTTGGGAAAGGGTGAAAATATATATTATCTTATTTGTAAGGCTACCTAGATTTTAGTTTTGTAATGGCATGTAGTAAGTAATGAAAGGTTACTGGAGTAGGCAGTTATAGATTAAGTTATGAAGCTATGTAATGTCAGATGATGGAGAAATTTTGTCATAGTGGTAGACTCTGTAGATGAAATAGAGAAGATAACCTCAGTGATGGAAGAAGAGAACTCCATTTTTGGATGCATGCCAATATAGAGGCATATAATAGTAGTAATCGGTGAGCGGGGAGGTTACTTTTGTTAAATTGGTTTTTAAGCAACAAATGACCCTACATTTTGATAAGGCTGATGATTTTGTTGTTTGATATTAATATAGTTGTTTATATCTTTAAATATGCATTTTCCATTATCAGATGCCTTTATATAAAGACTTGAAATATAATTAATTTCTTTATATTAATAAAATATTATTGTTACCAACCCAAAAAAATGCACAGATTGAGAGACGTACTTTAGATATAGGTGATTTTTCATGTGTAGGATATAGAAAACCATAGCCCTTACATTTGATATAGAAATCAAAGCCAGAGAAGTGGCATATAGTAAAGAGAGTAGTGGTACCTTTATTTTAGTAATACTCATACCTCACTAATTTACACTATAAATATATACTTTTATTTGGGCAAGATATCATTTTTACACATTTATACAAATTAATAGGATAAAAAAGTAATCTAATCCATTATTACAAAACTATGATTTTGTTTTCAAAGATAGGAAGAGGAAGACATTTGAATTTCAAAGAAATTACATGGTGCTAATTGCATTTTCCTGAAATTTTATAAAGCCTTCTTAAAAAAGAAATATTTTTCATATCATCTAGTCATTGTATTTAATGATAACACCCCCTTCTATCTTCTTCCCATGGTCCCAATTTCCACACTAACTTTCTACCTCCATTCAATTTTTTTAATTAAATAATAAATTATGGACAACTTATGGTCATCCATGGTTGTGGGAGATTAGTTCATGATAGAAATGGTGGGCTTGTCTAAGTGGTGGCCCTCCCTTTTGGTAGCCAGATAAAACATTTTGATAAGGATTTTGTAGAATATACTGGTATAAAAATGGTGAGGGAGAGAAGTTTAGAAAAGGTGTAGATTGAAGGTGATTCTCTCAATGTCATCAATTTCTTGAAGGGTATTACTCCCCCTAGTTGTCCATGATAAGTTCAATCATTAGAGATTGCCTAGATATGGTTAGGGACATAGATGATCTCACTATCTTTGATGTGTACCATGAGGGTAATTGTGTAGCATCAAGGCTAGAGAATGTTGGAATTAGATCAAAACTCAAAATTGAATGGGATATTAATCGAAGGATCCTAGTAGATGTCCAAATTTTGCTTCATACTGGCAATGGTATTTGGTAAATGTAGTATGAATTTTTAAATGATGATAGTATATGTATGAGTGGGTACCCTGAAGAAGAATGCTTGTATTTGAAGTGGGAAATTTTTTTGGATATTTTTATTTTGGTTTCTTCCATTCCAAGATTGCAAAGCCTCGATGCCCCAATTGAGGAATAAGTGTCTATTACAAAATGGGGGTAGAAAAAATTGGTTGGAACCCATGATGTATGAAAAATGGAAAAATATTAAGTCGGTGTGGACTGAGCTATCAATGAGTTACTTGATGGGACACATAGAGAAGCTCCATGGGGTCAAAACCCTAATCATCAATGCTTTTTCTTATGGCTAGAAATATAGGGTTATGTGTGTCTATGACTTGGAAATGAGTGTTAAAGAAGATCTTGTCACCAAGGTCTCTAATACTTTGATAGAGGGAAAAGCATTCTACAAAGAAAAAAATGTGCAAATGAAGTTGTGGAGTCCTTTTTCATGCCATACAAGAGAGAGAAGATGAGGAAGAATACCAATGTGATTTTTGATTGAAAATCCCTTCCAAAACTATGGTGTCACTTTACTGACTAATCATGTGTTAGCTTACCTTGGATATAAAATTTTGTAGTATATTCAATTATTAATTTTTCATTCTAAATCATTTCTACCATAGAAAGTATATTTCAATTATATTTTATCTAATTTCCTCTCCGAGTAATACTTTGAGAGCCCAAGAGAAAAATCAAGCTTTTTCCATCCTTTATGAGGGTCTAATTTTATTAACTATAGATTATATAATGGCCTTTCATGTTGAGAGAAATATTATTTTAAAATTGAGATTGAGTGTAAGAATTATGTCAGGATGCAATACAGTAAAATTTGTTCTAAGCATGGGGATATGCATCATTATAATGTGGAGTCTGTTAGCACATGCCAAAATTTCATGGCTTTAGCAATTTTCTACTGGTCTCTACAATTGTTTTTAGGTCCCTGGCATAAACCCTAAGGCAAAAAATTTCAAAATTGTAGTCGTTGGGTCTAAAAAATTAAAAATACCCTGGCCTTGTTCTAATGTTGCATTACCTTTTTAGGGTGACTTAAAACTTTAAATCCACATGTGCTAATTAACATGACCAGCTTTAGGTTCACGGTTAGGTTTTTCATGTGTCGGTGGGGTCCCCTTTAATTCTTCCTAAGTCCTAAGTTTCCCCGACCGTTTTATTTTCCTAAGTTCCTCGGCATTGATTTTCCCTATGTCATGCCCTTTAATACTTCCTAATGTTTCAGCTTTGTATTTCCCTAGGCCTAGCTCTCTGACACCATCTCCATCCGATGGTGGGCGTATCTTCTCATGAGATGTGTCAGAGGCTTGCGAACTTAAGACATCCATTGATTCTCCTTTATGATAGAGCTTCTCAGATAGGTGGGTCCACTGCCATGTTGGCACAGTTGGCATTCTCTCATTGGTTCGTGTGTTGCTGAGAGGGATCCTATTAGTGGGGCTTGTAGTGAAGGCTTTTCAATCTACAGTCGGCACATGATCTTATGGAATATTCTTCCCCTTTGAGATCATGCACCACCTGTTGATTCTAAATCTTACTCAGCACCTATCAGTGGGACCTGGTTCCTGGATGTGTCAGTGGGTCTTGATCCTATCAGTGAATCGACAAATGACGTATAATCTTATGGGTTTTTTCAGAGGCTTAAGATTATGTGCCATCCATTGATTTTGTTTCCTATCAGTAGGTTTTCAGAGATGGGAGGAGATTCTTCATCGACAGATGGCGTGTAAGCACATAGAATCTTTTGACCCTTTCAGATCTTGTGCCAACTGTCTGATCTTCCAAGCGGCTTAATGTTCTCAGTGGGGCCATTTGCTAAGTGGTGTAGGATTGTTCAAATTTTATTGGTCAACGTGGATGATGTAGAAGGTGGGTCCTATGTCAGTGTGACCAAGCATGAACCATGAATGAGGTAATGACATGTGGCATAAAGAGGGCCCAGGTCGGGTCAAAAGGTTTAGCGGAGCAGATAAAGTTTTTAGTAGTGCCGATAAAGTCAGGGGGTTCACTCATTCGTATGTTAAAATGGTGGTTCTCTAATTTGTCTCACGATTCAGCGAAGGAGGGTCATGAGGTCGCTAAATTGTTTAGCGGTGGGATGAAATACTCTACGAAATGGTGAAAATTCCTTGTCGCCAATTCACTAAATAAAGGACCGGGGTTACAAGTTTCCTTCATTCACTTGTTCGTGGGGTTAAACTTGGGTTAATGTTTTCATTGCGTGAACAAAAAATGCCTTGTCACATGTTCGCTTGAAGTAAACCTGAGGTGTCTAGTTGAGTTAAGATCATAAAGACCGCAAAAAGGGATGATCGGACGGTCATGACTTAAAGTGAACCTAATTTCAAATATCGACCGTTGATTTGTTGAAAGCACCATAAAGTAGCCGTTTGATTTCAAATTCAAATTTTTGAAGGGTTTCCTGTGACTAGAAGGACTAGAATTCAATGCAGAAGTGACTGGTGTTGGTGAGAGATGACCTATTTGCCATTGTAGTGTGGTCTAGGGTATTGAGTGATCATCTGCAGGGTTTATACTATGTGGTTTTATGCTCAAGGTGTGTTGCAGGGTTGACATTTTGAGCGTTGTTCATTATTCTCGGTACCTTCACAAAGAAATTTTCATGATTGAGGATCATTCCAAGATTTTCTTCCCCCTGGTTGCTTGGGTTTCGACCCCTGTAATAACTTTTTGACCGTTTCCAGTTGGTTGGGTGGTTCAAACCCTAGCCCTAAGTCACCCGTAGCTTGTTGCATTCTCTTTGACAATTCCAAGATAACTAGGGAGTATAAGTTGCAAAAAATTTGATTTTGCAGGGGTTCCAAAAAAAAAAATTTCTTTGGTCCCAGGCTAGTTGTCCATGGTGTTTTACTGATAGAGGAGTTGGATTTTGTGTCTTTTCCTATCATTGTGTTGTTCTAATTGTGTATTGATTCTGAATATATTAATGAAGATGTTATTGAGTTCCAATCTTGCATTTGTGTATGTCTTCTTATCTCGGTTCTAAGCTTATATATGTTAATGTCACAAAGTGTATTAGCATATGGTAAACAAAGAGTATTGTGAAGTCATATCGGAGTTCCTAAAAAAGTTAAGATGAAAGTCTTTTAGGTGGGTTCAGTGAGTTTGCAACCAAGCAAGAATCTGATGTCCTTGTGTTTGAGGGAGAGTGGTAATAGGCAAATCACTTATCTTGGATTCAATTATGTTTGAATTAAGGTATTCAGTTGATGTATGTAATTGGGTGACTCTTTGGCCTAGGTTAAGGCACTGGTCCATCCTCTAGAGGTATTTCATTATCATCAACCACACACACAAACATTCAAAATGATAAAATCTTAAAGCAGTAGTAAAGAGTATATAGTTGTATATCATTTAGTGATTCCTTTCAAGAAGTGAATCAAGGGTACACTCGCCTGAGCAATAAGGCTCAAAGTGTAGGAGGATCTCTCTTGATCCTTGTTAATTGGCCCTCTTTCTTGTAGACTTTGGAGTGGTGATAGAGTCAAAGTTATATTAAAATTATCCATCAAAGTATAAATTTGCAAGTGAAGATCAAAGGGAACTCCCAACAAAATGGTGACTCTACTGGGGAGAGTCTAGAGATAAAGCTTGTAAGTGCACTCTTGTTTTCCTATTGTATTTAAAGTAAAAATTTCCCATCTAGGTGGATGGCAACTCAAAAAGGTTAAGAACTAGTGCTATATATTGTAAATCATGGACAAGAGGAGGAATACTAGTTTCTTTGTCAGAAAGAATCCGGAGGTCACTCTGGAGAAATTGCCTAGATAGGAGAAGAAGAGTTTTATTAGAAGGAATGGTGATTCTACTAGTGCTCCCATCAAAGAACAAAAAATTACTAGAGGTAGAGCACCACATGTTTCCCCAAGTGAGGAAGGTTCACAGAACATGGTTTCTAGATCAAACGGTGGTCACTCTGAAGATAGGTTTTATGATACCCCAGAAGCTGTATTTTAGGACAAAGGTCCATTGCCTATAGGTCAAGATGAACAAGTTAGAGAGATGGGTTTGGAGATTGATTTAGATCTTGATGAGGACAATTTCAGAAGAGAACCCATGAGACCAAGGCAAGTCCACTTCCCATATCAAAATCTTTTTGATATGGATGTGTCATCAGGTTTTGATGACATTATGGTAGATCCTGATGATTTAAATGCATTGAGGTTGTAGTTGGCAGAGCAGGATGCCATACATAAGAGGTTACAAAAGGAGAGAGAGGCTGAAAAGGTAAATGCTTTGATAGAAAGATAGTCTCTCCTTAGAAAGATTAATCAAATGAAGGAGAGAAACAAGATGCTTGCTTCTGCTCCTAAAAATTTCCAGCATGATGTCTTTGGTGATATTGATGCCTTGAGGAGTGAGCAAGAGTGCTTACTACAAGATCATGAATTTGATAGGGAGGACCTTGTGGTTAGACAAGTGCAAAGTTATGTTCCTTTGCCTAGAGATAAAGATGGACATGAGATCACTAGGCCTGATGTTGCCGCTAGTGAGAAAGGAAAGAAAAAGATGGTGGGACATCAAACAAGTAAATCATTGACAATACCTGGGATCCCACCACCCAATTTAAATAAGGACATAGAAATGGAGAGAAGAAGAAAAGAAGATGAGGACCTTGCAAGAGAATTAGAGAGGGCTGAAATTGAAGCTTCCATTGTAGAAAAAAGAAGAAAGATCTAGTTCTTGAAGGCTTCATCAGCTAATGCTCTTGGACCATCTGCTACTGAACTAGGCATGCGAGCTATGACTACTACTATTCCACTTAGTAATGCTACTAGTTCATTTCCTTCTTCATCTGCTAGGATAGGTGTTGATCCTAGGCAGCAGTCAAATGCACAAATAAATGTAGATGCTAATGTTGATCCTAGGGTTAACACTAGTTCAAGTTTTCAAAGAAGACCTATGCAATTAGAAGGCTATAGGAAAATTAGTTTTGATGGAATTCCTGGTTACCTGAATGCTTTTCCAAATGATATTAGAGATAAGGTACCTAATTTTGCTGGTAATAATGCTATTAGTTGTGAAGAGCATCTTAGGTTATTTATTGATATGCTTAATGATTATGAGGTAGAGCATGAGGATGTGGTCATGAAGTTATTTGTTCAATCTCTAATGGAGGATGCTAGAGATTGGTTTAAGAGACTTCCTGATAAATGTATTGATACTTGGGATTCTCTTGAGAGATGTTTTAAAGATTAGTATGGTGATAGGCCTAATGCTATTTTCATGTTGAATGAATTCAATACCATAAGGAAAAATCAGAATGAGACTGCAGCTGAATTCAACATGAAATTTTAGAAAGGTATGCATAAGTTATTCCAAGTTATGCGGTTAGATGACAATGTCTATTTGACCACATACTTCAATGCATTTGATGGAAAGATGGGATATTTGTTGAGGGACAAAGAACCAAAAAATCTTAGGGATGCTTTTAGGATTGCTGTCAATATTGAGAACAATATGAAAATATCAAGAAAATTTGGGGGAAAGAGAGATGACGCAAAGTTGTTTGGGGACAAGAAATACAAAAAGGAAAATGATAAGAATGTTGGAGCTAGGAGGAAAGAAGAAGATAAATTGGATAAGGTGCTTAATAAATTGAAGGACCTGAAGGCACCTACAAATAGGAACATCAATGCCCCTACCAATGAAAGGCCTCAATTCAACAACAATTTTAACAAACAGAATAGATTGCAGAACTACCCCTACAACACACAATGGAAGGATGGCAAGCCTATTGTCCCTATTGTAAGAGGAAACAATGATAAAGGTGTGCCTGACCCTCTACAAAAGGCTTCAATAAATGTCATGGATGACATAACTTGGTGTGTTGCATGCCAGTCCCCTCATTCTGTAGAGCATTGTGTGGTTGCACATTCTATGGCTGCAAATCAAGATTGTGGCGATGAGGAGATAGATCAAGAATAAGATCAAGATGATGTTGGATGCAACATGGATTCTTCATATCTAGGATATGAAGATGATTCTAATTTTGATGAAGAGGAAGATTTAAATGTAAAGAGACACAATCAGGCCCTTTTTCATCAACAAGTTTTTTCTAATAGTGAAGACATTGATAGGAAGGCATGTAATATGAACTCTTCTTCTGAGCCAGTAAATTTGAGAAGACCTTCTAGAGAAGAGATGGATAGGATTACTATAGAAATGATTGCCCAAGTGCAAATTAGAGGCATGGTGGCATGGACTACAAATGAGAAAGCTGCAGGAATGTTTATAAAGAGTACCAACTCTGGAGAACCTAATGAGAATAAATCAAAAGGTGATCACATGGTGAAATTCAAGAATGTAAAAGGTAATAATTGTGAGCCTAAGGGAGTTGGAATTGAAAAGATTTCTAGTGAGATTGAGAGGCCAGTTAACACAATGGCTAAGATTGAAAAAATGAGGGTGGCCAATACACCTAATGTGTCAAATAAGCAAAAGGATATTAAGGCAGTGCAGATTGAGATTCCTTCTTCTGCTCCTATTGATATGTTATTTGTATTGTCCCAAATTACAGTTAAGGTTCCATTGTCAGAATTGTTAAAGATCCTTGAACACAAAGACAGAGCTATTGCATGGGTAGGTAATGTTCATAAAAATGATGTTGCATGCAATGGATCTCAAGATAAGGCTTCGAAAGGTGTTGTTGCTCAGGGAATTGTGTCTCAAATTCCTCAAATATACTTGCATGGTTCTGTCAATGCCAACCTTGAAAATATTGATCCATTCTTCTTGAGTGTTCTTGTGAATGGAATGAAGTTGAGAAATTGTATGATTGATAGTGGTGCCTCTAATACTGTCATTCCTTTCAAAATCATGGATAAGTTGGACCTTAAAGTTGATACAGTGCAAGGTAGATGTTGTGTAATGGATCAGAGGGAGGTACCAGTTATTGGGACTATCAATGCAATGCCATATAGGTTGGCAGCATATCCAGAGAAAGAGTTAACAATGAGTGTTTTGGTGGTGGATATCCCTCCTCATTATGGGATGTTGCTATCTAGAAGGTGGAGTGCTACCATGGGTGGAAGTTTACAGTGTGATCTATCCTATGCCACTTTTAAAATTGATGATCAGTTTGTCAAGATTGAATGAGAGCCAAGAGTATGCCACATGATTGAGAGAAATATTGATAATGAAAGTACATGTTTTCTAGATACTAATATTAATGCTTTTAGGGCAGAGATCCCTATATTTGAAGAGGAACCTATTTTGTCACCTATCTCTATTGAGGTCAGTGCTAATTCTATGAAGGGTGATTTGTGGGCAATGTACTTTGATGGTGCAAATTACAAAGATGGTGCAGGAGCAGGTATTTTACTTATTTCTCCTGATGGAAACACCTACAAATTTTCTTTCACATTGAATTTCTTTTGTACCAACAATATAGCAGAATATGGGGCTTTGTTGTTAGGATTGAGGTTGCCACAAAAGCATGGTATTAAGTGTTTAAGTGTTGTTGGTGATTCTGAATTGGTGGTGTCCCAACTTAGGTCAGTATATGCTTCCAAGAACAAGAGGTTGAAACAATATAGGAATGAAGTTTGGGATTTGATTGAACATTTTGATGCCTTCAATATTGAGTGGAACAATAGGAGTAATAATAAGATGGCTAACTTGTTAGCCAATATTGCAATCAATCCCAACGATATTACATTTTATGGTATCTCTAAAGTTGAAATTCAGGCTAGGCCTAGCATACCAGATAATATTGAGAATTGGAAAGTTTTTGATGATGATAATGATATCTTGAAGTTTATGGGTTGTGAGGATCAGTATCATGGTCAAGAATTTGATTATTCAGCCTTGGTTGAGTCAGTAGAAGGAAGGGAGGTTGTCTTTGGCAATGAGGTCATTCAGCTTAGAACTAACAAGGTGCCTAAGGGGCTTGTTGTTTTGGAGATTGTCTTTGATAACCAGGATAGAGTTCAAAATAATATCAAAAGAGAAGATCATTCTGATCTAGAGGAGATAAATCTTGGAACACATGAGGCACCTAAGAAGGTATACATTGGTAGAGATATATCTCAAAAGGTAAAGAAATCTTTGATCAAATTATTGATAAAATTCAAGCATGTTTTTGCATGGTCATATGATGACCTAAAGGTTTATAGAGAAGATTTGTTTCAGCATATTATTCCATTGAAAGAAGATGCTAAACCTTTCTAGCAAAAACAAAGGCCTATTAATCCCACTTTGGCACCCAAGATGCAAGAAGAGTTAATGAAGCTAAGAGATGCTGGAATTATCAAGCCTATAAGGCATTCTTCTTGGGTGTCAAACCTTGTTCCTATGAGAAAAAAGAATAGTGACATCAGGCTTTGTGTGGACTTCAGGAATCTGAACATCAGTTCATTAAAGGATAATTATTGTCTGCCCAATATGGAAGCTATGTTGTAGAGAGTAACCAGATTAGAATTGATGTCTATGATGGATGGTTTCTCTGGCTACAATCAGGTCATTGTAAAGGAATTAGAGAAATTCAAGAGAGCTTTCACAACACCTTGGGGGACATATGTTTATGTGAGAATGCCTTTTGGCCTCACAAATGTTGGTGCTACTTTTCAGAGGGCAATGGATGTTGCCTTTTCAAATTTCATAAATGATTTCCTTGTTGTATATCAAGATGATCTAACTTCTTATTCCAAAGAGGAAGAAGACCATTGCACTCATCTAGAAAGAATATTTGTGAGGGCCTGAGAATTTGGCATTTCTTTGAACCCAAGGAAATGTGCTTTTGGTGTCATTCAAGGTAAGTTGCTTGGCCACTTAGTTGGGAAGCAAGGAGTGAGAATTGACCCTGAGAGGGTAGCAGCCATTGATAAAATTTAGAGACCAAAGAATGTTAAAGGAAGCCAGTCCTTCTTTGGTCAGGTCAATTTCTTAAGGAGGTTTGTGACAAACTTTGCAAAGGTTACTAGACCTATTTCTAAGGTGTTGAAGAAGGGATCTACAATCAATTGGGAGGGTGAGCCTGATGAGGCTTTCAAAAGTATCAAGCAGGCTATCAAAGATGCACCAGTGCTTAAGGCAGCTGATTATAATGTCCCAATGCATATCTTTTCCTTTGCATCTTTTCACACTATTGCTGCAGTTTTGTTACAAAAGAATAAGGATGGTTTTGAGCAGCCTATTGCATTTTTTAGTAACTCTTTGCAGGCTACTGAATTGAAGTATGACATAAATGAGAAATAGGCTTATGTACTTGTGAAGGCAATCAAGGCTTTTAGGTGTTACTTGATGGGAGCAGCTGTGATTGCTTTTGTGCCAAGTGCAGCTGTGAAGGATATTTTCTCATAGCAGGAGGTGTCTGGAAGAAGATGCAGATGGATCAATAGGATCCAAGAATTCAATGTTGAGGTCCAGATTACTAAGTTGGTTAGTCGACAAGGATTGGAAAAACTGATGGCCCAATCCAATCTTGATGCAAATCAGGTAAATCATTCTGAAATTGATTACACATGTGACATGGATGATTGTATCTGGTATTAGGATATCATCTATTACTTGAGAAACATGAAATGTCCAGATAGTATGAATGATAATAAAAAGAGGACATTAAAATTACAGGCCATCAAGTATGTAATTGTGAAGTGTAAATTGTATAGAAAGAATTTGGATTGCATACTTTTGAAGTGTGTAGATGAAGACCAAGCTAATAAGTTGTTGAAAGAAATGCATGAGGGAGTTTTTGGTGGGCATTATATGGGTAAAACAACTGCTCATAAGATCTTGAGAGTAGGATTCTGGTGGCCCACAATCTTCAAGGATGCAGAACAGTTGGTGAGGAAGTGTGATGCTTGTCAAAGGTTCTCTAGTAAGCTTAAATTTTTAGGAAATGTGCCATTAAAACCAGTAGAAGTTTAGGCTCCTTTCCAACAATGGGGAATTGATTTCATAGGGGAGATACCAAACAAGTCAAGTGGAGAAGACTCATGGATCTTAGTTGCCACTAATTACTTTACAAAGTGGGTAGAAGCTATACCTACAAGAAATGCAACTAGTAAGGTGGTAATTGATTTTATGATGAATAATATTGTTACAAGGTTTGGGTGCCCTAAGAGAATAGCAAGTAATAATGCCATGTGCTTCAGGTCTGCTGAATATAAGGACTTTTGCAAAGGTTTGGGAATTCAGATTTCTAATTCCTCACCTTATCATCCACAAGGAAATGGTTAGGCATAATCTACTAATAAGAGTTTGATTAAAATATTAAAGAGAATTCTTGAAAAGAATAAGAGGACATGGAATTCAAAGCTACCATTAGTTCTATGGGCTGATAGGGTAACTGTAAAGAGGGCAATTGGTTGTGCACCATTTGACTTAGTATATGGAATTCATGCAAGAATGCCTCAAAATAACTTATTGGAAATGTATAAATTTGTTCAGCTATATGATGATGACATAGATGATGAGATGCAGTTGAGAATTGAAGACCTCATTAGGTTGGATGAGACTAGAAGAGAATCAGTCGCAATGAATGCCAAATTGTAGTTGCAGGTTAAGAATTTATATGATAAGAAGACTGTTGATAGAAAGTTTGAACCTGGTGATTTGGTGTTAGTTTGGAAAGCTAGACTGGAGGATAAGGGGAAACATGGTAAATTTGATCCCATCTGGCTAGGGCCATAGCTAATTCATGAAAAATGGGGCCAAGATTCATACATTATCAAAGAACTAAATGGTGATATTCAAGAATTGCTAGTTCATGGACAATTCTTGAAGAAATACTTCAATTGAGGTATTCTTTTTTCCATTAAAAGTAGTTAGGTTTGTACATTTTGTAATTTCTATAAATAAGCTACTTGCCCCTACCCTGTTTTGTCCTGGTCTGTCAATTTTTGGTCCTCTTGCCTGCTCTGCCTTGCTTGTTCCCTATTGTCTGCAAATTTTTCAATGGGATGGTCTGCTTTAAACCAATGATTCTAGGTCCTTGCTATTCCTACAGGAGGCATACATCCCTAGACAGAGCCACTGTTAGCACATACCAAAAATTCATGCCTTTAGCAATTTTCTGCCGATCTCTGCAATTGTTTTTAGGTCCTTGGCATAAACCCTAAGGCAAGAAATTTCAAAATTGTAGTCGTTGGGTCTAAAAAATTAGAAATACCCTGGCCTTGTTCTAATGTTGCATTACCTTTTTAGGGTGACTTAAAACTTTAAATCCACATGTGCTAATTAACATGACCAGCTTTAGGTTCACGGTTAGGTTTTTCATGTGTCCGCGGGGTCCCCTTTAATTCTTCCTAAGTCTTAAGTTTCCCCAGCCATTTTATTTTCCTAAGTTCCTCAGCATTGATTTTTGCTATGTCCTACCCTTTAATACTTCCTAATGTTTTGGCTTTGTATTTTCCTGGGCCCGGCTCTTTGACACCATCTCCATCTGACGGTGGGCGTATCTTCTCATGAGATGTGTCAGAGGCTTGCAAACTTAAGACATCCATTGATTCTCCTTCACGACAGAGCTTCTCAAATAGGCAGCTCCACTACCATGTTGGCATAGTTGGCATTCTCTCATTGGTCCGTGTGTTGCTAAGAGGGATCCTGTCAGTGGGGCCGACAGTGAAGGATTTTCAATCCATGGTTGGCTCATGATCTTAAGGAATATTCTTCCCCTTTGAGATCATGCGCCATCTCTTGATTTTGAATCTTACTCAACACCTGTCAGTGGGACTTGGTTCCCGGATGTGTCAGTGGGTCCTGATCCTATCAGTGAATTGATGAAGGACGTATAATCTTATGGGTTTTGTCAGAGGCTTAAGATTATGCACCATCTGTTGATTTTATTTCTTGTCAGTAGATTGTTAGAGATGGGAGGAGATTCTTCATCGATGGTTGCTATGTAAGTGCATAGAATCTTTTGAGCCTTTCAGATCTTGCGCTAGCCATCTAATCTTCCAGGTGGCTTAACATTCTTAGTGGGGCCATTTGCCAGGTGGTGCGGGATTATTAAAATTTTATTGGTTGACGTGGATGATGTAGAAGGTGGGTCCTATGTCAGTGTGACCGAGCATGAACTGTGAATGAGGTAACGACATGTGGCGTAAAGATAGCCCAGGTGGGGTCAAAAGGTTGAGTGGAGAAGATAAAGTTTTTGGTAGTGCCGATAAAGTTATGGGGTTCACTCATTCACATGTTGAAATGGTGGTTCTCTAATCTATCTGGTGATTCAGTGAAGGAGGGTCGCGAGGTCGCTAAACTATTTAGCGGTGGGATGAAATACTCTGTGAATTGGCAAAAATGCCTTGTCGCCAATTCCCTAAATAAAGGACTGGGGTTAGTAAGTTTCCTTCATTTTCTTATTCATGGGGTTAAACTTGGGTTATTGTTTTCATTGTGTGAACAGAAAATGCCTTGTCACATGTTTGCTTGAAGTAAACTTGAGGTGTCTGGTTGAGTTAAGATCATAAAGACCGTGGAAAGGGATGATCGGATGGTCATGACTTAAAGTGAACTTGATTTCAAATATCGATCGCCGATTTGCTGAAAGTGCCATAAAGTAGCCATTTGATTTCAAATTCAAATTTTTGAAGGGTTTCCTGCGACTAGAAGGACTAGAATTCAATGCAGAAGTGACTGGTGTTGGTGAGAGATGATCTGTTTGCCATTGCAGTGTGGTCCAAGGTGTTGAGTGATCATCTGTAGGTTTGTACTGTGCGGTTTTGTGCTCAAGGCATGTTGTAGGGTTGACATTTTGAGCGCTGTTCATGATTCTTAGTACCTTCATAGAGAAATTTTCATGATTGAGGATCATTCCAAGATTTTCTTTTTCCTGGTTGCCTAGGTTTCCACCCCTGTAATAACTTTTTGACCATTTCCAGTTGGTTGGGTGGTTGAAACCATAGCCCTAAGTCATCTGTAGCTTGTTGCATTCTCTTTGAGAATTCCAAGATGACTAGGGAGTATAAGTTGGAAAAATTTTGATTTTGCAGGGGTTCCCAAAAAAAAAACTTTCTTTGGTCCCAGATTGGTTGTCCATGGTGTTTTATTGATAGAGGAGCTAGATTTTGTGTCTTTTCCTATCATTGTGTTGTTCTGATTGTGTATTGATTTTGAATATATTAATGAGGATGTTATTGAGTTCCAATCTTGCATTTGTGCATGTCTTCTTGTCTCGGTTCTAAGCTTATATATGTTAATGTCACAAAGTGTATTAGTATATGGTAAACAAAGAGTATTGTGAAGTCATCTCTGAGTTCCTAACAAAGTTAGGATTAAATTCTTTTAGGTGGGTTCAGTGAGTTTGCAACCAAGCAGGAATCTGATGTCCTTGTGTCTGAGGGAGAGGGGTAATAGGAAAAGCACTTATCCTGGATTTAATTGTGGTTGAATTAAGGTATTCAGTCAATGTATGTAATGGGGTGACTCTTTTCCCTAGGTTAAGGCACTGGTCCATCCTCTAGAGGTATTTCATTGTCATCAACCACACACACAAACATTCAAAATGATAAAATATTAAAGCAGTACTAAAGAGTATATAGTTGTAGATCATTTAGTGATTCCTTTCAAGAAGTGAATCAAGGGTACACCTGCCTGAGCAATAAGGCTCAAAGTGTAGGAGGATCTCTCTTGATCCTTGTTAATTGGCCCTCTTTCTTGTAGACTTTGGAGTGGTGATAGAGTCAGAGTTATATTAAAATTATCCATCAAAGTATAAATCTGCAAGTGAACATCAAAGGGAACTCCCAACAGAGTTTTTTCACATTTATGAGAAACAACATCCCTCATCTTCTAGGCACAAGATGCTTCATCTCACCCTTGTGTGGAAAAATAAATATATAGTTTTAGATGATGATGACCTATGGTACATCCCTTCAAATGATATTGTGCCAGATTATTTAGAGGCTATTGTTGATGTTAAATGAAAAGGGTTAGCTAGGGCCTCCCAGTTTAGTGTTAAAGGTAAAACAAATATTTTTATCCCTCCAAGCTCTATTAATAAAAAAATTAAAAATTCTTGGTTGAAGAAAATCCCTTCTTGACCTGATTCCCTTGGACTTGTCAAGGATGTGGGGATTAATTTGAGAAATAATACGAATGTAGGTAGGATACTCCCAAGGAAATTTAATTATCTATGTCATATAAACCTACTACAAGTTTTCTTTAATTTTTTTTGGATGATTAGAGTACCCTATTTTATTGGCTTATTTATGAGATTAAACACCTTGAAAGAGAAAGCTTTCCCATCTACTCAAAATTTATATAATATCTTTGTCAATATGTAGTCTCTCATGAAATGAATGAAGGACCTTAAGGAGGACTATGTGTACAAAATAAACTCTCTTGAGGATAATTTTTATATGTTCCAAGATAAAATAACAATCATTGTGGCTATTAGTAAGACCACCATGTTAAATACTAGTCAAGGCCTTAAAATATCAATGAGAGAGCCAAAGAATTCCAAGACATTTCTAAAGTTAATTCTCCTTCACCTACGGTCAGTATCAACTTTCCCAAGAAGACTAAAACCATGGATACTTGTTTGAGGAAGAGAGACATAGTGCCAACAAAGGACAATGGAGCTGATAGGATGTTGAGAAAAACATGATGCCTAAAAATTTTACTAGACTGCGCAGTAAGGAAAATGGTATGACCCCTATTAATAGTATCATTAGGAAGATGAAAACCATTAATGATGGGTACCATGATTCAAAATATTGAAAGTATATTGAAAATATGTAGCCCTTAAGGGTGTTCTTTCCCTCTATTTTACAATTTTTTGGTGTCTATTTAGTGTTTAGTCCTTAGTTGGTCTTAGTTTAAGAGTGTTTATTTTGTTTTGTTGTTAAAATTGGGTTTTTGTTCCCTATAAAACTAGTTTTCCTTTAATAAAAAACTTATGATCATCCATTAAGGATTATAGAAAGGAAATAAATATATTTGACTCACACTTTAGTACCAACACTAGGGACTTGACGAGATTGGTTTCTATGCAAAATTCTTGGAGAACCTTACATTATTTCATCTCAAATAGTTCAAAAAATATTTGAAATTATTTAGTGGAACAACATTTAAATTAAAACGATGTTTTGAAAAGTAAGTTTTCTTAGATTCATTCTCATATTATTTTCCCAAAAATGTTACTTCTTCTATTGTAGTACTTGATCATTTTCTTTAAAAATTTGTAGTAAATGTGATTAAAAACCTAGGAGATTGGTGACATCAAGATATTATCCCTTTATATATTGACTTGATATGATCATGCACATGAAACAACAATTATCTGAAAAAATACTTTATAAAAATTGATTGCAACTAAGGATTTTGAGATGGATCATATTCATGTCTATAAACTTGATATAATTTATTGAATATTTAATATACAAGGAGATGATACATTTTATCTCCTAGTATAAGGCTCTAACCCTTGTATGATTCGTGGATAATGAGCTACTGAGATAAAAAAAAAATTGAAGGACCAATGTATTTTTGGTTTCCATTAAAAAAATATTGACCTATTACTATTGATAATTTATTCAGATATTGTTCAGATTATCCATATATTTGTGTTGGTTAAGAAATTGATCTTTAATAATATTGACTCAAACCCTCACAACAGTTATCTATTATTGAATAGTTGAAAGAGATTTCAAATAGATCAATCTCTCAATTAACATGTACAATTACCTCAAATACATATTCAATGAATATGTTTTTATGTTTCATAAATAAAAGGGATTATGCTCTTAAACAAAGAGTAGGAGAGGCTTCTAATTAATGTTGATCACCATGAAATATTCATTAATATATAAGATCAGAATAATGTAACTAATTTCTAAGGTTGTTCCTTAATTTTCATGACCATGAAAACCAAAACATAGTGAAACCGCCATAATTATTTTTGCAAATGTACCTCCATAACCATGAAGATTTCATGTACAGTGTACCTACAATTGATATAAATCTCTCGGTCAACATGAATATAATAAAAGGAAACAATAAATAATGACTCTCAGATAACCTTATAATCAAAGATTCAAAAATATAGTTTGACATGAATGACTAATTTATAGAATTAGATTCCCATATTCACGCATCCCATAGTAAAGGATAATAAAAAAAATTTAATGAGAAACAACGATGACCCAAACTTCCAGTTTCACTCAGTTGTCACAGCAACAAGGGGAAGTTTGGCAAAAGATTATTAATATCTTTCCTCTGGAAGTTTTATAATGAATAGTTCGATGGTAACCATTCAATTTCAATAAATGATTCTTGAAAGGTGAATCTGAGATGAAATTCCTATCATAGCAACATGGGGAATTTTGGTCAAAGATTATCGATAGCTTTCCTTTGGAAATTTTATAATAAATAGTTTGATGGTAACCATTTAGTTTCAATAAATGATTCTTCAAAGGTGAATATGAGATGAAATTCCATTTGTATAACTGCCTCTTTGTATTTATTCTTTTCCTCTTTCTTCTTCTTTGTAATTAAATAGCTATCTTAAAAAACATTGATTTTTCTTTTAACTGATCTTTAAATGGGCTAATAAGATAATGAACCATCGAATTGAAAAATAGAAATATGGTAAATTTCCAAATGCATCTCTCTCATGGCCCTATTTATTTAATTCATCAAGAGTTTCCTCATTGATATCATTGCTAGCAGTGATTTTGATATTTTCAAAATTGGAAAATCTTGTTGGAGAGAGAAACCTTTCAGGACCTGATGATTTATGTTCTTCTAGGATTTAATTAAAGCCCTTCGCTCATTATTACGAAAGAGAGAATGTTAGGAACCAGTGTTTCTCACTACTTGTTAGGTTTTGGAGAGAGTCATTTCCATGTATAAGAAAGATATTTTTTAACTTTAACGATCTATGCACATTCAAGATTTATGTAGGATGTATAATATTTCCAGAGATTTGATAATTCCACCAGTGTCAAATTTCATAGAAGCATATGAAATTGCAACGAAACTTGTAACATTGAAATGGAATTATCAATATTTTGAAGAAATTGGTGCTTGTCAAGTTTTTGAAGCTTTTCCAAATAGTATGTCAGATATGGAGATAGTGGAAATACTATCATCGGGTTTCGATAGAACAGCTTCCTCTTAAAGAGATATTTTCAGACTTCTCAACACTTTTCTTAATCACTTTGGAGTTGACAATTCACCTTTCCTTTTCATGTCAGGATTTTCATTACTCACGGCTCATTTCAAATTTCAATAACACTCCTAGCTCATTTTTGGGTCTTGCCAATGTTTAAAGTCGATATCAACAAGTTCCACTTTTCATAATTTTTGGAACCTCTTTACTATGATTTTGTTTCCGATCACCTTAGCATCCTGAGCATCAATTCTCCACAATATAACACTTAGTGTTTCTTTGAATTTTAAACTTGCCACTAATATGTTAGATTTAAAGGAGAGTCAGGAAAAACACAATGAAGACTTACTTGACCAAGCATGGGAAACCATTTTGAGGAAATCCAAAATAAAGGTAAGGACTCAAACTCAAGCTATGACGATCTAAAAACTAACACCCTAACAGGCTGCTAGTTCTTGAAACATATTGAAACGTAGAGACTTAAATGTAGAAATGGTCTTTTAAGTAGTCTTAAAATTTGCAATGCCAATTTTATATAGATCACAACTAAAATATGGAAAGAGATGGCTCTGAGTAGGGAACACTTATCATTACAAACAATGAACAACTCCAAAATATTTGGTTAAGACTAGTGTTAAATTCCATTGGGCAATAGAGTCAATAAATGTAAGCACAGGGAGTTTCTTTACAAGTGGCCGATGGAGAATAGGGCGATAAGAAAAATGAGAAAGCCTAAATTTTCTACAATCTACAGTAAGCCAAAATTTTATTTACAAAAGGAATAGGGAAAAAAACCCTTACCTCAGGAAACACCCAGATAAATTATGCAAAACCATTCCCATCATGGAAGAAATATGAGCTCTCCTGGGAAAATGGACTATGACCAGACAATTTTCTTAAGAATAATGGCCACCTAAAAAACTCCTCAATGTTGAGTTTTACACTGATAGCATTGAAAAATAACCTGTAAACATACTCCCAATCAAAAATCCACTTCTCATTGTAGATATATGAATCTTCCTGTGTGATATTTTTTATCTTTTTATTGACATCTTTAGCTCCTTTGATTTAACTATGCTAATGATTGAGATAAATTGATCAGAGAATTGGACACCCTTCATATAGTTTATGATGAGGGATATTGTGCGCTAGTGCCAACATTAAATTTTTCTCTTCACACATAGTCGAGTAAATTTTCATAGAAATACAAGAATCATAAATATTTGTAGAATTCAAACAAACTTCCTCATCATTGAAAAATATTCCACAACCACACCAAACACAAACACTATCATAATATGAATGGACATTCTTCACCTCATCTTCTAGATCGTAGTTTTGTGTCTCACATGATATAATTTTTTAAGACATTCCTTTTGAAGAGAGTGATTCAAAAAGAGGAATTTTTTTCATTTATCCTTCAAAGAGTTTTTCATCACAATTCCCATTGACAAATTCATATTTTTAAGATTTATAATCAAGACAGTCCTTAATTTTCTTTTCAGAAATGTCATTAATTGAAAACTCATCAATAATTTTAGAGGAAATATTTATTTTCTTGAATAAAATGAAGGCACTTGTGGGATTTTAGCTGTACTTTTTTTTTCTTTTTTTTTCAATGTACACTTTTATAGGACCTTTGTTTTTGTTTCTTTCACTTCCTTTCCATCCTTTGTGTGTTCTAAAATAATTTTATTACCAAGAAAGTGATTTCCTTTCCTTTGTTCCTCTTTGCAATATGACGATTCCTCCATGGGTATCAGTAAATAATTTATCCCTTCGTTAACAAGGATATCTGACTTATTATTTTTGTCCACCATGGATGAATGATGCATTTCAAGACTATCTTTTATATATATCTTTTTGCATTGTCTCACTAACAATCTTATTTTCTAATATTACACTATCTGTTGGTTGTTCTTTTTCCCCAAAGGTCAAAT
Source organism: Chamaecyparis obtusa (assembly GCA_027943335.1). Lineage (NCBI taxonomy): Eukaryota > Viridiplantae > Streptophyta > Pinopsida > Cupressales > Cupressaceae > Chamaecyparis > Chamaecyparis obtusa. The sequence continues at coordinate 59,288 of BSBK01001803.1, read as the reverse complement.
TGGCATTAGGATTGACAGGGCTAGTGTCACATTCACTAAACACTCCAAATCTGATAGGAAAAAGGGCCACCTAACAAGGATCAAAGAGAGATCCTTCTACACTTTGAGCTCCACATCACTCAGGTGGGTATACCTCATCTGCACACTCATACAACTTATGTCACACTACAGGCCTATAGGTAACTGACTGTGGAATGGTTCTCAAAATCTTATAGGTATCCTATACCTCAATGAAACCAATATCTCATGCAATAGCCCTACTTGCATGGAATAAGTATGAAAACCAGAGACCTACACTAACAGCATAAAAGGGAAAGGGTGGGACTGAATGTAAATGATTTTAATGGGTTTGAAGGGATCCCTGAGATATCCTAAGTCCCTCATAGACTAGTGCCTTATCCAATGGGCCAGAAAGTCAAATACCTTATTGCAAGAGACAACCATGAAACAAGAAGACAATATACTCAACCTGAATCAGATCATACATTACCAAACCACCTGTGTACCCAAATGTGCTATCACCCATTTAAAGGATTTTAACCCTCCCCTTAGAAGAGACCTATAAACAAATGATACATGACTAGCATCCACTAGAAGACAAGCCTGAGACACCCTTGATACCTCAGCTCATACACACGTGAAGACCAATCTTGAACTTAGTTATCTCTGTGAAGACAACTCTATTGCAGACACTCACTATAAATGTGAATAGAAAGACTACAACACCCTTGATGCTATAATCAATAAGTTAAGGATTCAAATGGAGATAATTTGATAATAGTAGAAATATATTGAATCTTATACATGAGACAAATCTGTTACAATATGCATTATATTCTGAGAAAACCAGAGAGGAAAGAGGGAACTCTATATGTAGAGAAAAAGGAAATATCTACAGGAAAAGGACCCTTCACTTGGAACCAATTCTCCTCAAAAATTGTAGAAGAAGGAACCCTTACAAAGTCAAAATTTCAACTATTTATACCCCCTAGTCTTCTTGGAAACCAAAAACAGGTTGCAACAAGCTACAGATGACTAAGGTAAAAGTTTCAGCCACCTCCACCAACCAGAAATACATCAAAATTTAAAACTCCTGGAGGGAAAACCAAGCACATGTCTATCAGACCAAGGATGGTCTTCGCACTTGAGAAGAATCTTTGAGAAGGATAGGAAGATCATAAATTTACCATGCAAATCAAACTAATCAGTTCACCTGTAACCTACCTCAAGCACAAATATAGTCCTCCACACGGCACCAAAGTCTGTACAATTAACTATCAAGTGTTTTGGACCACACCGCATTAGTACTCGAGGTTAATTCTACTAAATCCAGCCACCCAAGAATTCAATATCAATTCCTTACAATTGGAAAGTCGTTTTGATATTTAAATTTGCAGAGAAATAGCTTTCCTCGGTTATGCCTCTTTTATCTTTAATCACGAAATCACGCAGCCATCTACTTCACCGCAATAGGAATCCTCGTTTACGTTTACGCATGATCGTAAGGCACCTTACTAACCCTTGCGATCATGTGACCACAATCTTTTAACCAGGGTCAATAGTCAATCACAAACCCCTTGAAAGGTCCTCAGCCACACTACCTTCACAACTCCGCAACTCCGCAATGATGACATACCATAGCAGGCATCACATGATCACATAGCCAAGAGACGGGCTATGTGATCATGCGACATCCCACCAACACTGCAACCATTGCCTACCCTTAAGTATCAGACCCACCACCTGTATCTACCTCACCACTTGTTAGCCAATGAAAATCATGCACATCAGCATCTCTTGGAAAATGGACCCACTGCCCATCAACCCTTTTAATCACTGCAAGATCGGATGGTTGTCGCATGATCGCAAGGGGAAAGAATATTCCTTGCGGTCATCTAACAACTGTAGGATTGAAAGGGATCTGACAATCAGGCCCACATCTCTACCCTACATCCAATAGAACCTTGTCACCTCAGCATCTAAAAGACACCACTTCACCACCTACCACTAGGCCCTAGCACAACGTGGCACCCTTGGCACACAATTGCATGGCCAAAAGATGGCCCATGAAAACATGCAACAAGCCCACAAGACTGCCACCTCAACCTCCTAGTCAAACAAGGGGACCACAATACCTCCATCACCAATGGGCCCAAGAACAGGTGTCAACCGGTTGCATGATCACATGTCAAAATTTTCTGACATGCGATCATGCGATAGCCAACCACAGGATGCCACATAACTGCCAGCGGGACCACCAGCCTGCCTAAAAGAAAACCAGCCCCATTGACACACATCATCACCACCTCATAGACAACGAGAGATGAGCACATTAGCACTGTCTAACACGTGGACCCACCTAGATCCACAGCATGCCCTCACAAGAAAATCCAATGGCTATTGCAAAAGCATGAAGGATAAACATCATGCATCTTTACCATGTGAACATGTGACAACCACCGATTCTATCTAAACTTTAACCACACCAGGAAACCAAGAAGAACCAGATCCCACCAACTAATCGCACCTGCACAGTTAAGACCGAGGTCGAAAACATCCAAGGTTTTCACAACAGCGAAGGATCGAAAACATCCAAGGTTTTCGACATTGACACAAAGGTAAACAAGGGATGCAAAAACATCGAGGGTTTTTTACGCCTGAAGACATGTGCGCAAAAGTGGGAAGGCACAAGGTCAAAAACAACTAGGGTATTCATGTAGACCAAATAGAAAACATCATGGGTTTTCGACATTTAGGCATATTCTGAGCTATTTCCTGTAGACAGTAAAAATTGAATAACTCCCTGGTTTTAGTGATTTAGGAGATGCGATCAGAGCTAGAGCATGGTGACACAATGAAGAACCTATGGCTAAGGGTATACACCATAAAACCAAATAGATTTTCTTTGCAAATTAAAATTGTGTATGCAGCTGGTAGCACAACAAAACAAAGCTTTGCAGGGAAGAGGCCATTTTCAAAGAATTTTTGCATTGACAGGAAAATGGCCTAACAGTGGCTCTGGTTGGGGATGCATGCCTCTTGTAGGCATGGCAAGAATTTAGATCTTTGGGAACAACAAACCACCCATAAGACAAAAACAAGGGACCTAAAAAAGAACACAGGGAACAGGGAGGAAAAACACACAATAGAAAGGAAAAGCACTATACAAGGATTTACAATATTTACAATAAAGCTCAAGGCCCCAAAACTTCTTATCAGGTCTTTCCTCTATCAAATAAGTAATTTTCATCCCCATTCAGTAGAGGACAACTGAAACTACCATTTTCATCCATCCTACCAAGAACATTGTGATCCACATTCAGTACATTATATAAAAAATGATCACCACACTCACCATTACTCAGTAGGATAGGGCCATCAAGCTTCCATAAATGTTGATCATTTTGTGACATCAAAATGTCACACTCTTCACTTCCACTTCCATGCTGAGAAAGGAAACACTACTTCTTAACACCATGGCTAGAAGCATCAACATTCTGACCATTAGTTTGCAGTGAATAATAAACAATTTCTATCTTTCTGCTCTGCAAACTAATATAGCACTCCTCAAGGTAGAAATTTGATTGCATAAAATTGGAAACATCCTGCTGATCAAAAATCACATCAGCATCTTCTAGAAAGGAACAAGCATTGTCAGTTAATGACTCATCAGTCATTTGCAAATCTGAGAAAACTCCTTCAGAATTGTTGCAATCTCCAGCATCAAAATATAAACAAGAACCACAGACATGAGGCTCCTAAAAAGCTGAATCCACATGGGTACACATACCATCATTCTCATCATCACTAACATTATCAAATTCCTTACAATAATGTGTACCATCTACTTGCATATGAAAAATAGGAGAAGGGACATCCACAAATGCTTCACACACCATGTCATCACTTGTATCATCTTCATCAAAACTTATATAAACAGGCATGGGACTTTGGAAACATACCCAGGGGTACATCTCTGAAATTCTGCATCCAAGAGCTCTGAAATTTGTTCACTACTTAGTAGGCACTAAGATTCACATTCTACCTCACTGGCCTCACTGCAAATGCTGCAAATATCTTCATCATCTGAGACAGGAGCTGAAAAATCTTGTGTTAAGTCATCACTGTAGGAACCTACATCTGGAGATTCATCTTCTATCTCACAAATTTCATTATCAACATCAGCAACATAAGATTCATCATCCACAAATGAAGCCATCCATTCTTTAACATCTTCTAATGCTTCATTTCTAACAGATGCAGACCAACTGATTGACTCAGGCACACCAAGCTCTAAAAGCATTTCAGCATATTGAGAATCCTGAAGCTCAATACCCACAAAAAGTTCATCACAAGCTATAAGAAATTTCTTATAGTATGAGTGGGGTGATTCACCTTTTCTTTCTCCTATTGGACACCTTAGAATCTTTATGCAAGTCTGCTGGATTTTTTGACTCATCAAATAAATCTCTTTTTCTCTATTAACATTACAAGAAACTAACAGAGAACCTTCAGACCTAGAAACATCAACCTGATCTGTCAAAGATGGAAACTCCATTTTAAAACACTGACAAAACAACACTGCCTATTCTCATGACAACACTTTATCCAAACAAATGCAACCAGTGACCTCATTAAACCTCAACATATTTATGATACTTTTTACAACAACCAAAGCTTCTATCCAGAAATATGATCAAACTTTCACCATTAATTTCCCTTTTCAATAGTGACTTGCTCACCTAATTAGGGACTACTCTTGCTTTGAAATAGGATTACTTGGAGATGTTGTGAATGCTACAAAATAATGATATGAAGTCTCCTCCAAATCACCTTTCAAACTTGGTAGAGCCACCACCTCTTTACAGAGGACAAATCTGAATCAGCTGAAAAATCTCTTCAACTCTACACCTTCTTCAAAACCAACAATCACAAAACAACCTCACGGGATAACTGCTTGTTAGGACTCCAAATATATCATGCTTTGCCACAAAACATTGACCAAACAGAGACTCAGAGTTGCCACTCAACACGTAGTGAGAAGATTTTACAAGTGTATTTTTTACTTCAGATTATATTCTTATGATCTTCAACCAAGACTCTACGATGATCCATCCAAGCAAGAAAGCTTGTTGTCTTTTACTTCTTCCCCAGCAGAGTCACCATTTTGTTGGTTGTTCTTTTTCCCCAAAGGTCAAATTGACATTAGGATTGACAAGGCTAGTGTCACATCCACTCAACACTCCAAATCTGACAGGAAAAAGGGCCAACTAACAAGGATCAAAGAGAGATCCTTCTACACTTTGAGTTCCACATCACTCAGGTGGGTATACCTCATCTGCACACTCATACAGCTTGTGTCACACTACAGGCCTGTAGGTAACTGACTATGGAATGATTCTCAAACTCTTATAGGTATCCTATACCTCAATGAAACCAATATCTCATGCAATAGCCCTACTTGCATGAAATGAGTATGAAAACCAGAGACCTACACTAACAGCATAAAATGGAAAGGGTGGGACTAAATGTAAATGATTTTAATGGGTTTGAAGGGATCCTTGAGATATCCTAAGTCCCTCATAGACCAGTGCCTTAACCAATGGGCCACAGAGTCAAATACCCTATTGCAAGAGACAACCATGAAACAAAAAGACAATATACTCAACCTGAATCAGATCATACATTACCAAACCACCAGTGTACCCAAATGTGCTATCACCCATTTAAAGGATTTTAATCCTCCCCTTAGAAGAGACCTATAAACAAATGATACATGACCAGCATCCACTGGAAGACAAGCTTGAGACACCCTTGATACCTCAGCTCATACACACTTAAAGACCAATCTTGAACTTAGTTATCTCTGCGAAGACAACTCTATTGCAGACACTCACTGGAAATGTGAATAGAAAGACTACAACACCCTTGATGCTATAATCAATAAGTTAAGGATTCAAATGGAGATAATCTGATAATAGTAGAAATATATTGAATCTTATACATGAGACAAATCTATTACAATATGCATTATATTCTCAGAAAACTAGAGAGGAAAGAGGGAACTCTATATGCAAAGAAAAAGGAAATATCTACAGGAAAAGAACCCTTCACTTGGAACCAATTATCCTCAAAAATTGCAGAAGAAGGAACCCTTACAAAGTCAAAATTTCAACTATTTATACCCCCTGGTCATCTTGGAAACCAAAAATAGGTTGCAACAAGCTACAGATGACTAGGGTAAAAGTTTCACCCACCTTTGCCAACCAGAAATACATCAAAATTTAAAACTACTGGAGGAAAAACCAAGCATATGTCTATCAAACCAAGGATGATCTTCGCACTTGAGAAGAATCTCTAAGAAGGACAGGAAGATCATAAATTTACCATGCAAATCAAACTGATCAGTTCACCTACAACCTACCTCAAGCACAAAAATAGTCCTTCACACAGCAGCAAAGTCTCTGTAATTAACTGTCAAGCATTTTGGACCACACCGCATCAGTACTCAAGGTTAATTATCCCAAATCCAGCCACCCAAGCATTCAATACCAGCTCCTTACAGTTGGAAAGTCCTTTTGATATTCAAATTTGCTGAGAAATGACTTTCTCAAGTTATGCCTCTTTTATCTTTAATCACGAAGTCACGCAACCATCTACTTCACCGCAACAGGAATCCTGGTTTACATTGTAGCAGGATCACAAGGCTCCTTACTAAGCCTTGCAATCATGCAACCGCAATCTATTAACCACAGTTAACAGTCAATCACAAACCCCTTGAAAGGTCCCCGGCCACACTACCTTCACAACTCTACAACTCCACAATGATGACATACCATAGTAGTCATCGCATGATAGCATAGCCAAGAGTTGGGCTATGTGATCATGTGACAACCTGCCAACACTACAACCGTTGCCTGCCCTTAAGTATCGGACCCACCACATGTATCCACCTCAGCACTTGCTGGCCAATGAAAATCATGCACATCAACATCTCCTGGCAAATGGACCCACCGCTCATCAACCCTTTTAAACACTGCAAGATCGAACGGTTGTCACATGATCGCAAGGGAAAAGAATATTCCTTGCGGTCATGTGGCAACCATAGGATTGAAAGGGATCTGACAATAGGGCCCACATCTCTACCCTGCATCTAATAGAACCTTTCCACCTCAACATCCGGAAGATGCCACTTCACCACCTACCACTGGGCCCCAGCATAATGTGGCACCCTTTTCACATGATTGCATGGCCGAAAGATGGCCCATGCGAACATGCGATAAGGCCACAAGACTGCAACCTCAACCTCCCAGTCAGATAGCAGGACCACAATACCTCCATCACCAACGGGCCTAGGAATAGGTGTCAACCGGTCGCATGATTGTATGTCAGAAATTTCTAACATGCGATCATGCAATAGCCAACCACAGGATACCACATAACCGCCAGCGGGACCACCAGCCTGCCTAAAAGAAAACCGGCCCCACTGACACACATCATCACCACCTCACAGCCAACAAGAGATGAGCACATTAGCACCATCTAACACACAGACCCACCTGGACCCATGGCATGCCCTCACAAGAAAATCTAATGGCTGTCGCAAAAGCGTGAAGGATAAACATCGTGCATCTTCACCATGTGAACATGCAGCAACCACCGATTCCATCTAAACTTTAACCACACTAGGCAGCTAAGAAGAACTAGTTCCCACCAACTAATCACACCTATGCAGTTAAGATCGAGGTCGAAAACATCCAAGGTTTTCACAACAGTGAAGGATCAAAAACATCTAGGGTTTTCGACATTGACACAAAGGTAAACAAGGGATGCGAAAACATCAAGGGTTTTCGACGCCTGAAGACAAGTGCGCAAAAGCAAGAAGGCACAAGGTAAAAAACAACCAGGGTATTCATGCAGACCAAATAGAAAACATCATGGGTTTTCGACATTTAGGCATATTCTGAGCTATTTCCTACAGACCATAAAAATTGAATAACTCCCTGGTTTTAGTGATTTAGGAGATGCGATTAGAGCTGGAGCATGGTGACACAATGAAGAACCTATGGCTAAGGATGCACACCATAAAACCAAATAGATTTTCTTCACAAATTAAAACTGTGTATGCACACTAGCAGGACAACAAAACAAAGCTTTGCACGAAAGAGGCCATTTTCGAAGAATTTTTGTATTGACGGGAAAATGGCCTAACACTATCTATGAGTGCACATTTTTTTTATTTGAAGATATTAGAGATCGTTTGACAAGGAGATAAACAGAAAAAATTATTATAAACATCTTTTTCTATCTTTTGTAAGCATTGGAACAAAGATGGGTGTACCTCATGGGACTAAAACTACATGCTATCATAGAATTTTTTTAGGAAATCCACCTTACCCGTGCAAAAGTTATCTTTATTCACTCCTTCATCATTCTCCCAATATTCTTGTGTAAGATATTTATCTCTATCAAAATCTCCTTGTGGTTCTTCTTCTTTGAGTTTTTTAGTATATTCTTCAAATATGCAAACAGATACGCAAAGAACATCTTTCTCTCATGAAGACTTATATTCAATAGTACCATTTTCAAAATAGAGATTTTCTTGGTATTCTTCATCCATGTAGATATATACCTAGAATTTTGATTGTTCATGAGATGATTCTTCAACAATTTCATCATCCTATATTTGATCTACCACTAGATTGTTCATACTGGTACAATATGGTCCAGCCTTTGTAATTTCAGCTTCTTCACGAATATTCAAATTTTGGATAAGAAAAATACATTTACCATATATATTTATTTCAATATCTTGTAAGATTTTTAATAGATAAGGGTGACTCTATTCAAGTTGAAACTGCAAACCACTATAGAATCATTTCAGCAAACAATTTTGCACTGGTTGAAGCATGCCATTCTTTTGACAATAAAAATCATCATCATCACTTTTGCTATCATCTTCATCAATCATAGGAGAAACACAAAATTTTCTTTGTTGAAGGTAAGCCATTGATCAATTAAACTACTTCTTTGTAATTAAACTACAGTATTAAAAGGATTTTTCATAATTAAACTAAATTAGTATTTAGTCTTTTTCTCTTTCTACTTCTTTGTAATTAAACTATAGTATTAAAAACCATTGATTTTTCTTTTAACTGATCATTCATTGGAGTAGTAAGATAATGAACCATGGAATTGTGAAATAAAAGTAGGGTCCACTTCCAAAGGAATCTTTCTCATGGCCCTATTTATTTAATGTATCAAGAGTTTCCTCATTGATGTCTTTGCTAGCAATAATTTTCATCTTTTCAAAATCAAGATATCATATTTGGGAGAGAAACCTTTCAGGACTTGATGATTTATGTTCTTTCATTATTTAATTATCCCTTTACACTTTATTATGAAAGAGACAAAGTTACTATCCAGTGTTCCTCGCTACTCATCGGGTTTTGCAGAGAACCGTTGCCATGTCCAAGAAAAACAATCCATGCACATTTGGGATTTGGGTAGGATGTGTAATATTATTGGAGATCTAAAAATTCCATCATCATGTTGAAACCTGAGAGCTTCATAAGAAAAATTCAAGGAAATTGTAACATTGAAATGGAATTAACGAGTTCTTTTAGAAATTGGTACTTGTTGAGTTTTTGAATCTTTTCTAAGCACTCCGTTGGATTTGGAGATAGTGGAAGTACCATCATCGGGTTCTAATGGAATACGTTTCACTTAAAAAGATCTTCTTAGACTTCTTAACATTTTCCTTAATCAATTCTTAGTCAATAATTCAACTTTCCTTTACTTGTTGGGATTTTTATTACGCAAGACTCATTTTGGAATCCAATAGAATTCCTAGCTCATTTGTGGGTCTTTCCAATGTTGGAAGTTGATCTCTGCAAGTTCCACCTTTTAGAATTTTTGGAATCCCTTTACAATGATTCTATTTCAGATCACCTTTGCATCCTCACCATCAGTTCTCTGGAATAGAACCTTTAGTGTTTCTTTGATGTTCAAACTTGCAACTTATATGTCAGATTTCGATGAGAATCAGGATAAAATAGATCAAGACTTACTTGACCAAACATGGGAAACCATTTTCCTGACATCTTAAATAAATATATAAGGATTCAACCTCAAGCTATGAGGATAAAAACTAACACCCTATGGGGGGCCACATTTCAAAAATCTCAACTGAACCCAAATCCCATATTTTTGACATGTTATCGGTTCTTGAAACCCCTGACACTTAGACTTAAATGTAAAAATGAACTTTTAACTATATTTTAAACATTTCAATGCTAATTATATAGAGAGGGACTAAAATAAAGAAATAATAGGCTCTAACAAGAGAACTCCTTTTGTTACAAACAATAGAGAACTCCAAAATCTTTTGTTAAGATCAATGCTAAATTCCATTGGGCAATATAATCAAGAAATGTGAGCACAATGATATTCTTTGTAAGTGGGCAACAGGGAATATGGGATAAAAAAAATAAGAAAGAAATTTTTTTCTACAACCTAGTACAAGCCAAAATTTTGTTTACAAAAGGAATAGGGAAAGAAGCCCCTTACCTTAGGAAAGCCTTAGATAAATTATGCAAAACCATTCACAAGCTAGGAGAACTAGGACCCCTCCAGGAGAAATGAACTATGACTAGAAAATTTGATTAAAAAGAATGGCCACATAGAAAACTCTACAATGCAAAGTTTTAGATTGATAGCATTCAACAATAACTTGTAAACATAATCCTAGCTGAAAAGCCACTTCTCATTGTAGATTTTTTAATCTTTCTATGTGATAATTTTTGCATTTTTATCAACATCTTCAACACCTCTAATTTGACTATGTTGATGATTGAGAAAAATTGATCCAAGAATTGGATAGCCCTCATATATCTTTTGATGAGGGAACCTATATGATAGTTCAAACATTATATCTTTCTCTTCATAGATAGCCAAGAAACTTTCCATAGAAGTACAAGCATAAAAAAAAATTGTACATATTTAACAAACTTCCACATCATTGGAAATTTTAACATAGCCACTTGAAATAGAACCACTATCAAAATCTGAAAGGACATTCTTCACCTCATCTTCTAAATCATAGTTTTTTTTTCTCACATGATACATTTTTTTAAGGCATGCCTTTCGAAGAGAGAGATTAAAATAGATGACATTTTTTCATTTCTCTTTCCAAGATATTTTCATTATAATTCCCATTGATAAATTCAGATTTTTAATATTTATCATCAAGACAATCCTTGATTTTAATTTTTGAAATGTCATTAGTTGAAAACTCATGAATACTTTTAGAGGAAAAAAGTATTATGTTGAAGAAAATGAAGGAACTTGTGATATTTTACCTTTACTCTTTTCTTGATCAACATAAATTTTTTGTTCACCATTAACATTATTCTATGGGAAAGAGAGAGAGCTATGGGAGAGGATTCGAGTGGGAGAGATTTTTTAAATTTCAAGGGATCCCCAACTAGGCATGGCGATCTGGTTGAGGGTACTAGTTTTTGCGTAGGTCTGGAAAATGTTACAGTGGACATGGTTTATCCTTTGGCAACTTCTCCAATACCTATTTTGGGTCTGGCATTGCAGTTATCAGATCCTGCTCTATGTAGTAAGGAGAGCCTTTCTCCTCACCAGGTTGTCACAGCTAGTTCCTCGAAGGAAGTGTTCTCATGACCTTTTCCTAGGTCGTCAATTCAAAGCCCTTTTTTTTCGAGTGAGAATGTCTTAGGGAATGGGCCTAGGCCTTCTTTGGCAGAGAAGAAGGAAAAAATAGATCTTTCCAAGGACCCACTAGTGAGGACCTACAAAGTGACAAGCACTAATAGTTCTGAGGTCAACCCTTACACTACCAAAAGATGGTCAAAAATTTTGGGAGCTAAACTGATGGGAAAGTCTTCTACTCATACAGTGTCTATTAGGGTGGGTCTCTGGGCTAGAGAAGTGGCTATTTTTTTCTTGACACTCTAGTGGATCTCTATGTTTCTGTTATGGATCTCACACTGGTTGGTATTTTTTGGGCCCTTGACCCAATATTGAAATGGTTAGATCTTCTGTTAAGAAAAGATGGATATTGAAGGGTCAAGTGGACATTGTCGCTTTACTGAAAGGCTTTTTGTCCTTTTCCTTCTCTAACAAGGAATATCTGGATTATGTCTTATGTGGGGGTCCTTGAATGTTTGGTAAAATGGCTATGACCTTTCATAAATGGACTCCAAAGTGGGACTATTCTAAAAATGTCTTCATGGCTACCCTAGTTTGGGTAAGATTTCATGGATTTCCTCTCGAATACTAGAATGAGGGAGTCCGTAAGGGTATGGCTTCCACCTTTAAGGGGGAGCTTCTTTTCATTGACTCTATCATGACATCCATGTCCCGTATGGTTTTTGCCAGGGTTTGTATCAAGATATGCCAGTTTGACAACCTTCCTTCGATTATTAACATTAATTCTAAACTAGGCATATCGAAGTAGTAAGTTATTTTTTAATCCCTACCCTTTGCCTATTTTATGTGTCACAAAATGGATCACTAGGCTAAGAAGTGTCCTAATAAAGTCAAAAAGGATACTAAGACAATGAATTTAAGCTCTAACCCTCATAAGGAGACCAAACAAGTTTGGAAGGAGATTAAGCCTCCTATTGTGGTTGAAGGTGATAGCATCAACAAGGTGGATTCGATCATGGTGGGAGGTCAAAGAGATATGGTAGATTGTAATGGTCAACTTGACTTGGAAGATGGGGAATTTGTTAAATCTATTACCAATGTCTAAGATTCTTTGGTAAGTGGCTCTCTCCTGGAGTCTGCTTCTACACTAGAGAAATCCCACATCCCATCTCATGATGGTAATGTTGGATCTTTGAGATATCAGATGAAGGAGCTCTTAGGGCCTATGGAGGTTATCATTCCTATCCAAGTTGATGACATTAACCCCAAGGGTTTTTTGATCAATTCAGAAGGTGTTCTATGTATTTCTCAGTCGTACAGTGATGTGATGGGGAGTATTCCTTGCCTAGAAATCCTGAAACATCTAATGAAGAGGAATTTAATTATGTTCCTGACACCATTCAGGGAGTGGAGATGATGACCCTATTTCTCATGATGGCCTTGACCTCCTGGATGACCGGAATGGAGCTCCCCAGACCACTCAAATGGGGAAGAAATAGAAAAATAGCAGAAAAAGCTTTCAACTCTTTGCTCTAAGGGTGTAGTTGTCCATAGTAAAGAAGATATGGGATCCAAGGTTCTAAGTTTGAAGGTGGATGTTGGATCTTAGAAAAAAACCCATGGAGGAAGTTCAAACAAAGAGATTAGAGAAAGAGAAAGAAAGAACAATATAGTGGATGGCAAGCAGTTGACCATCCAAGAAGTTTGTACCCCAATTAAGAAATGAAACTCATTTCATGGAATATCAAGGGGTTAAATGCCTCCCATAAGCAGGATACACTTAGGAACTTGGTTAGAGATCACAAACCTGATATCATTCTCATTCAAGAGACCAATATGGTGAAAGAAAAAGTGGAAAAAATTATAATCTTTAAAAATGGTGGTGTTGTTGGCTCCAACTCTAATGAAGCCTTGAGTGCTATTGTTGTCTTTTGGAACCATAATAATATCAGAGGTTAAGTTTGATGTGATAATTTGAACAATTTGAGCATTAAATTCATCTACCTCAAGTCTGATTTTGAATGGGTCACTACTAATATTTATTCTCCTAATAACAAAGTTGGTAGGGCTAAGTATTGGAAGTTGGTTGAGAATCAAAGGCTTTCTTTTCATGATTCTCCCTGGTTGGTTTTGGGAGATTTCAATTGTCCTTTAAAAGATAATGAGAAGTTTGGAGGGGTTGATAGTCTGAGTCAACTAGATGGAAGATTTGAGCTTGTGGATCTCTTTGATATTGTTATCCAGGGTGCTAATTACACTTGGTCTCATAGAAGAGTTGGTATGGATCTCATTCAGGTCTGACTTGATCATATTTTGATCTCTAGAAGTTGGTTCAATAGTTTTTGTTGTTTGCTTTCCCCTCTCACGAAGGTTGGGTCTAATCACTTCCCCATCTCCTTTGTTGCTAACTCGATTAAGGCTACTGGTAGTCTCCCCTTTAGATTTGAGAAAATAGGGATTGATCAACTTGAGATTGAACAAAGGATTAGTGACTGGTGAAATGTTAACCCAAAAAAACTAAAAACAATAAAAATAGAAGTAAAAACCTGAAAAAACTACAAACAATAAAAATTAGAGAGTTGTTTAAGAACATAAATAAACCTATAAAATTATAAAGTGTGTTTATTAGAAACCTATCTAAATTAACTAATTATGTAATATTAAGTTTTGAAGTTAGACTTAAAAAAAATCATCACAATTACTAAAGTACCTTTTTAATTTAATATATAGTAAAAAAAGAAAGTACCTTTTAAAGTGCTTAGAATAAAGAAAGAAATCTTCTTAGAAATTAAAGATAAGGTGACTTTTGCAAAAGAAGTCTAGATTTTAGAAAGAAATATACTAAAGAAAGGAGCTTTTAGTTTTAAGGATTAAAATAGAAACATGTCGTTAATCATAATTATGGAAACTATCTATAAACAAAAATTATCTTTAATTTATATTTTTTAATTGATAAATTTTGAAATATAGTTTTCTATTTAGAAAAATGCATTCTTAAGTGATAGATTTCAAAAATAAAATTAGACAAAATCAATTAATGTAATAATACCTCAATATTTATTACATGTATCTTCTACTACAACCATAAATTTATAAAATGTACAAATCCATTAGAGTGTCATGAAAGTCCAATCATTGAATGAAATTAAGATCAAATAATGTATCAATAACAATAAAATATGTATTGATATCATCTGATTATAGTGATCTACAATTTTTTTTTAGATGTCTGATCTCTTTGTCAAGCCAATAGTGATGAAGCACAAATAAAGCATACATATACTCATTAATTAGGTCTTAAGGAAGTATATACAATAAAATAATTAAATCTAAAATCTTAATGTAGGAGGACTAAACTTTATATGATATAAGATATGTTGGATTAGCAAAACAAAAATAGAAAGTTATTTCAAATAATTTAAAGTAAATATATATTTCATATAATTACATTAAGAAATGTCCTAGTGAATGAGATAGGAAAAATCATTTGATATAAATCAAATGTGTAAATATCATCTAAATAAAATGATGGTATAATCAATAGGTTTAGTGTTAGGACCCAATGAGGATTTGGGTTCAATTATAGTTAGAAGAGAAATAATTTATTTATGTTAAAATCAAAATGTGTGTGGGTGTGTGTGTGTGTGTGTGGGTGTGTGTGTGTGTGTGTGTGTGTGTGTGTGTGTGTGAGAGAGAGAGAGAGTTCTAAAAGTAACCATAATTCTAGCAATAACTTTAAAATCTATACATAGCCATTATCATAATATAAAATCTAACCCTAACCTTAAAACTAAACCTAACACTAACCTCAATTTTAAACTCTAATCATAAATCGTATCCTAACCATCACTCTAATCTTATTGTTAAGCATACCGTAATATGAACCCAAAGAAAAATTATAATTTAAACACTAACCCTAATCCTAATCCTAACCATAATTCTAACCCTAACCTTAATATTGATTCTAATAATAATTATAACCATCATTCCAAGCGTACCCTAAACTGTAATCTTAACAATAACCCTAACAATGAGGTAAACCCTAATTCTTATAATAATACAAAACTAATCCTAAACGTTAATTGCAAGCATAATGCTAACTCTTCATTTAAGCATAATTATAAACCTCACTGTAGCTATAGTTGAAATCCTAATTGAAACCCAACCATAACCATGATCTAAACCCTAACCCTAACTATAATCCTAACCTAACCCTAACTGTAGTCCTAACTATGATGCAAATGATAATCGTAACCATGACCCTAACCCTGAACATAATGCTTATTTTAACTATATCCATAGCTAAAATCGTAACCCTAGTCATGAAGTAAACTATAATCCTAACCATAACCAAATCCTAACCCTAACTATTATACTAACCATGAACCAAATTCTAAGGATAACCATTATGTCAACCCTAACCCTAACCAAAATCTAAACCACAACCATAATGCTAACTATATTCCTAATCTTGAAATTAAACCTATCATAATTGTGGTTTAGATAAAGTACTAAATGTGTGGTAGATATATATGAATACTATTTGGGAAATGTTTATAAATATTTTTATATTTTATGCAATAATAAACTGAATCTCAATCAATTCATAAATTATTTTTCTAATAATGTTGATAAAAATTAAACATATACATAAGGTTTGGTGTATATCTTCCTCATTATGAAAAATTCCATTATCTTAAAGGTAATCCTAACTCTCCACCAATAATATTAACTATGATGTAAAACCTAATCAAAACAATAATCCTATCCCTAACCATGACCTTAATCAAACCCTAAAAATAATCTTAATCATACCCTAACCTTAACTTTAACCCTAACCCTAACTATTAACATAATTCTACTCCTAACTCTAAAGGGTACACCCTAACCCTAACTCTAATTAGACCCTTGATCCTAATTGTTATAGAAAATGGATGGTTATGTTATTTTGAATTTTATTTAGTAATTAGTGAAGTTAAACTCTGTTATCACAGACTGTTTTTGTTTTATTACCCCGAAGGGGTTCCTTGTATGAAAGGCATTCGCCTGGGTTACCCGATCAATGAGTGTCTCTTACTCCGTATGCATGCAAGACGATTGAATGCATCACGTTGGTTGGTTTATTTCGTTTTTTGTCATTGGCTAAAAAAATGGAGGTCAGGTGGCATCAACAAAGGTCCGTTTATCGTCTGTGATTGGTTATGTCCTTAAGTTAACCCTAGTGAAGTTAACCCCTGACCTTAAATGAGTGCGAAAACCGAATCTCTCCTGTACTGGAAAGGCTACGGTGTCAGAGGCCTACTCGCAGTGTCCAGCAAACAAATCAACAACTGTCAAAATTGTCTCAAAACATTAATTATTATGCAGTCAGGAAATTGGCGATGAAATATTTTGGATTTTTAAATTTTAAAGTTGCAGATGCAGAGCATACCTTCCATGGACAAATAAACACTTTCTCGCAATAAATTTCCAAGCGAGTAAAAGGTTCTTTTGTCATTGTTTGTCTGTTCGCCGTTCTGTACAACATCCAAGTCTGGAAATTCATCTTGCCAAGAAGCGATCCAACGATGAGAATGAGCGTGATTGCATCGAAAAAAAAAATGATAACTATCTCCAAGCCCACACCCAAAACCATTGACAACCCTAAATGCTACTGCGCGCCTTGGTCCCCAGAGTATTCCAACCTCTGTTCGGCAGGGCATTACTAAAATTAGTAAATAAATGAACAAAAATAAAAGCCAAACCTTTCCTCAGGAGCCTCGATTAGCAGTCAAGCTGCCCCTATAGGTCGTGAAACTAATCCACCAGCAGAGAAAACTATTTTGTAGTTGAAGGTCTGTTTAGTAATTCCACAGTTGATGTGATGAACCCGGATATCCCTGCATCCCATTTGGATAGATACACAGTCGTCGCCTGCAGAGCAAAAATAATAAAATGCTATCTTCATTTGATAAAAGTAGTAAGAAATAGGTATAATTATATGGGCCATAATTTACTTAAAAGAAGATTGAAATATGTGGAATTGTGATTACCGCAGCCAATAGTGGAATGATGAATTTCCACGTCCTGAGAATTTTTGGAGATGTATACCATCTATGTTAGGATTGTTTGTGGGCGATGAGAGAGTGACATTTGAGACACTAAGGGCAGGTTCTTATGCAGCTGCTAAGCTTATTTTGCTAGTAGCCGCTGCTTCTCATGATTACTGGTTTTTGCTACTTATTTCTTAGCAGACATTCTAAAATAAAATGTTTAAATGAAATTTTAATAAAAAAATTTGTAGATAGATGTTTTGAAAAAAAATAGGAGACAATAAAAGAGAGGGAAAATATCTTGTGGAGCCATATGTCATTTTTTTCAATAAACAGCCACTGCTTATTACAGCCCTCCTTTTTTTCAAAGCTTATTTTAAAATGTTAAGCAGTGGATGCTCCACAAAAGTAGGGATAGATTCCAAATTATCCTTTCCCCGTAATTAAAAAATGGCATGGGAACACTCCAGCTGCTTATATTTAAGCACCAATTGTTCTTAAGCAACCGCATGGAAACATGAGGTAATAGAGGAACAAATGTCGAACTTAAGATGGCATTGTGGACTGTTTTTGAATCATTATGTCCTGAACAATCACATTATAACTTCCATACAATCTCAAAGCCTACAATTTTTTCAAGAAAAAAAGAACAAAAGGGTATGAATGAAAACAGATCGTCCATATTTATGGAGAGAATAATTTCCTCTGTTAATAAGCTTTCAAAAATCCAAAAGAACGAATCAAAGTAATGGCTGCTGGATGATTTCTGAGAGCTCACATCGTAGGGTGTTGAATATTCCATAATATACTGGTTGCTGAACAATAAACTTTCCCTGGAAGGTTTTCCTTGGATTTGCGCAGTTTGTGTGTTCCACTTCAAAAGTTATTGTTCTTCAAATTGATGCCTTCCTTAATGTTGTAATCGATGCAAATAATCTGCTTTGAAGGTTTGATGGACCACAACAATGAAGGGAATAGATATTGATCCCTCCACAGAAAAAATATCTGAGTCATGCAGGTCCTATAAGGAAGATGGAATACCATTATTAGGAGACATGGAAATGAGGGAGAGAATGGACTAATATAGATGCATCTCTCTCTAAGGACGACCATGTATGCATATCAGAGGCGTGTGGAGCCTGGGCAGCATACCAAGTTGGTACTATGCATTGGGCGCCTCTAGAGGTGTATCTAGACTTTCGAGGCAGTTGTCACTCACTACAGAAAGTTTATTTTAAGGAATGAGAATATCAAATTGCGCACTCCAGTTTCTCAGCGAGAAGAAATCTTAGTTCAAACTAGAAGGAGAAAGTGACTAGCAACAATTCCAACAGAACTATTCGAGCACAAATTCTTGTTAAATTTCATAGACAAATAAATTGTTTACGATAATTGGCATGCGAAAAATGAATCTTAGGCGAAGAATAGAAAAAGCTTAGTTACCCTTGTACATGCAACCACGAAGACGGCCTATTATTTCGAGAATGAATGAAACCCAATGATTTTTGCAGAGAAAACATTGCTGATAAATGTTTCAAGCAAGGCGATTTTCGATATCATTGAATTTTTACCCGTTTTAAAAATTTATCCCAACTGACAGCATTTCCTCCTCTCTACACTGCTTCCTTCTTTCACCGTCACCATGGGTTGCCTACTCATTGGTTCATGTGAGTATTAATGCTACATCAGTGCATATTTTGGTAGTATAAGGTCCAGCTAACATACTTTTTGAGAAGAAATATAAAATGTGTTATAATTGTTTTACATTTATGTTTATATTATTAGGAATATATGTTATAATATTAATAAAATAAAAAAATATCATTCATTTAATTGTTGATCAATATTAGATTGTAATAAAAGAAGATTTGTTGAGTATATGTTTTTACAATTGTAATGGAAATATGACATTCTAAATTGTGAAAAAAAATCTTCTATAAAGTTCTTATAAAACAACCTCATGACTTATCAACAATTCTTTTTAAAATTCTTCTTAGTGAAATAAAATGATGTGACATCCTTTATTGAGAAGAATTTTTTTTTCATTAAATATCAATTTGAACCATATTGTTGTAATAAAAATTCTTAATTGAAATTCTTCAATTTGCAAAATTAGATGAAGGAGAAACTATTCAATCATCCATCAAAGAAAACAAATACAAAATAGTAATTAAGATATATAATATTTGATATACATAAGTTCTATTAATCTTATATACTATATTGTATACAATATAAATTATTAATTTATATTATGTATATCAAATATTATCAATCAAATTTATATCGTATATAATATTTATATTTAATAATTTGTAATATATTTTCTGTTAAAAGAAAATAATATTATATAGATAGATATGTTAAGAATGCAAATGAAAAAGACAACTACGAAAGAGAAAATGTGTATCCAAGATAATCTATACTATATTTCTAATAATTTTGTAAAAAATAAATATTTATAATAATTTATTAAGATTATATTTATCTTATATTTTTTTTTACATTAGTAATATGCTATATATTTCAAAAAAATTTAAAATTATATTTATATTTTATATGTAATTGTATATTTTATTTGTAGTTGATTTTTAAATAATAATTGAAATTTTATTATAATAAATTTATTTAATAATTATTTATCTTATTAAAATTAATATCCAAATTATTAATTCAGAATACTTATTACACACCAAAGTGCAATTACTAATTTTATTTAAAATGTGATAGAGAGCAATATAGTGTTGTTCCAAAATTCATTTCATTCTATTACGATCAAAGTTTATTAGATTTAGTGATTCATCTATTCATGAATCATCATAGACGCATCGGATAATTTAAGGCATATATTTCATCATTTCTGAAAATATTATCACTGCCTCACGTTGTCGGAAATCAGTAACAGATTTCAAAAAAAAAATCTAGAAAGTCTTACCATTTTCGCTGCGAAAAAATGAGGATTTTTCAAGATATTTTCATAGCGTACGTGAATGTTATTTCCGACAACGTCAAGCATCGCCCCAGCGGAATAGCCTATTGGCAAAATTATTATTACAAATATTTAATTTTTTAAAATATACTAAATTTGTACAACGTACTCTACAAATATTATTATAATAATATTTCAAAATAGTTAACATCGTAAAAAGGCCGTGAAATTTCAAGTCCACCTATTCCATGATTAACATTTTCTGCTATCGCAGCTCATTATATTATGTATTTATCCTCAAATATCAATAGAAACAAACGATTCACTTTTAAAATATTATTATTTAAAAATATACTTATGTCGTTTACGAAAGATTCGCCTTGCTTGAAACAAGCTGGATGCGAAAATATCTACGGATGGAAAGTATTAAGAAACAATTTAACTCTATAACAACGAAAACAATCATTGAAAAAAAAGTATATTTCAGAGTTAAAGTTATATAGTTTGAAACGACGGCGTGAAAAAAATTAGTTGGAGACCTTGGAAATGCAGAACAACAACTCATCCAATCTTTATCTTGACGATAAAACAACAAAAGCCGACATAATGAAACCTATTCTTCTTCTATAAATATAATCCACAATTCCTTCTGGAGCACATGTAAGCATTTGATCTGTCAAATACATTGTTATGCAGAAAATTAATGTTTTGAGATTAATGCAGGGAGTATTGCTTGTATGGCTCTTGATTTTGAAACCTTGTGTGGGTGATAGTGAGTTTGCTATGTGGAAAGGGCCTGGCTGTGGCGGCTTTCTCGAAACTTTCATTGGTTGTTCGTCTGATTGTCGTTCCATTTCCAAAAACGGAGGATTTGAATTTATATACGAATCAGGACAGGCTGTATATCTCTATAATTCTTATGATTGCACCGGTCCCGTAAATACTAAACTTATTATCAATACAAAGGAGTGCACTGGTTTTGGGTGGAAGAGCTACAAGATTCTGTGCTGATAATATTGACTTCACAACTATTGATATCGAACGATGACTATTACATAAACAGACTTTTCGGTGCGCCTCTCGTTGGATTCAGTATAGAAGAAGTTACAGTCAGGAATTTTATCTGTCGTTGTTAAACTGGGTAAGATTTGTATTTGGTCATTTGGTCATCAGGATTGAGTTGTATTTGGTCATTTGACTGATGAATAATTTTTATGTTGAGCGTGTGCAATTCGTAATCGATCCTTTTTCTCGTATGTATGCCACCTTTATAATTGAATGCTTTGTGTAAAGGTATATTTAGAGTTTAATGGGTTAAAATATAAGTTTTTATTTTTTCAGATTTTAAATTTAAATTTTTACACAGAATTTGGAAAGAATAAGGTAAGACAATTTTCTTTTAAATAAAATTTAGTATTTGAAGAATAAATTTAATTGGTCTTTGTATTCATTTTAATAATATAGATCTTTTTGTTTTCTATTAAATTTTTACAAAATTATTATCAAACTTTATGAGTACATGTTTAGTAGATTCTTGAAGAAATAAAACTGTAACTTAACTAAATTTAATAACAATAAAACTTTAAAATTAAAATCTTAATTAAAGAGACAATTGTCTATTATTTCTAATATTGGAATCACGGTATTATTTTGTGAAATTATCTTTTTTTTATAAATATTTACTCATTTGCATCATTTACCACTCTTCAAAGCTAGAGTATTTCAGTCATATATTACAGATGAACATAAGCATCGAGATACACTCGTGGATAATGCTTGTGTAATTAGTCAAATGTACAACAATATACTAAAAGGCATGCTTCCACTCAAATGATTTCTTGATAGAACAATTACCGGAATAAGAAACCTATTAACTTCTAATAAAGAAATAATCGAACAATATAACCAAAAAGATGCACAAAAGATCATAATATTTTTTCTTAAGAAGAGGGTGCATTGTGGAAGAGAAGAAATTGGTATGTTTAGGTATTGTGAGAACTTCAAAATTGCTATGACATTAAAAATTGAAGATATCAAGGTCTTGTCGGTGAACAATTGAGTAACCAACTCTTTTTAACTTCTATTATTTATATATGTACATCGATCAATAAAAAAAAATTGATGATTCACTTTATTGCTAACATATGGTATTAGATCTTAGTATTCTCTGATTGTTAAACTTGAGATGAGAGGGGTCTTTGTTGTGCACAATGAAAGAATAAGCAATAAAGGATTGAGAGAAGTGCTTTAGATATAGGTGATTTTTCATGTGTAGCATATAGAAAACCATAGCCTTTACATTTGATATAGAAATCAAAGCTAGAGAAGTGGCATATGGTAAAGAGAGTAGTGATACCTTTATTTTAGTAATATTCATACCTCACAAATTTACACTATAAAAAAATGCTTTTATTTTGGCAAGATATCATTTGTACTTATTTCTATAATTTAATAAGGCACAACAACAATGTGGTCCATTATTTCAAAACTATAATTTTGTTATCAAAGATAAAAAGTTGAAGACATTTGAATTATAAAGCAATTACATAGTGCTAATTGTATTTTCTTGAAAGTTTATATAGCCCTCTTAAAAAATATATATTTTTCATATCATGTGGTCATCATCTTTCATGAGAATACCCCCTTCTATCCTCTTGCCATGGTCCCAATTTCCATACCAACTTTCTACCTCACATTAATTTATTTTTATTAAATAGTCAATTATGAATAACGTATGGTCATTCATGGTTGTGGGGGACTAGTTCATGATAACAACGGTAGGCTTGTCTTAGTGGTGGTCCTCCCTTTTGGTAGCCAAATAAACCATTTTGAGAAGGCTTTTTCAACCTATGCTAGTATAAAAATGGTGAGGGAGAGAAGTTTGAAAAAGGTGTCAATTAAAGGTGATTCTATCAACGTCATCAATTGCTTGGAGGGTATTACTCGCCCTATTTGGATGATAAATTCAATCATTAAATATATTGCCTAGATAAGGTTAGGGACATACATGATCCCATTATGTTTCTTGTGTACCATGAGGGTAATTGTGTATCTGAAAGGATAGTGAATGTTATCATTAATTTTTAACTCAAAATTGTATGGCATATTAATCATAGGATCCCAATAGATCTCCAAATGCTTCTTTGTAATGATAATGGTGGTTGCTAAATGTAGTATGAATTTGGGAATGATGATAGTTTATGTGTGAGTGGATGCCCTTAGGAAGAACTCTTTAATGGTGAAGTGGCCAAAACTTTTGGTTATTTTCATTTTGATTTCTTTTTTTCCAAGCCCATAAATCCCTAGCACCCTAATTGAGGAATAAATTGTTTGTTACAGAATGGGGGTGGAAAAAATCTGTTAGAACCCACGCTTTATGGAAAATGGAAAAATATTGAATTGGTGTGGAGTGATCTATAAGTGGATGGCTTAATGGGATACATAGAGAAGCTCCATGGGATCAATTCTATGGTCATCAAGGCTTTTTCTTGTGGCTAAAAAGATGGGGTTTTGTGTCTCTATGATTTAGAAATGAATGTTAATGAAGAGGTTGTCACCAAGGTCTCTAATAATTTGATAGAGGGTGGAAAATTCTATAGAGATAAAAATGTGAAAACACTAATACGTTTGGGGTAAATTTATAATGACCATTTTCGATGACTATGGTATTTATTTTTCTCCATCAAATTTTACAAAGGAAAATTTGTTTTTTTTTAAACATTGCCCGCATTCATCAAAATGCTGATGATAGATGAGGATGTCGACATTCTAACTCATACGGGAATTACTTATAAAAATTAAAAAAACATTATGTTTTCTTATTTTCCTGCAAGGCCTTGTAAGATCAAGACCGAGTCCTCACCACCACACAACTCCACTCAAACATGAGAAAATATAGAAGCTTTTGCAACCTCAGAGTGATCACCACCAACACCCAGATCCAATTGCACTCTCACCTACAATATCACTTCTTGCGTGGAGCTCTTACACATCGTCAAACCCTACCCTATATGCTACCTCCATAACATCTTGTTTCTCTAGTTTTTTCTCCCCTGCCTTGACCTTTCCTTTCCCCTTTTTGTTGCCTAACCATTGTGGAAACCCTATTCAATAAATGTTTCTATAAGTCTTTAGGCTAGGGCATTTTGGGAAAGTTAGGGAAGAGGGCCATAAATCATTTTTCTATAAGGATATGTTAATAAATTATTTTCTTATGTGCAAGATAATCATAAGGTATGAGGAATCCACTTTCTATTGTGATATTTTAAATGTAGAATTGACTAGTAAATTTTCATTATGTTTCATGGCTTGTGTTGTGATATTTTTTAATGTGGAATTAACTATTAAAATATACTTATGTTTCATGGGAGCATTTCACTGCTAGTTTCTTAGGTCCCTCCATGGGATCATCACCTTAGATTCGTGATGGTGACCTAATAGGGGTCTTGAATCCCATGATGGGGATCACTAATTGAAAATAATCACTCTCAGCTACTCAAGAAAAACCAATATTGTTCATTGCATGGTCTCTCTACACCCAAGAACATCCAATCCACCATCAGACTGATCCTAACCACTACCTATTGGTTTTTGTACACTGATTTGTAGTGAATTGTAATTGAGCACATAAGGGATGTTTAGTTAGGGGTTGGTGGTAAAATTATCCAATGAACTCCTCCTTCCCTTTCTCTTGGAATATTAAAGAACTCTTTCCCTACTTGCATTTCACCAAGGGCCATGTGAATCCCATAGTGTATTTACAGGTAAGGGGCACATCTTTGGAAGATCCTAAGGAAAAGAGGGTTGCTAGATCAGTTCAACAAAAATAATGAATATGTTCCTTTATATTCCACCAAAAGAATTCAAACCAAGTATTATAAGAACAAGACCATCTAGTTTCCAACCACGAATAAAACAATCATTTATCAATCACAATTTGATCGTACAGTATGGAAATCAGGGACAATTTTGAGAAAATAGTATTTTTTTTCTTCAACTTGCCACCAAAATTTTCATACATGAACATCTCTTGTTAACTTTGATATTCATGGAAATATATATGTCTATTCCAACATCTATAAGGGTAAAAGCAAAATTGAGTGTCACCTTTTGGGCTAACACAAATCACTCAGCCCAGTTAGACTCGACCTAGTCTGACACGAATGAGGACACATAGGTACCACACAACACCGAATGGCATCTACATAGCCTATTATATTGGGCCAAGTCATACTTGGGCGAGTAGGACTCGCTCGAGTCTATATGGTATTTTAAATATAAAAAAACATCTCATGCCCCTCATTTGCACATTATTTTGATTCTTATGAGGGGCTGAACCCTAAGGGTACTCGGCCCAGTAGGACTCAGTCAAGTTAGACTCAACCTAGTCTACCTAGCTGGCATGCCATGTTGGTAGCCAAACATCCAAAAATACAAAAAAAAAAAAGAATTTTGCACTTTTGTTATTTCTTTCTCTTATCAAAATAGAAAATGTTAAAAAAACTAAAAGTACCCATTTCTATATCTTGAAAGTACAATTCTAGAAATATAAATTTAATATTGTTTTGCCTACAAAATGTTAAACAAATTTTCTAAAAACTACATGTAGGTATATTAAACTTTAAGAAGATGTTGATTCAGAAAATATAGAAAAATACTAAATCAATTCAAAAAAATTTAAAATCATATACGACACTAGAGGAGAGAGTCATCTTCACAAATATTTAATTTATTTAGTTTTTGGTATAGTTTTGATAGGGAAAGAGTGATGGGAGGAAAAAATTATTGATTTCATGTAAGTTCAACTTTGAATACTTATAACGGGTAAACTATAGATCGAAAAAACTTATTTCTTTTTTCTTGCACTATATATACATGTCATCTAAAACATATTCTGAAATTGGGGGGAAAAACAATGTTTTACTTATAATGATTTGACAGGAAGTAAACTCCCTGATCTATAGTATTTTTCAGGATATGAAAAATAGACCTACAAAATTAAAAAAACCTATTAATTTTTTTTTAAAATTAATTTTTAAAAATTATAGCCATAAAATTCATCCTATTGTATACATTTAATCAGTTTACATCATCTTCAAATTCTCAACAGAAATGTGACTTTTATGCCCTTCAAGTTTTTCAGTTTTGGTGTTGTTAGCCTCTTCCTTTGTAAAAGGGTGAACTTATTGTTCTTTTACTCATAGCTAATTTTCAAACCTTTGGACCATTTGGGAGGGTGTAGCCAAATTGTATTTAAAAGTTGCAAAAGTTGCTAAGTAACTTTCACAACTTTGGTAACATTTTTTTGTGAATTTATTGTCCTTCACTACCTAAGGCCTCTTAAGACCTTAAATGAGTGTATTTCCACTCAAGACAGTATAAGACACCTAAAACAAGAAAAAAATCTCAAGAAGAAGATGGTAAGAAATTAATTACTTATGTCTAAGATAATAATAAGGTATGAGGTATCCATTCGTATTGTGATATTGTAAATGTAGAATTAACTATCAAAATTTCCTTACGTTTCATGGCTTGTATTGTGATATTTTTAAAAGTGGAATTAACTAGTAAATTATACTTGTGTTTAATGGGACCATTTCATTGGTACTGTCTTAGGTCCCTCCATGCAATAATCACCTTAGATAGCTAATGGTCACCTCATAGGAGTCTTGAATCCCACGATGGGGATTGATAAAAGAGAAAGACCCAGGAAGTTCATGGACAGAGACCTGGTATTGTTATGGGATAAGAGAAGAGAACCCAAAGGTATGCACAACAAGTTTGATTTATTATGCAAGGGGCCCTTAAAAATTCATACAACTTTTGGAAAAGATTCATTCCTATTGCATACACAGATGAAATGGTCTTACCATTGTCTTCTAATGGGAACAAATTTAAGTTATATCAAATATAAAGAATGAAATCTCTATAGTTGTACTATAGTAGTTCGAGTTGTTTTTCCATTCCTAGTTTCTCTTAAGTTGTTTTCGGCTAGTTCTATTTTGGTGTGATTCCCTTTTTTTATGCTTTGTTTGATCTTTGTTATAAAACTAGAGATATTGAATTTTTTTCTCCATCCCTTGTGGTCCTCATCCCTAGTTAGATCCTTCTTGTACCCATTTTTGGATAGGATATTTTTAAACTATCCATCAATTCAAATAGCTTCACATTTAGGAAATAAAGGGTCTTAAATTTGGATTAATGAGTGTTCAATATTCAATACATTATGATTTAGAACAAACTCATGATAGCCTATGTTACAGCCCATTTCTACACATTCAAATATTTGAAGTGACTACTCAGTATTACCATGAAGAAAGACCTTGCAAGAAGAAACATCTTGATGCCCATATTTGGAAGTCATGGATGTCCTAGCCCACTCATAGAAATAGCATATTTAAGAAATAATAGCTCAACATGTTTTTGCACATACTCAAGGTTCCAACTTAGTTATATTTCTTTAATCATCTCTATAAATGAAGGCAAACATTCAAAGCAATATATCATTTATGAGAAATCAGGCTCACTAGTGACCACATGGTACTTAAAAGTGTGTATTTTTAATAATAGAAAAAGGTTTCCTAGAACAAAGTGTCTTGTGTGATGACAAGTGGAAAATGTGTTCTCTCATAATTATTTTGGATTATAGAGAGGGGGGGAATTAGTAATCCATAATTCCAAAGACCTCAACATATTTTCTCTGATTAACTCGGTGACAGCTTAGTTAAACACACTTTAAACTATTTACCAACAATAATAAATAAACTTTAAAAATTAGTAAATCAAACACATAAATTATTCATCACATGTAACACAAGTATTTAACATGGAAATCCATCTTTGGGAAATCCATTGTGGGAATCATCACCCACTAAGAAAATACTCTTCTAAAGTACGCCCAGTTAAGAGCCAATCTAGTTAAAGATTACAAAACATATTGTTAGGTGTGACTCGATCAAGGAATTTACCTCAGATCTATTAGGATCTTCACCCTGTTAGGAGTGGCCTAGTTAAAGGGATTCAAACACTCTTTAGAATGTTACCTTTTTCAAGGATTTTACAATAAGATTGTTAAGTCAAATCTATTATATAGAAAAAAAATTTCCTTGTAATCTCCTCTATTACATTTTCCTTTTATCAATCTTAACCGTCCAATTCATTATACCTTAAATTTGGATCTCAGTAACATGTTTTCTTTTAACCTAGGAACTTGAACTTTCTTAAAATGTGTTCCTTCTATTTTAACCATTTAGATCTAAGTCGTAGATCTTCACCTTGAATTTTCTTGTCTGTAGATCTCTCTAACTAACTTTCGTTGTAATCATGATTATTGAGCTCATCATATCTAATCATTAAATGTTGTTCCAATCATTTTATTTACTTACTCTTCGTTGCTTGGTGGCTCATCCTGCATTTC
This sequence comes from Chamaecyparis obtusa, assembly GCA_027943335.1. Taxonomy (NCBI): domain Eukaryota; kingdom Viridiplantae; phylum Streptophyta; class Pinopsida; order Cupressales; family Cupressaceae; genus Chamaecyparis; species Chamaecyparis obtusa. The sequence continues at coordinate 30,232 of BSBK01001803.1, read as the reverse complement.
AGTTAACTTCACTCGGTGCCTATGACTTTCTTGCTTGGTGCCTTGAGTTCCTTTTCCTTTACCAAAACATACTTCCTTTTACCTTTCACCTTTACCGAATGATATTTCTTTCTTGGTAGCCAAAACTCTTTTGCTTATGGACTTGACAAATATATATTTCCATACTTTACTGAATTGATATAATTATATGTTAGGTACAAAAGAATTATATCATCATAACCTTACCATTTTCTAATATGTATCAGTTGCTCAATTAAGTTAATCAACTCCATAACTTCTCACTTCTTCATCTTCTTAACTCATTCACATTATCTCATATATGGAATGATGTGGTAGCATAATATAAACTAGAAATCAATTGCTTGACATCAATGACAAGACAATAACTAATCTAACCATTCTACTATCTTGTAATCCTCTGATCTTGGTAGGCCTTCATGATTATCACACCATAAGTTAAACAATCTACAATCATTACTATCAATTATAGTAACAATTTCCCTCTTTAGCATTGATGGTAACACACTATCAATCTTTAGTGTCGAATTGATGATGGTAACACTTCACTATCTCTTATACTCCCTTTGAGTTGTAACTCCTCTGTTCATATTCTCCCTCTTTCACTATAGAGTCTTTTCTATTAGTAGATATTCTTTATTGTTCCTCTTTGATAACTTATTTTTCCGATCCTCATCTTTCTTTATGCAACACCAATCTCATTTGCCTTCATTAATAGTTTTATCTCCCTTCATTATCAGTTTCATCTCCCTCTTTGAAAACAATGTCAAAGACATGTATACTCTTGAAAAAATTTCTCAGGCACTAAATTATACCTTAAGTATATATTTCTCATTGCAGTCATAAACTTCTTTCCACAACTTCAGGCTTCACCTAAAGAGTGAACACTAACATCAACCCACAAAATAGATATTCTATTGAATACTTGAATTGATGTAGCATGCATCATGCCTTAGTGAATATTGGATAGGGGAAGAAACCCTAATTTACCTTAGAGATACTCAAAATAATCCTTCAGTAGTGGTTTGGTAAATATATCAACTATATATTCCTTAGAATTGACATACTCCAATATCACATTCTTATCTTGTACTTTCTTTCTTAAGTAGTGCTAATTAATAGATATATGCTTTGTCTTTGAATGCATCACTAGATTTTTTGATATGTTAATATCATTGGTATTATAACAATAAATTGTAATTGGATCAGTAATATCTTCTTGCATACCTTCAAGTAATTATTTGATCCACACAATGTTAGAACAATTCGTAGCTATAGCAACATACTCAGCTTCGGCAGTAGATTGTAAAATATAGCTTTATTTCTTACTTAACCATATCACTAACTTTAATCCTAAAAAGAAAGCTCTTCCACTTGTTCTTTTTATGTTATTAATATTTCTAGCCCAGTCATCATCATTATACACCTTAAGATCAAAATCTCCTCCTTTTTGTGTATAGAAAACCAAAATATCCAGTCCCATTTAGATATATAAATATTCTCTTCATTGCAAACATATGTGTCTCCTTTGGGTTAGCTGAAAACCTTGCCACTATACCAATTGAATGTGTAATATCTAGTCATTTGTGAACAACATACTATAGTTTACCAATCATGGATCGGTAAAGTGTTTTATTTACTTCCTTTGTGTCATCTTGCTTTGACAATTTACAACTAGTACCCATCAATGTTCCAACCGATTATGATTATTCCATATTGAATATCTTTAGGATCTCCTTGATATACTTAGATTTTTTAATGTAGATCCCAATCTTTACTTGTTTAATTTGACATCCAATAAATAATTTAATCTCTCCAATCATAGACATTGCAAATTCATTTCTCATCTCCTTAGCAAATGATTTAGACATTATCTTATTTCCACCAAATATAATGTCATCAACCAATATCTCAACAATCAAAATCTTATTAACACTATCACATTTAAAATATAAATTATTGTTATCACTTGTTCTCTGAAATCCTATCTTAATTAAGTAAGTGTGTAATCTATCATACCATGCTTGGGGTGCTTGCTTCAATCCATATAGTGCTTTTTATAGCTCGAAGACCACATCCTTGTTAGAATTACGAAAAAATACTTAAGGTTTTCCAATGTACATGCTTCTTATTCAATAATTCCTTTTCAAAATGTAGACTTAACATCCATCTAATAATCTTTGAATCCTTTATGTTGGTTGTGGATTATTCCCTTTGATCTTCAACTTGTAGATTTACACTTTGATGGATAATTTAAGTAAAAATCTGACTCTATCACCACTCCAAAGTCCACAAGGAAGAGGGCCAATTGACAAGGATCAAAGGATCTTTCTACTCTTTGAGCTTCAATGCTCAGGCAGGTGTACCCTTGACTCACTTCTATAAACGAGTCTCAAAATGATGTATACAATACTCAACACAAATCAATAAAAGGTTTATCAAATGAATGTTTATGTTTGTAGTTGTTAACCATGCACACCTCAAGAGGAAGGACCAGTGCCTTATCCCAGGGCTCAGAGTCACCTAACTGTATATCTCAACTGAATACCTCAAATCAAACACAATGGAAACTAGAGTAAGTGCTTTCCCTATTACCCCTTCCCCTCAAGCACAAGGACATCAAATTCTACACCTAGCTGCAAACCCACTGAATTCACCTAGAAGACTTTAATCCTAACTTTGTTAGAAACTCAAAGATGAATTCAAAATACTCTTTGTTTACCATACATTAGCACACTTTGTGAAACTAACATATATGAGCTTAGAGACAAGCAAGAAGACATACACAAGATACAAGATTGGGATTCAAAATGTTCTCATTAATATAATCAGGATCAACATACAATTAGAATGATACCAAGATAAGAAAAGTCACAAAATCAGACTTCTATCAGTATATTACAGTAAAAAACCAGGGACCAAGAGCAACAATGTTTTGGAACCCTTGCAAAATCAAAGATTCTACCACTTATACTCCCTAGTCATCTTGGAATTCTCAAAGAGAATGCAACAAGCTATGGATGACTTAGGTTTAGGGTTTCAACCACCCAACCAACTAGAACAGTCCAAAAGTTATTACAGGGGTGGAAACCTAGACAACCAGGAGAAAGAAAATCCTGGAATGATCCTCAATCATGAAATATCTCTGTAAAGGTACTGAGGATCATGAACAATGCAAAAATGTTAACTCTGTAACATGCCTTGAGCACACAAACACTACAGTACAAGCTCTGCAAATGATCCAACCACACCCTGGATCACACCGCAAATAGCAAACTGGTCATTTCTCACCAAATAGGGTCACTTCTGCATTGAAAACCAGTCCTTTCTAGTAGTTGGAAATGTGTCAGAAAATTTGAATTTGAAAACAAATGGTCACGTTACTATTTTACCCCTCAATCGGTGGCTCACATTCAAAATCAGATCAACGATAAGTCGCGGTCGTTGATCCTTTATCTGTTACGGGCTCAGCAACCTTAACTCATTTCGGCACCTCGAGTTACATTCAGTGAACATGCAACAAATGAAAATCCTAGTCGTGGAATGAAAATCCAAACCCCAACTAAATCCAACGAACACACGATTGCACGTGTTAAAAAGCTCCCTTAAGTCATCTGGAAAACTTGTGACTGAAGTCATTTCTCCAATTCACAGAATATTTCCTACCTCAGCTAAAAACTCTAGCGACCTCATGACCACTCATTCACCAAGTCGCCAAACCAATTAGTGAACCGCCAAATCATCTTGCGAACCAGCGACAAGAAAGAAATTTTGTCGGGCTGCCACAAATTTATCAGGACCGCCAAACAGCAACGGACCCCACCTCTAACTCTGTAACTACGATGTCACCCATCACCAGACCACTTGTTGCAACTGCGTGGTCACCAACACTGGACCCACCCTAAGAAAAAGCCTCACATCCTTGGAAGATCATGTGGTGGTCGCATGATCGCAAAGGGGAGGAATATTCCTCATAATCATGCAGCAACCGTAGATCTTCTGTGTTGTCACACTGCCTAAGAAATACCGGGCCCACCATTACGTGACTCTAGAAAACTTAACCGCCAACCAGGTCACTGAATGTTAACCACTTAACTTCCAGCATTTAGCAACCACGCGACAAACTGCCCGAGGGATCGCTAGATGTTAGCTGATAACCGCAAGACATTTGGAGATCACACAACACACAGTCACCAGATCACTGAATAGAAGATGTAACTACCCAGAGACCTGGAGAATTAGCAACAAGAAACCTTGAAGGACTAGGCCCCATCAACCCACCACTGAGCATTCAGAAACCATGTGACTAACCGTTCGCAAGTTCATTGAATGTTAGCTACTGACCGCCAAGAAATCAGAGAATGCATGACTAAAGAGACAAGACCGCCTGCCAAGTCGCTAAATGCTAAGGGATTAACCACCAGAAACCAGTGAATAGGAGATAACCACAAGTTGCCAAGTCACTGAATGAGAACTAACCGCCAAAGCAAGGTGACAACGAGAAGAACACATGGTAGGACATTTTTACAAAAACATTTGCAGGGAGGAGGCCATTTTCATAAGATTTTGTGAGGATTGGAAAATGGACTAATAGTGGCTCTATCTAGGGATGTATGCCTCCTGTAGGCATAGCAAGGACCTAGGATCACTAGTTAAAGTAGACCATCCCACAGGACAAAAATGCAGAGACCAAGGAACAAGCAGGGCAAGACCAAGCAACAGGACCAAAAACCGACAGACCAAGGCAAAATAGGGCAAGGGCAAGCAACCTATATACAAGAAATTATAAGATGTACAACCCTAACTACTGTTCATGGAAAACAAAGTACTTCAAATGAAGTACTGCTTCAAGAATTGTCCATGAACTGGCAGCTCTTGAGTATCACCATTAAAATCCTTAATGATGTAAGAATCTTGGCCCTATTTCCCATGAATCAAATATGGCCCTAACCAAATGGGATAAAATTTACCATGCTTCCCCTTATCCTCCAATCTAGCATTCCAAACCAACACCAAATCACCAGGTTCAAACTTTCTATCAACAATCTTTTTATTATATAGATTCTTAACCTGCAACTGCAATTTGGCATTCCTTGCAACTGATTATCTTCTAGTTTCATCCAACCTAATGAGGTCCTCAATTCTCAACTGCATCTCATCATCAATGTCTTCATCATACAACTGCACAAACTTGTACATCTCCAACAAATTATTATGAGGCATTCTAGCATGAATTCCATACACCAGGTCAAATGGTGCACAACCAATTGCCCTCTTCATAGTTACCCTATCAGCCCATAAAGCTAATGGTAGCTTTGAATTCCATGCCCTCTTATTCTTCTCCAGAATTCTCTTCAAGATTTTAATCAAGCTCTTATTAGTAGATTCTGCCTGACCATTTCCTTGCGGATGATAAGGTGAGGAACTAGAAATCTGAATTCTCAAACCTTTACAAAAGTCCTTATATTTTGCAAACCTAAAGCACATAGCATTATCACTCACTATCCTCTCAGGGCACCCAAACCTTGTAACAATATTGTTCATCAGAAAGTCAATTACCACCCTGCTAGTTACATTCCTTGTAGGTACAACTTCTACCCACTTTGTAAAGTAATCAGTGGCAACTAAGATCCATGAATGTCCTCCACTTGACTTGTTTGGTATCTCCCCTATGAAATCAATTCCCCACTACTGGAAAGGAGCCTGAACTTCTACTAGTTTTAATGGTACATTCCCTGAAAACTTAAGCTTACCAAAGAACCTTTGACAAGCATCACATCTCCTTACCAACTATTTTGCATCCTTGAAGATTGTGGGCCACCAAAATCCTGCTCTCAAGATCTTATGAGTAGTTGTTTCACCCATGTAATGTCCACCACAAACTCCCTCATGCATCTCCTTCAACAACACATTAGCTTGATCCTCATCTACATATTTCAATAGTATGTAACCCAAATTTTTCTATACAGCTTACATTTCACAATTACATACTTGATGGCTTGTAACTTCAATGTTCTCTTTTGATTATCATTCATACTATCTAGACACCTCATGTTTCTCAAAGAGTAAAGAATATCTTGATACCAAATACAATCATCCATATCACATGTATAGCCAATTTCAGAATGATTTACCTGGTTTGCATCTAGATTGGATTGAGCCATCAACTTTGCCAATCCCTATCCTCTAACCAATTTAGTGATCTAGATCTCAACATTGAATTCTTGGATCCTATTGATCCATCTGCATCTTCTTCCAGACACATCTTGCTGTGAGAAAATATCCTTCACAGCTGCACTTGGTACAAAAGCAATCACCACTGCTCCCATCAAGTAACACCTAAAAGCCTTGATTGCTTTCACAAGTGCATAAGCTTGCTTCTCATTTATGTCATACTTTAGTTCTACAGCCTACAAAGATTTACTGAAAAATGTAATAGGTTGCTCAAAACCATCCTTATTCTTTTGTAACAAAACTACAGCAATAGTGTGAAAGGATGCAAAAGAAAAGATATGCATTGGGCACTATAATTAGGTGCCTTTAGCACTGGTGCATCTTTGATAGCCTGCTTGATATTCTTGAAAGCCTCCTCAGGCTCACCCTCCCAATTGATTATAGATCCCTTCTTCAACATCTTGGAAATAGGTCTAGTAATCTCTGCAAAGCTTGTCACAAACCTCCTTAGAAAATTGACCTGACCAAAGAAAGACTGGATCCCTTTAACATTCTTTGGCCTCTGAATTTTATCAATTGCTGCTACCCTCTCTAGGTCAATTTTCACTCCTTGCTTCCCAACTAAGTGGCCAAGCAACTTACCTTCTGTGACACCAAAAGCACATTTCATTGCGTTTAATGAGATGCCAAAATCCAAGGCCCTCATAAATATTTTCTCTAAATGAGCACAATGGTCCTCTTCCTTCTTGGAATAGGCAGTTAAATCATCTTGATACACAACAAGGAAATCATTAATGAAATCTGAAAAGGCAACGTCCATTGCCCTCTGAAAAGTAGCACCATCATTTGTGAGACCAAAAGGCATTCTCACATAAACATATGTTCCCCAAGGTGTTGTAAAGGTTGTCTTGAATTGCTCCGATTCCTTGACAATGACCTTATTGTAGCCAGAGAAACCATCCATCATTGACATCAATTCTGACCTGGTTACTCTCTGTAACATAGCCTCCATTTTGGGAAAACAATAATTATCCTTTAATGAGCTGATGTTCAAATTTCTGAAGTCCACACAAAGCCTGATGTCACCATTCTTTTTTCTTATAGGAACAAGGTTTGACACCCAAGAAGAATGCCTTATAGGCTTGATAATGACAGCATCTCTCAACTTCATTAATTCTTCTTGCATCTTGGGTGCCAAAGTAGGATTAATAGGCCTTTGCTTCTATCGGAAAGGTTTAGCATCTTCTCTTAATGGGATAACATGCTGAAATAAATCCTTTCTATAAACCTTTAGGTCATCATATGACCAGGCAAGAACATGCCTGAATTTCCTCAATAATTCAACCAAAGGTTTCCTTACCTTTTGAGATATATCTTTACCAATGTACACTTTTTTAGGTGCCTCATGTGATCCAAGATTTATCTCCTCAAGATCAGCATGATCTTCTCCTTTGATATTATTTTGAACTCTATCTTGGTTGTCAAAGACAGTCTCCAAAATAACAAACCCCTTGGGCACCTTGTTAGTTCTAAGCTGAATGACCTCATTGCCTAAGACAACCTCCCTTCCTTCTATTGACTCAACCAAGGCTGAACAATCAAGTTCCTGACCATGATACTGATCCTTGCAATCCATCAGCTTCAAAATATCATTATCATGATAAAAAACTTGCCAATTCTCAATATTGTCTGGTATACTAGGCCTAGCCTGAAATTCAATTTTAGAAATAACAGAGAATGTAACATCATTAGGATTGATTGCAATATTAGCCAACAAGTCAGCCATCTTGTTGTTACTCCTATCCCTCCACTCAATATTGAAGGCATCAAAATGTTCAATCAAATCCCACACTGAATTCCTATATTGTTTCAACCTTCTATTCTTGGAAGCATATACTGACCTGACTTGGGACACCACCAACTCAGAATCAAGAATAACACTTATTCATTTTATACCATGCTTTTGTGCCAACCTCGGTCCTAACAACAAGGCCTCATATTTTGCTATATTGTTGATACAAAAGAAATTCAATGTGAAAGAGAACTTGTAGGTTTTTCCATCGGGAGAAATAAGTAAAATACCTACTCCTACACCATCTTTGCAGTTTGCACCATCAAAGTACATGACCCACAAATCATCCTTCACAGAGTCAGCACCTACCTCAGTAGAAATAGGTAACAAAACAAGCTGATTTTCAAATATAGGGATCTTTGCCCTAAAATCATTTACATCAGTATCCACAAAACATGTAGTTTCATTATCTATGTTTCTCTCAATCATGTGGCATACCCTTGGCTCCCGTTCAATCTTGACAAACTGATCATTAATCTTGAAAGTTGCATAGGACAAATCACACTGTAAACTTCCACCCATGGCAGCAGTCCACCTTCTAGATAGCAACATCCCATAATGAGGAGGGATATCCACCACCAAAACACTCATTGTTACCTCTTTCTCTAGATATGCTGCCAACCTATATGGCATTGCATTGATAGTCCCAATGACTGGTACCTCCCTCTGATCCATTGCACAACACTTGCCTTGCACTATATCAACTTTAAGACCCAACCTCTCCATGATTTTGAAAGGCATGATAGTATTAGAGGCACCACTATCAATCATACAATTTCTTAATTTCATTCCATTCACAAGAACACTTAAGAAGAATGGGTCAATATTTTCAAGGCTGGCATTGACAGAACTATCCAAATATATTGGAGGAATTTGAGACATAATTCCTTGAGCAACAACATCATTCAAAGCTTTATCCTAAGACCCATTGCATGAAGTATCATTTCTATGAGTATTACCAACCCATGCAATGGCCTTATCTTTATGTTCAGGGATCCTCGAAAATTTTGACAATGGAACCTTAACTATAATTTGTGACAATACGGATAACATGTCAACAGGGGTGGAGGCAGGAATCTCAATCTGCACTGCCTTAACATCTTTTTTCTTATTTGACACATTAGGTGTATTGATCACCCTCATTTTTTCAACCTTACCCATTGTGTTAACTAGCTTCTCAATCTCACTAGAGATCCTTTCAATTCCAACTCCCTTAGGCTCACAATGCTTACCTTTTACATTCTTTAATTTCACCATGCGACCAACCTTTGATTTGTTCTCATTATGTTCTCTGGATTTGGAACTCTTTATAAAGATTCCTGCAACTTTCTCATTTGTATTCCTTGCCACCATGCCTCTATTTTGCACTTGGGAAATCATTTCTATAGTAATCCTCTCCATCTCTTCTCTAGAAGGTTTTCTCAAATTTACTGGCTTGGGGGAAGAGTTCATGTTACATGTTTTCTGATCAATGCACTCACCATCAAAAAAAACCTCTTAATAAAAAAGGGCCTGATTATGTCTCTTCACATTCACATCTACCTCTTCATCAAAATTAGAATCATCTTCATATCCTAGACATGAAGAAGCCATGTTGCAACCAACATCATCTTGTTCTTCTTCTTGTTCTATCTCCTCATTGCTACAATCTTGATTTGCAGCCATAGATTGTGCAACCACATAATGCTCTGCAGAATGAGGGGACTGGCATGCAACACACCATGGTACATTCTCCATGACATTTATTGAAGCTTTATGTAGAGGGTCAAGGACACCTCTATCATTATTTCCTCTTGTAGTAGGGACAATAGATCTGCCATCCTTCCATTGGGTTGTAGGGGTAATTTTGCAATCTATTCTGCTTACTAAAATTGTTGTTGAACTGAGGCCTTTCATTGGTAGGAGCACTGATGTTCCTATTTGTAGGTGCCTTCAAATCCTTCAATGCATTAAGAACCTTATCCAACTTATCTTCTTCCTGCCTCCTAGATCCAACATTCTTGTCATTTTCTTTTTTTATTTCCTATCCCCAAACAACTTTGGGTCATCTCTCTTTCCGCCCAACTTCCCTGATATTTTCATGTTGTTCTCAATATTGACAGCAATCCTAAAAGCATCCCTAAGAGTTCTTGGTTCTTTATCTCTCAATAAATATCCCATCTTCCCATCAAATGCATTGAAGTATGTAGTCAGACAGACATTGTCATCCAACCGCATAACTTGGAACAACTTGTGCATACCTTTCTGAAATCTCATGTTGAATTCAGCTGTAGACTCATTCTGATTTTTCCTTATGGTATTGAATTCATTCAACATGAAGCTAGCATTAGGCCTATCACCATACTGCTCTTTGAAACATTTCTTAAAAGAGTCCCAAGTATCAATACACTTATCAGGAAGCCTCTTAAACCAATCTCTAGCATCCTCCATTAGAGATTAAACAAACAATTTCATGACAACATCCTCATGCTCTACCTCATAATCATTAAGCATATCAACAAATAACCTAAGAAGCTCCTCACAACTAATAGCATTATTACTAGCAAACTTAGGTACCTTATCTCTAATATCATTTGGAAAAGCATTTGGATAGCCAGGAATTCCATCAAAACTTATTTTCCTATAGCCTTCTAATTGCATAGGTCTTCTTTGAAAGCTTGAACTAGTGTTAACCCTAGGATCAACATTAGCATCTACATTTATCTGTGCATTTGACTACTGTCTAGGATCTGCACTTATCCTAGCAGATGAAGAAGGAATAGAACTAGTAGCATTACTAAGTGGAATAGTAGTAGTCATAGATGGCATACCTAGTTCAGTAGCAGATGGGCCAAGAGCATTAGCTGAAGAAGCCTGCAAAAATTGGATCTTCCTTTTCTTTTCTACAATGGCAGCGTCAACCTCATCTCTCTCCAGTTCTCTTGCAAGGTCCTCATCTTCTTTTTTCCTTCTCTCCATTTCAGTGTCCTCATTTGAATCAGGTGGTGGGATCCCTAGTATTGTCACTAGTTTGATTGCTTGGTCACCCACCATCTTCTACTTTCCTTTCTCATTAATAATAATAGTAGGTCTAGTGATACTATGCCCATCCTTATCTTTAGGCAAAGGGACATAGCTTTGCACTTGTCTAACCAGAGGGCCCTCATTTTCAAATTCATGATCCTACAGTAAGCATTCTTTCTCACTCCTCAAGGCATCAAGATCACCAAACAAATCATGCTGCAACACTTTAGGAGAAGAAGCAAGAATCTTGTTTCTCTCCTTCATTTCATTTATTTTTCTAATAAGAGACTGCCTTTCTATCAAAGCATTTACCTTTTCAGCCTCTCTCTCCTCCCGTAATCTTTTATGTATGGCATCTTGCTCTGCCAACTGCAACCTCAGTGCATTCAAATCATCAGGATCCACCATGATATCATCAGAACCAGATGACACATCCATATCAGGAAGATCCTGATATGGGAAGTGAACCTGCCTATGTCTTATGGGTTCTCTTCTGAATTGATCTTCTTCAAGATCCAGGTCAACCTCTAAACCCAAATTTCTATTTTCTTCATTTTGACTTGTAGGCAATGGACCTTTTTCCTGAAATGCAGCCTCAGGGGTATCATAAAATCTCTCTTCAGAGTGACCACCTTTTGATCTAGAAACTCTATTTTGTGAACCATCCTCACTTGAGGATACATGTGGTCCTCTAGCTCTAGCATTTCTCTGTTCTCTCATGGAAGCACTGGTAGACTCACTATTCCTTCTAATCCATCTCTTTCTTCCCTGTCTAGGTAATTGCTCCAGAGTAACCTTCAGATTCTTTCTAACATATGACCTAGTATTTCTTCTTTTTTCCATATTTCTTCAATATTGCACTGGTTTAAAGCTTTGAGTCACCACCCACCTAGATGGGAAATCCTGGAAACACAAGAAAACAAGAACACACTTATACCTTTCTCTCTAAATTCTCCCTAGCAGAGTCACCATTTTGTTGGTTGTGGATTATTCCCTTTGATCTTCAACTTACAGATTTACACTTTGATGGATAATTTAAATAAAAATTTGACTCTATCACCACTCCAAATTCCACAAGGAAGAGGGCCAACTGACAAGGATCAAAGGATCTTTCTACTCTTTGAGCTTCAATGCTCAGGCAGGTGTACCCTTGACTCACTTCTATAAAGGAGTCTCAAAATGATATATACAATACTCAACACAAATCAATAAAAGGTTTATCAAATGAATGTTTATGTTTGTAGTTGTTAACCATGCATACCTCAAGAGGAAGGACCAATGCCTTATCCCAGGGCTCAGAGTCACCTAATTATATATCTCAACTGAATACCTCAAATCAAACATAATGGAAACCAGAGTAAGTGCTTTTCCTATTACCCCTTTCCCTCAAGCACAAGGACATCAAATTCTACACCTGGCTGCAAACCCACTGAATTCACCTAGAAGACTTTAATCCTAACTTTGTTAGAAACTCAGAGATGAATTCAAAATACTCTTTGTTTACCATACATTAGCACACTTTGTGAGACTAACATATATGATCTCAGAGACAAGAAAGAAGATATATACAAGATACAAGATTGGGATTCAAAATGTTCTCATTAATATAATCAGGATCAACATACAATCAGAATGATACCAAGATAAGAAAAGTCACAAAACCAGACTTCTATCAGTATATTACAGTCAAAAACTAGGGACCAAAAGCAACAATGTTTTGGAACCCTTGCAAAATCAAAGATTCTGCCACTTATACTCCCTAGTCATCTTGGAATTCTCAAAGAGAATGCAACAAGCTATGGATGACTTAGGGTTAGGGTTTCAACCACCCAACCAACTGGAACAGTCCAAAAGTTATTACAGGGGTGGAAACCCAGACAACAAGGAGAAAGAAAATCCTAGAATGATCCTCAATCATGAAATATCTTTGTGAAGGTACTGAGGATCATGAACAATGAAAAAATGTCAACCTTGCAACATGCCTTGAGCACACAAACACCATGGTACAAGCTCTACAAATGATCCAACCACACCCTGGATCACACTGCAAACAGTAAACTAGTCATTTCTCACCAAACAAGGTCACTTCTGCATTGAAAACCAGTCCTTTCTGGTCACTGGAAACGTCTCAGAAAATTTGAATTTGAAAACAAATGGTCACGTTACTATTTTACCCCTTAATCGGTGGCTCACATTCAGAATCAGATCAACGATAAGTCACAGCCATTAAACCTTTATCTTTCACGAGCTCAACAACCTTAACTCATCTCGGCACCTCAGGTTACATTCAGCGAACACGCAACAAAGGAAAATCCTAGTCACAGAATAAAAATCCAAACCCCAGCTAAATCTAGCGAACACACTACTGCACGTGTTAAAAATCTCCCTTAAGTCATCTGGCAAACTGGTGACTGAAGTCATTTCTCCAATTCATGGAATATTTCTTGCCTCAGCTGAAAACTCTAGCAACCTTGCGACCACTCATTTGCGAAGTTTCCAGACCAATTAGCGAACCACCAAATCATCTTGCGAACCAACGATAAGAAATAAATTTTGTTGGGCCGCCACAAATTTATCAGGACCGCCAAACAGCAACAGACCCCACCTCTAACTTTGCAACTATGATGCCACCCATTGCCACACCACTCATTGCAACTACCTGGTCACCAACACTAGACCCACCCCGAGAAAAAGCCTTACCTCCTTGGAAGATCGGACGGTGGTCACATGATCGCAAAGGGGAGGAATATTCCTCATGATCATGCGGCAACCATAGATCTTCTGCGTTGTCACACTGCCTAATAAATATCAGGCCCACCATTACGCAACCATGTGATTATGGAAAACTTAACCGCTAACCAAGTCACTGAATGTGAACCACTTAACTGCCAGCATTTAGCGACCACGTGACAAACCGCCTGGGGGATCGCTAGATGTTAGCCGATAACTGCAAGACATTTGGAGATCGCACGACACAGAGTTTCCAGATCGCTGAATAGAAGATGTAATTGCCCAGAGACCTGGAGAATCAGCGACAAGAAACCTTGAAGGACTGGGCCCCATCAACCCACCACCGAGCATTCAGCGACCACGCGACTAACCATTCGCAACTTTGTTGAATGTTAGCTGATGACCGCCAAGAAATCAGAGAATGCGCGACTAAAGAGACAAGACCACCTGCCGGGTTGCTAAGTGCTTAGGGATTAACCACCAAAAACCAGCAAATAGGAGATAACCACAAGTCGCCAAGTCACTGAATGAGAACTAACTGCCAGAGCAAGGTGACAAGAAGAAGAACATAGGGCAGGACATTTTTACAAAAACATTTGCAAGGAGGAGGCCATTTTCATAAGGTTTTGCGAGGATTGGAAAATGGACTAACACTTTATAAGAAACACAAGAAAGTAATATCCTCACACCCTCTAATCTAGCAATAATAGTAGATGTTTCACCATAGTCAATACCTTCTTCTTGTGCATACCCTTTGCAGACTAATCTTTCTTTGTTTATGATCACATCTACTTTCTCATTGAGTTTCTTCCTGAACATCCACTTTGCTCCAATCTCATACTTATCCTTAAGTCTCGGTATGAGTGACCAAGTTTGTTTCTTTTCAATCTGACCAATTTCCTCTTTCATTGTATTAATCCAGTCTTGATTTCCTAGTGCATCCTTGACTAATCTTGGCTCAAATTCAGAAATCAAAGATGTGTTATCTTTCAACATACTTATTATCATGATTCATGTGTTCTTGTCTCCAATTATATTTCTTGGTAAATGATGTCTTCTCACATATTTTGCTAATACATGCTTGGTAGATAGTTTATTAGTATTTTCATCTCTCAGTGGAGGCTCATTTCTCTCCTCAGTTCCTTTTGGTTGCAGCTTAGATGAATCAACCAAATTAACTTCCTATACATAAACAGATATTTTTTAATCCTCGAGTTCCTTTTTTCTATCTTCTTCATTTCTCTCTATAAATTCATCAATCCTCACATTTGCACTTTCAACAATTTTTTTAGTATCCTTGATCAAACATTTATAGGATTTTACTTTTGATAAAGAACCAAGGGATATACCTTCATCTCTTTTAGAGTCAAAATTTCCATTTCTAGAATATTTAACTATATAAAACATACTTTGAAAGATTTTAAAGTAACCTACATTCAGTGTATATACATACCAAAGTTCATAAGGGGTTTTGTTTGTTCCTTTCTTCAACTGTACTCGGTTGAGTGTGTAGACAATAGTGCTTATGGCTTCTCTCTAGAATGTTTGTAAAAATTCTCTATCGATAATCAACAAAGTTCTAGCATAATTAACTATAGATCTATTCCTTCTCTCAGCTATTCCATTTTTTTGTGGAGTCCTCAGTGTAGATACTTGTCCTTTGATTCCATTTTCATTGCAAAAGATAGTAAATTCATCAGAAATAAATTCACCTCCTCTATCTGATCTTAAACATTTCAGTTATTTTCATGTTTCCTTTTCAACTATAGCTTTATACTACTTGAACATTTTGAATGTATCAAACTTCTATTTTAGAAACATAATTGACATCATTCTTGAATAGTCATCAACAAAAAAAATAGAATACCAATCTCCATAATAGCTTTGAAATCTCATAGGATGACAAACGTCAGTATGAACTAATTCCAAAATACCATTGGTAGAGTAAGATTTTCTTGAGAAACTTGAGTTAGTCATCTTACCAATTTAACATTCTTTACATATCACTTTATCAGGTTTTATTAGATTTTGGTAGACCTCTGAATCTTTCCTTTTTTCTCAACTTTATAATGATATCAAAATTTACATGACACAATCTCTTATGCCATATCCATAAATCTTAAAATTTAACAAATAAGAAACTCTTAGTAGTAGTATCAAGATAAACTAAACTACCTTTAGATCTCATTAGATCTCCATCAATACCATTAATCTTCACCTTCTATTATGAAATTCTACTCACCGACTAGTGTTGTTCAGTTGTGAAACACTCAAAATATTGTAGTTTAAACCTTTAACCCAATATACATCATGATATCTCATCTTATCATTTAATACAATTCATCCTTTACCTTTAACGAGACATGCAACATCATTTCCAAATTTGGTGAATCCTCCATCACACTCAAGTCTAAGTTTTAAAACTAATCAATGTCACCAGTCATATGATGTGAATGTTCACTATCAATAATCCATGGGTCAGCTTTACTTACACAAGAAATAAGTTCTCTTTCATCCTCATATTTTTCTTCATTTGAGTCTTCCTTTATAGAAACATAGACAACTTTATATCATTCTTTAGTATCATTACATTCATCATTGGTTACACCTTCCTCAGCTAGGTAGCAATAATTCTTACCTTTATCCTTGTAGTCTCTAAATCTTCGGTGTCATTTGTCCCTTTTTTCATTCTCATCATCCATGTCATTGTCAGGATATCTTGATGCACTGTGACCAATCTTATTGTAGTTATAATATTTCTGAGGTAATTTACCTTTGTAATTTTGTTTACCTCTCGACAGTTGATTAGCCAGCAGTGTCTTTCACTTTTCTTGTTCTTTCTCTTCAATAAGAATACTATCATATTCATTTCCATATGAACTACTATCAATATCTTCAAGTTTTTTTCTTGATGTTCTAATGCTTGGAGATTACTTGAATGTAGTTTCAATGGTCGATAGACTATTATCATAAATACTTAGCTCAAATGTAGTCCACTTACTGATTAGGTCTTCAAGGGTAACATCATTATTGTGAGGCCCACCTTAGTCCCACATAGTGATCTCAGTTTATAGACCTTGCTTTTCATTTTGATTATGTTATTGAGATACTTGGACTCATTCGATTTACTTTTATGTTATGATGGACATGTTAAACTATACATTTTGTTGACTCTGTATGTGGATCGATGATTAGTGGATTTGGATTTGATCATGATAGACTTTATTATTATCTTCATGTTATCAGGACTTAATGATTATCTTATGATGATGATAGATAATGGATGATCTTGATTCCATTTGAATTATGCTATTGAATTACAAATTGAATTATGCAAATTAAATTATGAATTATGTATGCAATTGAAGTATGAATTGAGTTATGCAAATTGAATTTATTTGATGTGATTATTGAATCCTATATGATTACGTACAGACAATTGAATTATGACATTTCATTCTATGTGATTGAATGTTCAATTGAATTGTGTTAGATCATTACTTTTTGTATGGTTCCTTGTATGCAATTGAGTTAAGATTAATGTGTGGATATTACATCTTGTATGTTTATATATGATGGTTTTCTTCCTTGAATTACTGATGTTGCATTTAGGTTTTGCAGGTGGAAGGACCATCGAAACATTCGGGGAAACCAAATTGAATGCTTGTGCTATCAGTAAAGCCAAGGCCCTGTCTATTGAAGAGACCAGGGCCTCATTGTGAAGTGTTTTATTTTGTAACCGTAATGTGAATGTATGTGTAGGATTTTTAAGTGTTGTAATATGTTGGACATACCTTAATTGTGATGTTAATTAGGTGAGTGTCACTTGACACTAGATTTATTTGTTAACTAAGGTATGTCGTGTGATTAGAGTGCACGAGCAAGTCCTAGAAGCTTCCTAGAGGGGGGTATTCTAAGTGCATCCTCTTGTCTTAAGACCCCTAAGTGAAGTCATACCTTACATTTTCGTGCATTAACTGAACCATGGTTTTTGGAGGGTTAAATGGGACCCTAGGGGGTAGTTTCATGCTTTTTTAGGTAACCCATTCCATGTACCCATGGGTTAGGGGTATTTTCACCTTATGTGTAGCCTAAAATTGACTTTTTGACCTCTTTAAAATTGCATGTTCAAACTTGAACGAAATTGCAACTTGCATGTTGGACTTAGAGTACTTGGTAGGACCTTATTTATGAGGGTTGTGGAGAGTTGGTTTGGGGTCCCTTTTAGTAGGACTTTTAGAGGGGTTTGGGGTTGTTCACCCACTCTCTGCCTTTAGAGACCACTAAACTTGGAGAAAGAGAAAGCTAGGGATAGAAGAAGGAGAAGGCTCAAAACTTCATCATTTTGCATTGGATCATAGGTTGGAGGATCTTGCTCTTCATCTCTCTCATTTTTTTGTAGATGAATCTTGTAGTTGTAATTTTTGTTAAGTGTTTTAGCTCCCCATGGTTGGTCATGGTGAGAGCATGAAATGGCATTTGTATTTTCTTTTGTGATGGTGTTTTGGGTTGTTTACTCTTGGCTCAATCACCCTTGGGAAGGGAGAGCAACCAAGAGGGGGTGTGGAGATGGAGGCAACATTATGTGTAGAGTTTCCTCCATGTGTGGGGAAGGATAAGCTTGGGTGTGTTGTCCCCAAGTAGCCTTTGGATTTGAAGCCCAAGGGGCATTTTTGGGGTTATAAGGAGGGATTTGGCCTTGTGTGCCATTGATATGTGATACGTTGTTATGGAGGTCCATGTGTGGCCTTGACATCATTTATTGTGGTCCATGTGTGGCCTTATTTTCACATTGGCTTCTCCATGTGTTGCCCATTCACACTGTATTAAAGGATCAGATTTGATCCTATGTTTTATCCTTGAGGGAATTTGGGATCTATTTGTTTGATTTCATGTGAGTTCTTGAGTTTGTGTATGTATCCTATTCTTTGTGGTTTCCCCAAGCTCGGGGGTGGCCTCATGAGAGGCCTAGGATGGGAGGTGAGCATCCCATGGTCGTTTCCCTTTTTGCCTTGTATATATTTGTAGATTTGTGGAAGCTCAAAGAGGAGCTATCATGGAGGTTTTCATCCTTTGGATGGTTGAGAGAAGACATCCTTCTTATTCCATTATAGATCATTCTTTGTATTTAGATTTCTTTTGATGTAAAAGAGAATGTAATGCCTTTCATTTGGAGCTATTGTGAAGATGAAATGGATGAGGGACTGCTATTATCTTGATCTTTCATTGTGTGGAATTATTCATTGCAATGCTTGTTGAAACTAGAATGTTGTAAACTTTATTGATGTATTTGTAAATGAGTTGAAATGGATTTCTTAATGATAAGATGAATTCTTGCAAACATGATAAAAGATCTCTCTCTCTCTCTCTCTCTCTCTCTCTCTCTCTCTCTCTCTCTCTCTCTCTCTCTCTCTCTCTCTCTCTCTCTCTCTCTCTCTCTCTCTCATGATAATTGAAAAATAATCTCTCTTTGCAAATGAGTTATCCACGATGATAGATTAAATATTGTAGCAATTTCTTTATTCTTCCATATTTGGATTGATATATGAATATCACAGTATCATATATGATGAACTAAATGTAATGATCATTGAAAACAATCTCTAAATGTGATTCATATCTCACTTTTAGACCTATCAATTGTAATGAAACATCTATGAAGGAATAAACAAATTAATTTATATGTTGATATCTCAATTGATTTGCAATCAAACTATATTTAACCCTAATTGATACTCTATCAATCTTAAGACAATAGACTTCCTTATGCATTAAGGAGACTAATTAAATGATTAAGATATACTACTCATAGTTTGCAAGATGTAAAAATAGTGCAAGCAAAATAACACTCTCCATATTTTAAGAGAGAAAAATGCTCTCTCGATTTTGTATGGGATAAAAATCCCATACAAAATCCATACCACAGTCATTTTAATATAATAAACTTGCCACCTCAATATATATTAAACAAATAAAATATTAATCTACTTTACCCCCTTACTTTATTTAATATCTTCCCCATAACATGGCGCATGTGGAATGATGTCAAGTCCTAAAAGTTATTGAGCCTTTCCATCGGTCAATAAAATGGTACCCTTTACTGTCATCTCAACATGGGCACATGGTATGAAGGAACCTACTTGGCTTTAATGTTTATGTCAGCATTCTTTTAATGCTTATTTCTCCCTCCTTGAGAAATGGCACAAGTTTTGGTGAAAAGGGAGTTTTGATTTTGGATAAAGTGGGTGGAGGGCCCAAGACACTTTATGATATGTGTCATAAACTTGCAGCCCTTTAATTCTCCTTGTCATGCACAAGTTTTGGAAGACTTGTGCTCCCCCACTAGATGGCACATGATAGGACTTGGTACTTCCTCATGCCATGTGGAAAGTTAGCTAGTTAGTAGAGTAGGTTAGTAAGTTAGTTAGGAAGTAGAGTAGGTTAGTAAGTTAGTTTAGGATGTTATTAAGTTATGTTAATTTGAGGTTAGAGTCTTGTCCTTTTTATTATATCAGTTTGTTAATATATTTAGCATTGAATTAAATTTGTATTTTGAAAATTAAAAGTCTAGTTTTAGTTATAGTTAGTTAGTATGATAGTATTGTTATTAACTAGGCATAGTTAATAACTAAAGATGGTTATTATTAATCAATGTTGTAATGAAAAATTTTGTATTCATTTATTTCACATGCTATTGAATAAAGCATGTTTATAATATTAATTGTTATAGTATAAGTATATAAAACTAGTTAATAAATATATTAATTATTTAATATAGTATAATTATCAATTAACTCCACACATGGTTTTTATTTATAAACCTTGATTATATTTATCCTTAACTAAAGTTACCAATAAAACTATTAATTGGTTAAACCGTACATTGATTTATTGGTACGATGTAATTATAAATTGAATTTGTATTTAATCATTTGAAAATGTCAACGTAAACTTTTATCCAATACAATCTTTTGTTGGCAATTTGTACCATCGAAAATAGATTGGCCTCGACAGGAACATATTTAGAAAATGGTTAACCTAATTATAGGATAACATTAACGTTCAATCCCTCTTAGTTCACCCTATAGACCTTTTTGATCGATGATCGATGATATTGATCGAGGAGATGATCAACAACCTTCTACGATTATATCGATATCATCTAGCACCTTTTGGTATCAACTTTTTTGAGGTTGATCACCTGAGAATTTTGTAACCTCGTCGTTGTATCTTTTTTTTTCTGCATCATGATCATGGCAAACTTATTCACTTTTAACCTTTTAAAAAAATAATTTTGGTTGTGTTTTGTCCTGAAATTTTGGGCATTACATTTTGGTATCAGAGCACTGGGTTCAACTCTAGGAACCTTTGTGCCATTATGCTTTGCAAGGAAAGTATTCATGTACGCATAGTAACCCTTTCAGTTATGTATGTGAGGAGCATGTGTGAGTACATTATGGAATGCTCATACCAACATCATCGTGTGTGGGTGCCCTAGGATGGCTATGGGAATACCTCAAAGAAGCCAAACCCTTATAACATCAGAGTGATGTAGAAACTGGGTAGAATGGCCTAACCATTTCAGTATGGGGTGGAAAATTGTTCTATACCCTCTCAAGATTTACATTATTAAGTTATAGTGGGGCCCATGCCATGATGTAAATTTTTTTTTATATATGATGGAAACACTCTAGGATCATCGACAACTTCTCCTTGTATAGACTAGGACCTTCTCGAAGCATTGGGAACTTATGATACAACTTGGGAAGGCTAATTAGTCATAGGAGATGGATGATGGTAACCTATGTTATGAAAAGCATTGTAGTGCCGGAGTAAGGTAAAGGAGACTCGTTTAATTATTGCTTCAAACAATAAAAGTACGGTGCCCCTAGTCGAGGTATAGATTGAATCACCTATGGATATGTAAGTTAAAGGTTGAAATTCCTTAGTGTTCTATGGTGGGTACTCCTTTTGGATTTGATGTCAGCTATTTCATTTTTCTTATGGTCTTCTTGAGTCATTTATCTTCTTGGTGGAACTTTCTATGTATTGGGCTGGTACCTTTTTATTTTGTTTATTTTTCTTTGATTGGGTTTTGTCACCAACTGTATAGTTCTTACCTTGGCAGTTGCCACCATTTATTCTTTTCGATTGAAATGAGCTCACTTTTTTTATTCGAAGTTGAAGTAGATAGATTTCCTTTTTGAGAATTACTTGTATCTATTTTTTTTGGGTGACTATTATGAGCATTCCCTTTTGCTGCCAGTCCTATGTCATTTGTACCCATTTTGTTTTAAAGAGTCCCACCAATCATGTGTATATGAGGTAACACCTAGAAAGAGATATTATCCCATGTTAGAAGGTACTATAGGATCAATAGATTAGATCCATGCCCTACTATGATGAATAATAGAAATGATTGGTTTCCTTGTAGTTGAAGTAGGTGAAAGTTGGTGATTTGGAAAACCATGGTGGTGTAAATTATTTTATAAGACATACAGTTTTGTAAGTGGCCTTGCACGGGTGTTAGTGTTATGAAGTTCATCCTTTGGGTAATCATGTACCCTAATAGGAAAGATCTATGATGTCATGATTGACCTTAAGAGATCAATGACTATTGAATGTTCTAAACTACCCTGGTAGGGGAGTTGACCACTTCAACAGACCTTAGGATTACCCCGTTGGGATCATATGATGTAGTACTTGGCATGGATTGGCTATACGCCAACAGAGCCAAGCTAGATTGCCACCAGAAGAAGATAGAATGTTTGGATGATGACAAAATTGTTTCAGTTATTTCAGGGGTTCAGAGACTAGTATCTCTTTGCATGATATCCGCTAGGCAACTTAGGCAGTGCATGCAGAAGGGATGTCAGTTATTTTCCATTACTATCAGTGATAGAGGGGATGAGGATGAGAGTGAGACTTCTCTTGAGGACCATCCCATCCTCTAGGAATTTGTAGATGTATTCCCGTTAGAGTTACTTGGTATGCCTCCTCATAGAGCAGTTGACTTTCACATAGACCTTGTGCCAGGAGCTGAACCAGTATCTAGAGTGCCCTATAGGATGACCATGAATGAGCTTAATGAGCTCAAGATTCAGCTCGAGGAGTTGTTAGAGAAGGGACACATTCATCCTAGTGTTTCTCCTTGGGGTGCGCCAGTGATCTTCATTAAGAAGAAGGATGGGTCACTTAGGTTGTGCATGGATTACCAACAATTGAATAAGGTTACCATTAAGAATCGATATCCACTTCCTAGGATTGATGACTTATTTGACCAGTTACAGGGTGCCCGAGTATTCTCCAAGATAGATCTTAAGTCAAGGTACCATCAATTGAGGATAGTTGACAATGAAAATCATAATACTGCATTCTGCACTAGGTACGGCCACTATGAGTTTACAGTGGTACCTTTCAGTCTTACGAATGCCCCGACTGTATTCATGAGCCTTATTAATGGTGTATTTTGCACCTTCCTAGATAAGTTTGTAATTGTGTTCCTTGATGACATCCTGATATATTCCAAGGATGAGAAGGAGCACGAAGGGCACTTGAGATAGGTTTTGTAGTGTTTGAGAGATAATCATTTGATCGGTAGCTTGTCGAAGTGTTCCTTCTTCAGAATAGAGGTTAAGTATTTGGGGCATGTCATATCCAGTGATGGGATCTCAAAAGACCCATCAAAGATAGAGGCTATTATGAATTGGCTGGCACCTACCACAGTGATTGAGGTCAGAAGTTTCATGGGACTAGCTGGTTATTACAGGTGAATTGTTGAAGGATTTTCTAAAGTGGCACATCCTATCACTTCCCTTCAGCAAAAGGGGAAGAAGTTTGAGTGGACAGAGAAGTGTGAGAGAGCTTTTCAGGAGCTCAAGAGAGCACTCACCAGTGCCCTGATTCTTGCAGTGCCAGATCCTTTAGTGGAATTTGTGGTATGCACAGATGCTTCTTTGGTTGGTTTAGGGGCAGACCTTATGCAGGGAGGGCGAGCTATTGCTTATGAGTCTAGGAAGCTTAATACTCATGAGCTCAATTACCCTACACATGATTTAGAGCTTGCAGTAGTGGTACATGCCTTAGTGCGATGGCGTCACCTCCTCTTAGGTCACCACTTTGAGCTTCATTCAGACCATTAGAGTCTTCAGTATATATTTACCCAGTTGAACCTTAATGCTCGGCAGAGGTGATGGAGTTCTTATGTGAGTATGACTTTGATGTCCACTACATCAAGGGGAAGGAGAATGTGGTTGCAGATGCCTTGAGTAGGAGATGGCACGATATCTATTCTATGACTACAGGCACAAATTTGAGAGGTCAGATCCTCTGTCATCTTCAAGAAGATGAGTGGTATACCAAGGTTTGTGAGACGATTCGATCTCAGAGACCCTTGGAAGGGAAGTATGTTGGTTATACTTTAGAGTTCGATGGGCTTCTACACCATCAAGAGTGTATCTATGTACCTTCTACCAAAGATTTACGTGCATTCATTATACTTGAGGCTCACATAGCACCTTATGTAGCACATCCCAGGGTTAAGAAGCTACATGCAGATTTGAGGCAAATGTATCATTGGCCAAGCATAGAATTGCAGATTGCTGAGATAGTGGCCAGATGTCTAGAGTGTCAATGGGTTAAGGCAGAGCACTGCCATCCTGGTGGACTCCTCCAGCCACATGAGATTTCAGTGTGGAAGTGGGAGATTATATCCATGGACTTTATAGTTGGTCTTGCGATGTCTTCCCGATGCCATAATGCTATTATGGTGATGGTGGACTGGTTGACTAAGGTAGCCCACTTTTCTCTAGTTCGTACTACCTTTTCAACACCTGCAGTAGCCCAAGTGTTCTTACGAGACATTGTCAGACTTCATGGCATACCTCATAAGATCATCTCAGACAGAGACTCTCTATTCACTTCCTCCTTTCAGAGAGAGCTTCATGCAGCATTGGGCACTAGGCTCAAGTTCAGTACCACCTATCACCCTAAGACAAATGGGCAGACCGAGAGGGTCAATCAGGTTTTAGAGGACATGTTACGCATGTATGTTATGGATCATCAGACTAGGTGGGAGGAGTACCTACACCTAGTAGATTTTGCCTATAATAATGGGCATCATGCATCTTTGGGAATGCCTCCTTTTCAGGCATTATATGGTAGACCTTGCAGGACCCCATTGAGTTGGGATAGGATCGAGGATAGAGTTTCTATTATTCTTGAGTTAGTTTGGGATATGGAGTAGTAGGTCACCCTAATTTGACAGCATCTCTTAGAGGCTTGGGATAGACAGAAAAAGTATGCAGATGCGAAGAGGATAGACCAAGCCTACCTTGTGGGAGATAGAGTATTCTTGAGAGTGCGACCGCACAAGAGTCCAATCCATTTTGGAAAGGGCTCTAAGCTCACACCCCATTTTGTTGGTCCGTTTGAGATCCTAGAGAGGATAGGGCTGTTGCTTATCATCTAGCCTTGCTACCTAGCCTGTCATGCATCCATGATGTGTTCCATGTATCGGTGTTGCGAAAATATATTTATGATGAATCTCATATCATTGATTGGCATGCCTTGCAAGTAGAGTCAGATGGCTAGCTGGTCCTGGAGCCCATTCACATATTGGCTCGACGAACGTTGGGACTTCGAGGTAGAGAGCTGGACAAGGTTAGGGTCCAGTGGGATTTCTATGATGAGGTCACAGCCTCATCGGAGGATGCTGCACAAATGAGGGCCCAGTATCCGCACCTCTTTGATGAACTCCAGGAGGATGTTCATGCCTAGAGGGGGTGGATGTGAGGCCCACCTTAGTCCCACATAGTGATCCCGATTTATAAACCTTGCTTTTCATTTTGATTATGTTATTGAGATACTTGGACTCATTCGATTTACTTTTATGTTATGATGGACATGTTAGACTATACATTTTGTTGACTCTGTGTGTGGATCCATGATTAGTGGATTTGGATTTGATCATGATAGACTTTATTATTATCTTCATGTTATCAGGACTTAATGATTATCTTATGATGATGATAGATTATGGATGATCTTGATTCCATTTGAATTATGCTATTGAATTACAAATTGAATTATGCAAATTAAATTATGAATTATGTATGCAATTGAAGTATGAATTGAGTTATGCAAATTGAATTTATTTGATGTGATTATTGAATCCTATATGATTACATACAGACAATTGAATTATTACATTTCATTCTATGTGATTGAATGTTCAATTGAATTGTGTTAGATCATTACTTTTTGTACGGTTCCTTGTATGCAATTGAGTTAAGATTAATGTGTGGATATTACATCTAGTATGTTTATATATGATGGTTTTCTTCCTTGAATTACTGATGCTGCATTTATGTTTTGCAGGTGGAAGGATCATGGAAACATTCGGGGAAACCACATTAAATGCTTGTGCTATCAGTAAAGCCAAGGCCCCGTCTATTGAAGAGACCAGGGCCTCATTGTGAAGTGTTTTATTTTGTAACTATAATGTGAATGTATGTGTAGGATTGTTAAGTGTTGTAATATGTTGGACATACCTTAATTGTGATGTTAATTATGTGAGTGTCACTTGACACTAGAGTTATTTGTTAACTAAGGTATGTCGTGTGATTAGAGTGCGAGAGCAAGTCCTAGAAGCTTCCTAGAGGGGGGTATTCTAAGTGCATCCTCTTGTCTTAGGACCCCTAAGTGAAGTCATACCTTACATTTTCGTGCATTAACTGAACCATGGTTTTTGGAGGGTTAAATGGGACCCTAGGGGGTAGTTTCATGCTTTTTTAGGTAACCCATTCCACGTACCCATGGGTTAGGGGTATTTTCACCTTATGTGTAGCCTAAAATTGACTTTTTGACCTCTTTAAAATTGCATGTTCAAACTTGAACGAAATTGCAACTTGCATGTTGGACTTAGAGTACTTGGTAGGACCTTATTTATGAGGGTTGTTTAGAGTTGGTTTGGGGTCCCTTTTAGTAGGACTTTTAGAGGGGTTTGGGGTTGTTCACCCACTCTCTACCTTTAGAGACCACTAAACTTGGAGAAGGAGAAAGCTAGGGATAGAAGAAGGAGAAGGCTCAAAACTTCATCATTTTGCATTAGATCATAGGTTGGAGGATCTTGCTCTTCATCTCTCTCATTTTGTTGTAGATGAATCTTGTAGTTGTAATTTTTGTTAAGTGTTTTAGCTCCCCATGGTTGGTCATGGTGAGAGCATGAAATGGAATTTGAATTTTCTTTTGTGATGGTGTTTTGGGTTGTTTACTCTTGGCTCAATCACCCTTGGGAAGGGAGAGCAACCAAGAGGGGGTGTGGAGATGGAGGCAACATTATGTGTAGAGTTTCCTCCATGTGTGGTGAAGGATAAGCTTGGGTGTGTTGTCCCCAAGTAGCCTTTGCATTTGAAGCCCAAGGGGCATTTTTGGGGTTATAAGGAGGGATTTGGCCTTGTGTGCCATTGATATGTGATACGTTGTTATGGAGGTCCATGTGTGGCCTTGACATCATTTATTTTGGTCCATGTGTGGCCTTATTATGGCATTGGCTTCTCCATGTGTTGCCCATTCACACCCTATTAAAGGATCGGATTTGATCCTATGTTTTATCCTTGAGGGAATTTGGGATTGTGCAAGTTTCTATTCATAATTCATCCTCATTTCATCATCATTTCCTTTGAGACTATCAACCTTATCCTTTTATACATGTTGATCTCCTCCATATATAAGTGTAAGACTATCTCACATCTCTCTTAAATTAACATAGTCCTTAACATCATTAAATTCAGCATTGATCAAGGAAGAAGCAATTTATATCATAATTGAGTTGTGTTCCTTCTTTTCTCTCATTTGATCAACTATCATAGGTCTAGGAGGCGGTGGAGTGTAGTCATTATAAAAAATATTTAGTGTAGATTCTCCAATCCTGGATAGATAAAATCTCATTCTACTTTGCCATGTTGAGAAACTTTCCTTGTTAAACTTAGGTACTTCTCTCCTATACATCTTCAGATCTTTTACTCAAGTCTTTGAACCTTTTCTTTTCAGAGTACTAAGCTCTAATACCAATTATTGGAATATAGAGAGGGGGGGGCGGGGAGGGGTGTTTCGATAATCCCTAATTCTAAATACCTAAAAATATTTTCTCTAATTAACTCGATGACACCTCAGTTAAACACACTTTACTATTTATCGACAATAGTAAACAAACTTTAACAATTAGTAAATAGAATTCATAGATCATTCATCACATGTAACACCAATATTTAATGTGGAAACCTAGGTTTGGGAAAATCCACTATGGGAATTGTCACCCACTAAGAAAATACTTTTTTGAAGTACATCTGGTTAAGAGCCAATTTGGTTAAATATTACAATACAAAGTTTTAGGTGTGATCCAGTTAAGGGATTTACCTTAGATATTTTAGAATCATCACCCTCTTAGGAGTGGCATGGTAAAAGGGGTTCAAACGCTCTTTAGAATGTTACCTTTTTCAAGGATTTTATAATATGATTGTTAAGTCCACTCTGTTAAGAGATTTCTTTATTATAAATGCTAGTAAGAAATAATAAATGATTTAAAATATATATTTACAACTATCTTTGCACAAATAGATCCTTTGTGCATTCTTCTATCTTCACTTCAATCATTCACTTTCCACTGGCTTCAACACTTCATTAGATTCTACTTTCTATCTCAGAATCTCTCTCTTCCTTCTTCACTGCTTCAGTCGATGTCTTCTTAAACTCTTAAATTTTCCAGGCATTTTTTCATACAAATCCATCATTTATATAGGAAAGTTTTTCCTCTTAATCTCCTCTACTATTTTTTACTCTGATCAATCTTAATCATCCAATTTATTATACCTTAAATCTGGATCTCGGTAACAAATTTTCTTTTGACCTAGGAACTTGAACTTTCTTGAAACTTGTTCCTTCTCTTTTAATCATTTAGATCTAAGCCAGAGATCTTCACGTTGAATTTTCCTATCTGTAGATCATTCTTAAAAACTTTCCTTGTAATCATGATCAACCAGCTCATCATAGCTAATTATTAAATGTCATTTGAGTCCTTGTATTTAATTATTGGTCCTTACTCGATGGCTCATCCTAAATTTTGGTTAACTTCACTTAGTGCCTATAACTTTCATGCTCATTTCCTTGAGCTCCTTTTCCTTTACTGAAACATACTTCCTTTTAATTTTTACCTTTACCAAGTGACATTTCCTACTCGATAGCCATAACTCTTTCTCTTACTAGCTTGAAAAATATTTATTACCATACTTTATTGACTTGATATAGTCATATGTTAGGTAGAAAAAAAATTATATCATCATAACCTTACCATTGTCAAATCTGTATTAGTTTCCTAATTAATTTCTTCGACTTCATACCTTGTCACTTCTTCATCTTCTTAACTCATTCACATTATCTCATATACCAAATGATATGGCAACATAATATAAACCAGAAATCAATGACAAGACAATAGCTGATCTAACCTTTCTACCATCTTGTAATTCTATTATCTTTGTCGGTCTTCATCATCATCACACCATCAGTTAAACAATATCAAATCATTACAATCGGTTATAGTAACAAAATTAGTGCCCGATACTTATTGGTGAAAAATATGAAAGAGGGGGGAAACCACATTTATCCTTACACATTGTCGGATACCACAAAAAGAAAGCATCTAATGGAAACATGGTGTTTGATATAAATTTTTGGGTGAAAGAATAAAGGATCTCAAAGAAAAGTGTCTACTATGCTGCAAAGTGGTAGAAACAATTCTTGAATATACATGTAGTGATAACCAGAATAATTGAGCACCATGTTATTTTATGGAATACAATGGTTTGCATGATTTGAGAGGAAGGGTTTTTAATTAAATATAAAATCATTATGATGCCCCTAAAATTGAAAGAGAAACCCGTTGTATCAAATTCCTTGAAGAAAAAAGGTTTCACATTGGAAGGTCACAGTAGGAAAATACAAAATGTGGCTATGGACATATGTGAAAAGTGTGGATAAAAAGAATAGGATACTTAATGACATTATCTCCAATAAGGGTTTAATTTTAGGTGTAAAAATGGTACAAAATATATAGTTGGTAGATCTATTTAAAAGCTCAAAAGCTTCAGACAAAGGAAATAATGGTTTTGATGCCAAAACATATGACCTATGGAAACATGCCAAGATGAGAATGTCGTGATAGAGTATGGGAAACTATAGGAGCATAGCCTCAAAGGATTTTATTAAAATTTGATATTCCAAATACCCTAGTGGATATGTATTCTCTTATAAATTACACCAAGAATTAAAAAAATATGGAAACCACATGTAGCCTTATGCAGTGTCTGGACCCACCAATAGGTGAGTATCTTAGTGAATACGTTGAAGTTTGAGGAAGAGAAAAAAGGCATCCTAAGAAAAATGCTCACAGTTCCC